>JAABKJ010075445.1:92693458-92935167 GCA_011634705.1 Andricus grossulariae | reverse complement strand
CGTTAACAAATAGAAAATCAGTTAGAAATAGAATAATATACAAATAAAATACAAAAATTTATTGCAATCAGAAAGTAAATAAAAAATTTGATTGAAAAGGTCAGTTTGTTATTTATCATAAGATTCAAATTATTCTGACAAAAATCAAAATATGATGCAGAGAATTTTTAACTTAGAGTTGTTCGTTGAGACATCAGATAAATAATTCAATCGCTTGATCAATATATATATATATATATATATGGAAAGTGAGGGAGCAGAAACTAGGAAAAGTAAGGGATGTTAAAAACGTGAGGGGTTGGGATGTAGAGGAGGGAGAAGTCAGAGAAGTGAAGGATGAGTGAGGAAGTAAGTGGGTGGAATATGTGGGTGGAATACGTGGGATATGGAAATAGAGTAATTGAGGAGAGGGAAAGTAAATGCGGAAGGAGTGAGAGAAAGGGGAGGGGAGAAGAAGTGTGAGAATTATGGAAGTGGAATGAAGGGAAGTAGAGGATGCAAAAAATGAGGAAAGTGAGGGATTGGAAGTGTGGTATGGGAGGGGTCGGGAAGTAGGAGGTGTGAGTGTAAGTAAAGGATGTGAGGGGTGAGGAAGTAGAGAAATGAGCAGTAAGAAAAGTGAGGGAGTAGAAAGTAGGAGAAGTAAGGGATGTGCAGAATGTGAGAGGTTGGGATGTAGAGGAGGGAGAAGTCAGAGAAGTGAAGAGTGAGTAAGGAAGTGAAGCGGTTAGATGCAGGCGTATTGAAAGTAGGGGAACTGAGGAAAGGGAGAGTAAATGCGGGAGAAGTAAGGGAAAGGAGAAGTATGGAAATGAAATTGGGGGAAGTAGAAGCACGAGAAGTAAGGGAAGTGATGGAATTGGAAGTGTGGGATTTGAGTGGTTGGGAAGTAGGAGATGCGTGTGTAAGTAAGGGATGTGAGACGAACGGAAGTAGAGAAAGGAGAAGTAGAGAAAGGAAAGTAAGTGAAGTAAGATAGAAGAAGGTAGGAGAAGCGTTGGATGTGGAAAAGGGAGAAGTGAGAGAAGTGAAGGGGGTAAGAAAGCGAGGGGGTGGGATACGTGGGGAATTATATTAGGGGAATTGAGGAGAGAGAAAGTAGATGAGGTAGAAGTAAGGGAATAGAGGGGGAAGATGTAAGAGAAGGGAAAGGAGGAGAAGTAAGAGAAGTATGGGAGTGGAATTAGGGGAAGTAAAGGATGCAGAAATAAGGGTAGTGATGGGATTGAAAATGTGACATGGGAGGGGTTGGGAAGTAGGAGAAGTAAGTGTAAGTAGGCGATGTGAGGGGTGAGGGAGTAGAGAAAAGAGGAGTAAGGAAAATGAGGGAGTGGAAAGAAGGAGAAGTGAGGGATATGCAGAATGTGAGAGGTTGGCATGTAGAGGAGGGAGAAGTCAGAGAAGTGAAGGGTGAGTGAGGAAGTGAGGGGTTGAGATGCATGGGGGACAAAAGTAGAGGAATTAGGGAAAGGGAAAGTAGATGCGGGAGAAGTAAGGAAAAGGAGGGAAGCAGAAGTATGGGAATGAAATTAAGCGAATAAAAAGAAGGAGAAGTGAGGGAAGTGATGGGATTGAAAATGAGGGACGTGAGTGATAGGGAAGTAGGAGAAGGGTGTGTAAGTGAGGGTTTTTAGACAAACGGGAGTAAAGAAAGGAGAAGTAGAGATAGGAAAGTAAGGAAAGTAAGGGAGTAGAAAGTAGGAGAAGTAAGGGATGTGAAGAATGTGATAGGTTGGAATGTAGAGAAGGGAAAGTAAAAAAAGTGAAGAGGGTGAGAAAGTAAGTAGGTAGAATACGGTTTGAATGAAAGTAGAGTAATTGAGGAGAGGGAAAGTATATGCGAAAGAAGTAAGGGAAAGCAAGGGGGAGGAGAAGTATGAGAAGTATGAGAGTAGAATTAGGGTAAGTAGATGATGCAGAAGTAAGCGAAGTGATGGGACTGGAAGTGTGGAATGAGAGTGGTTGGGAAGTATCAGGAGTGAGTGTAAGTCGGGTATATTGGGAGCGAGCAAGTAGTAAAAGGAGAGGTAGAGAAAGAAGAAGTAAGGAAAGTGAGGGAGCAGAAACTAGGAATGTGGAATCTGAAGAATGTGAGGGGTTAGGGTGTAGAGAAGGGAGAAGTATGATAAGTGAAGGAGGTGGAATGCGTGGGGAATGAAAGTATGGGAATTGAAGAGAAGGAGGGTAGATACGGGAGAAGTAAGGGACAGGAGAAAAGGAGAAGTATGGGAATGAAATTAAGGGAAGTAGAAGAAGGAACAGTAAGGGAAGTGATGGCACTGGAAGTGCAGGATGTGAGTAGTTGAGAAGTAGGAGAAGGGTGTGTAAGTAAGGGATATAAGAGGAAGGGAAGTAGAGAAAGAAGAAGTAAAGGAAGTGATGGAATAGGAAGTGTGGGATGTGAGTGGTTGGGAAGTAGGAGAAGGGTGTGTAAGTAAGGGATGTGAGAGGAAGGGAAGTAGAGAAGGAAAAAGTAGAAAAACGAAAGTAAGGAATGTGAGGAAGTATGTGCCAGACAGTGGGTTGAAAAAAATTAATAAATTTTTTTGCACGCGATTTTATGATTCTAGAAACTCACCTGAATTGAAGCACTTTAACCGAAGAACCTTTTATGACTGTCTCAAATGCAGGTGGTTGAAATGTTATAAATATCTCTCATATCTAGTCCATCGTGATTAGAAGTGACGTAAGAACAATCACTTAATTAATTATTTTCCATGAAGTATAGGCATATTTCGTACCGTTTTTAGTAGTCAAATTTTCAATTTTCTCGAATTTTCAAAGTTGAAAATTGAACTATTAAAAATGGGAAAAAATTAAAATTTTATTTTATTAGTTAGATTTTCAATTTCCTAGAATTTTCAGGAATTGAATTTTCTTCAATTTTTCATTTTCTTACATTTTTAACAGTGGAAAGTTGAACTGTTGAAAATTCAATTGTTAACAGTTAAATTTCCAATTTCCTACCATTTTTAACAGTTAAATTTTCCATTTGTTACAATTTTTAGCAGTTAAATTTTCAATTTTCTTGAATTTTCAAAGTTGAAAATTGAACTTTTGAAAACAGAAAAAAAAACAAAAATTGAATTTCATCAGTAGAATTTTCAATTTCCTACAAATTTCAGCAATTCAATTTTCTTTAATTTTCAATTTTCTTAAATTTTTAACAGTATTAAATTAAAAATTGAATTTTTAACAGTTAATTTCCCTATTTCCTACAATTCTTAGCAGTCAAATTTTCGATTTCCTACAAATTTCAGTAATAGAATTTTCTTTAATGTTCAACAGTATAAAATTGAATTGTTAAAAATGGAAGAAAAATTAAAATTGAATTTCAACAGTTGAGTTTTGAATTTTCTGTCATTTTCAGCAATTGAATTTTCCATTAAAAATTTATTTTTATTTTCAACTGTTTGAAAATGAAAATGGATTTTTTAACAGTTAACTTTCCTTTTTCCTATAATTTTTAGAAGTTTAATTTCCAATTTTTAAATTTCTTCATTTTTCAACAGTGAAAAATTGAACTGTTGAAAATTGAATTTTTAACAGTTAAAGTTCTGACAATTATTTAGCAGTTCAATTTTCAATTTTTATATTTCCTAAATTTTCAACAGTGGAAAATTAAACTGTTGAAATTTGAATTTTTAATAGTTAAATTTCCTATTTTCTACCATTTTTAGCAGTCAATTTTCCAATTTTCTTGAATTTTCAACAGTATGAAATTTAACTGTTAAAAATAAAAGATAAATTAAAATTGAATTTCAACAGTTGATTTTCCAATTTTCTGCCATTTTCAGCAATTGAATTTTCTTTAATTTTCAATTTGCTTAAATTTCCAACAGTGGAAAATTGAACGGTTGAAAATTGAATTTTTAGCACTTCAATTTTCAAAGTTGAAAATTGAACTTTTAAAAATCGGAAAAAATTAAAATTCAATTTTATTAGTTAAATTTTCAATTTCCTACAATTTCCAGTAATTGCATTTTCTTTAATTTTCCATTTTCTTAAATTTTCAACGGTAGAAAGTTGAACTGTTGAAAATTGAATTGTTAACAGTTAAATTTCCCATTTGCTACAATTTCTAGCTGTTAAATTTTCAATTTTCTTGAATTTGCAGAGTTGAAAATTGATCTTTTGAAAATAGAAAAAAAAATTTAATTGAATTTCATCAGTAGAATTTTTAATTTCAGTAATTGAATTTTCTTCAATTTTCTTAAATTTCCTATGGTGGAAAATTCAACTGTAAAAAATGGAATTTTTAACAGTTAAATTTCCTATTTCCGACAATTTCTAGCAGTTAAATATTCAATTTTTTCGAATTTTCAACAGTATAAAATTGAACTGTTAAAAATGAAAAAAAAAAATAAAATTGAATTTCAACAGTTTAATGTTCAGTTTTGTACAATTTTCAACAATTGAATTTTCAATTTTCCTAAATTTTCGATAGTGAAACATTGAACTGTCGAAAATTGAATTTTTAACAGTAAAATTTCCTATTTCCTTCAATTTTAAGCAATTGAATTTTCAATTTTAAAATTTCTTAAATTTTCAACTGTTTGAAAATGAAAATTGAATTTTTGATAGTTAACTTTCCTTTCTCCTATAATTTTTAGTAGATTAATGTCCAATTTTTATATTTCCTAAATTTTCAACAGTGGAAAATTAAACTGTTGAATCTTGAAAATTGAATTTTTAACAGTTAAATTTCCTATTTCCTACCATTTTTAGCAGTCGATTTTGCAATTTTCTTGAATTTTCAATAGTATGAAATTGAACTGTTGAAAATGGAAGATAAATTAAAATTGAATTTCAACTGGTGAATTTTCAATTTTCTACCATTTTCAGCAATTTCATTTTCTTTAATTTTCAATTTGCTTAAATTTTCAACAATGAAAAATTGAACGGTTGAAAATTGAATTTTTAGCAGTTCAATTTTCAATTTTCTCGAATTTTCAAAGTTGAAAATTGAAGTTTAAAAATCGGAAAAAATTAAAATTTAATTTTATCAGTTAAATTTTCAATTTCCTACAATTTCCAGCTATGGAATTTTCTTCAATTTTCTATTTTCTTAAATTTTCAACGGTGACAAGTTGAACTATTGCAAATTGAAAATTGAATTGTTAACAGTTAAATTTTCTATTTCCTACCATTTTTAGCAGTTCAATTTTCAATTTTCTCGAATTTTCAAAGTTGAAAATTGAAGTTTAAAAATCGGAAAAAATTAACCAGGTCGACTAGCTCACGTCCTGTCTAGCACGAGAAGAGGGGTGGGATCACTTGAGCGACAGAGAATTTGCTAAATGGAGTACCGGTGATTAATTCACTACTTTTCTTCTTAAAAATCAGAACAAGAAATAATATTTATTAATTTGAAAGCCTTACATTAACTTAATTATTCAACCAAATAGAAAGATACCATCTTGGTTTAGCACGACATAGTCCGACGTGCATTGCCGCGTGCCCACACCAACGGTTCTCCTGAGGAACGCCCGCCTCAGCTGTCTGTTGTCGGGCTTTGAGGTGGACGTGCTTTACTTCCATGTGTTTAGGGTGTCTCGAAAGGTCAGCACTAGTCTTAATTTTTTTTACACACGCGGTCTCAAAAGTCACACCGCGTGGTATTGAGAGTGGAAACTAAAAGCTCTGAGAAGGTTAATAATAGAGCCACGTACCTTGTAGCCAACTCGCGTATTCTTCTTTCCAAGGATCCATTCGTCTTGTAAAGCAGTCTCTACTTTTCTTCAGTAATCCTTACCCTTGCCTTGGTTTCACCGAACGTACCGCCGTCAAGCCAAGTGACAACCCCCGCGTTCCTCTCCGCTACCTTCGTTCCCAACCTTCGCTGGTTTTGTGACGAGACTGTCAATTTGTCGGTGAAAGTGAAAAAGGCTTGCCTATGGATCCCGGCCAATGTGTGCCTTTGTATCTTTGTTGCTTGCTTCTCATCGGTCCTCAAGCGCTGTCTCGAACATGGACGTTTACTGGGCCTTAACAGCGCGGGTTCGTCCAGTCGCGTCGTGGTACAGGGCTGGTCGAGTCCGTTACGTGCTGTCTTCGACACTGCTAGTGGAGCCTAATAGTGTGATGATATAGGGTTTGTTCGACCTGACTCGGCGATCGACTCTGTACCGCTACTCGCCGCCGGGACTGATGCGCCGTGTTGGTTACGTTCCATCCTCTCGTCTTGCTTCTGTGGTGGCTGGTAGGTTGTCGACTGTCCGCGCCGTTGCTACTCAGTTTCGATCTCGACCCCGCTTATACAAGTTATAAAGGATTATAACGTTGGTTTAATCAAGGATCCTCTGGCGCTTCGGGATTTGATTTCACAATAGTTAGATACGGTTAGATACGGCTTCGGCGTAACCCCGGAAAGTTATTTCATATCTTTCTGAGTTACTTCATAGGACGTTCTCGCAACATTTTGGTAAATGAATATCTAACGCTCACTTATCAGGGGGCTCTGCAGTCACATAACATGATGGTTTCGAATAATATATCATGCATCGCTCGTAGGGTTAAGCACTTCTTCGCGTGTAAAGACGTGCCTAGTCCTACTTGTGATGTAATATACTATTTCTTGCTTTTTTTTAATTGACTGTTTCATTTTGAAAACGCTTGAGCAAAAATTATATATTTTCAAACATGTCAATAATAATCAATAAGAAGTCAAAATAGCCTACTACTGTAAACATACAAAATTCAGGCTTTTTAAATTCTCAAAATATATTTACTTCATAAAAATTTGGTACCTCGGTTATATTAACTGACTTTGTGATAACGTTTGAGCTATCTTCAGTTTGGACGGATAGCAAATTTTTGGGGTTTGTTGAAAAAGGTTTCGAATAAAAATCCCTATATTATACTTCATAGCTGTAGAAACACCACGAGTCCCACGACGCTCAAGAGCAGATCAGCATGCAACATATGAGACGTTGCAGATGATGCATGATCAGAATGATAATCGTGGAAGTAAGTAAATATTAATGTTTTGAATTTAGACAAAATTGTGGTAACTAGAAAATAAAATCAAAATATAATTTCATGAGCGCTAATAAATTGTCCTTGCTGAATCGTTTTGGCCTCTGGAGACCTTCGAAATTTATTGGAATTTGTGGAAATCTATGACAATAATTAATAGCAGAACCGGTGATCGCCTTCCCTAAGACTTTCTCCCTTGCTTTCACTTTTTTTAATTTATTGAGAAGTGGAGAAAAATTTAAAAAACTATGCAGTTTCATAATGATATGGAATTTGCAGCAAAACCAATCAATACTGCTTATACCATACTATATTTAGGATTATTTTAACCATTTTTTACTTCACAACAAAGTTGATTTTTTTAATTTTCAGAAATGAGATTTCTTCAAGATCTTCAGATCTTGAAGAAAGAAATCCAAAATTTTTTAAAATCTGACAAACATTGTCACGTGCCCCTGGGCTTTTAAAATTAACATGGGGTTTTGAATAGAAATAGCTTGGTTTGAAAAAAATGGAAAAGAAGTATTTTTTATTAACTTTTATGTTGATTAGAGATGAAAATTTCTTGAGCATGCGAGGTGCGATGGGATACAGAAATTGGGAGCACTGCATAAAACTGAAATATTTAAAAGAATTAGCCCTCAGAAATCAAGATAATCGAGCGAAAAATACAAGCAAATAATAGGTAAGCAGGTGCCTCGATATAATTGCAACGCTCCCGCCGGCGGAACCTGATGATAATCAAGTAATTGAATTTTCAACCAAAATCATTGATTTTCAACCAAAAAGGACGATTTTCACCGAAATACTTGAATTTTTAAATAAAAAAGATAAATTTTCAACTAACAAAAAAAAACGAATTTTCGTCAAAATAGTTGAATTTTAGACTAAAGTGATGAATTTTAAACTAAAATGGTAAATCTTCAACTGGAATAGTTGAATTTTCAACCGAGGAAGAAATGAATTTCAAACTAAAACTGTGGAACTTTCAACTATATTGCTCAAATCATCAGGTAAAAAAACTTAATTTGCAACCAAAAAAAAAGAATTTTCAACAAAGTAAATAAATTTTTGGTTGAAAAATATAATTAAAAAAAATCTAAGAAAAATTAATTTTAAACAAAGGACTCTAATTTTCAACCAAGTAATTGAATTTTCAACCAAAATTATTAATTGTTAACCAAAAAAGACGAATTTTTAACGAAATGCTTGAATTTTTTAATGAAAAAGATAAATTTTCAAATAAATAGGTACATTTTTAAATGAAAAAATGAATTTTCAACCAAAAATGGAATATTTAAATATATAGTTTAAAAAATTAGTTTTACGACCAAAAAAATAGAATTTTCTTCGTAACAGTTCAATTTTAAACCAAGGTGATGAATTTTAAACTGAAAGGGCAAATCTTCAACTGGATTAAATGAATTTTCAACTTGGAAAGAAATTAATTTTACACTAAAACTGTGGAACTTTCAAAGGTATTGCTCAAATCATCAGCTAACAAAAATTTATTTGTAACAAAAAAAAAAAAGAAAGAATTTTCAACAAATTGAATAAATTTTTGGTTGAACAATTTAATTTAAAAAAATCGAATCTTAACAAAAATAAACATTTAACAAAGAAGTTCAATTTCCAATCAAGTGATTGAATTTTTAACCGAAATCGTTAATTTTCTACCAGAAAAGACGTACATTCAACAAAACACATGAATTTTTAACCAAATACTTGAATTTCCACATGAAAAAGATCAATTTTCGTCCAAATAGTTGATTTGCAAAATAAAAAAGATCAATTTTCAACCAGAAATGGAAAAGTGAACTTTCTAGTTTAGAAATTTAATTTAATTTGTTTATTTTTGACAAAAAATTGAATTGTATCAATCCAACAAAATAGTTGAACTCTTAACCTGAACAAATGAATTTTCAACGAAATATTCGAATTTCGAAACAAAAAAAATCAAACATTATCCAAAAACAGTTGAATTTTCAACAAATACTTGAATTCTCAGCGCAAAATTGAACAGTTAATATTTCAGTCAAACAAACTGAATTTCCAACAAAATAGTTGAATTTTCAGCCAAAGAGTAGAATTTCCAACAAAATATGTGAGCTTTCAACCAAACTGTTAAATTTTCATCCTACAAAGATGAATTCTCAACCAAAACGTCGAATTTTCAACAAAATACATGAATTTTCAAATAAATAGTTGAATTTTTAACTAACAAAGAAAATGAAAAAATACTGATATTCAATTTTATATCACAATTATAAAAAAATTCATCATGCGCTCGAAAAACAAATTCCCTGACTTCAAACAAAAATTCCCGAACTCTTTTTTTGTTCATCAGAGCAAAAATTTAAAAACAATTTTTTTTCTTCAAAGGAATAAAAATTCCAGGATGATGAGAAAAATTCAGGGGCTTTTCCAGGGTTTTTTCAGGTAGAGAAAAATTCAAGGATTTTTCCAGGTTTTCAAGGATTTCCAGGGCGCTAGACACCCTGGATTTACCCATAAGTTAATTTATTGAAAGAAATGTCATATAGGGTACCATAGGGGCCAAATCTTGAAAATAGGGTACTTTAGGGACCTTAACTGAATATAGGGTACAATAGGGGATATGGGGACCGGTATGTGAGGCATCTAGATGTTGTAGGTAAACATCCAGTTTCCATCTTCCGAGGGGCCATTTACTCTGAAATCAGACGTATCTTTGCCAACAATTGCATTTGATTTCATATGATTTCGATTCGGATTTCATAAGATTTCATACGATTGCTTATTTCTTGTAAGCCAACTATGATTTCAATAGAAATCAGTCCACTCAGCGCCGCCACCAAGGCAAAACGAAAAATGGAAAACGCCATACTTTTTTTCTTTTTTTTTTGCAAATTTTATGCTAAAAAAAAATTTTTTTTGCTCTTCAAACTTCTGAGATAAGGGTGGTCCACTCAGCGCCGACACCTATGAAAACTGTCTAAAAATTATTATAACGAAATGAACGATTAGATTAGATTTTTTTGCTTTTTTTTCGCTCTCCGAAAACATATGATACGTATTCCAAAAAACTACCCCTAGTCATACATACCTACCCCTCGTGATCAAAAATGTTATAAAAGTGTAAAAACAAACTTGAACTACGTAAAGATGATCCAGAACTCTAAATTAATTATTGAATACTTGAAAATTTACCCTTTTTACAATTTCTCCCAAAAACTACCCTTCCACGTAACTGCTAAAAATTCAATTTTCAACTGCTGAAAATTCAACTATTGAAAATTCAATGTTCAATAATTTCCATTTAATTCAATTCAATTAAATTTTCAATATCCAGCAGCTGAATTTTCGACAATTAAAAATTCAATTTTCTTCAATATTCAACTGTTGAAAATTTAATTTTCTTCAGTTGCCAATGGCTGAAAATTCAAATATTGAAAATTCAATTTTAAATATTTTCCATTCAATTCAATTCAGTTAAATTTTCAATTTTCTTGAATTTCCAGCAGTTGAAATTCCATTTTAAATTCATTTCAATTCAGTTGGATTTCCTTCAATTTTGAGCAGTGGAATTTTCGACAGTTAAAAATTCCATTTTCAATTTTATTCAATTTTCAACAACTGAAAATTCAATTTTCAATTTTCTTCAATTTTCAACAGTTGAAAATTCAACTGTTAAACATTTTATTATCTTCCATTTTCAAGAACAGAAAATTCAATTTTCAATGTTTTCCATTGAAATTATTTCAGTTGAATATTCATTTTTTTAAATTTTCAACAGCTGAAAATTCAATTTTCTTCAATTTTCAACTGTTGAAAATTAAATTTTCTTCAATTTTTCAACAGTTGAAAATTCAACTTTTAAAAATGTTATTTTCTTCAATCTTCAAGAACAGAAAATTCAATTTTCAATGTTTTCCATTCAATTTAATTCAGTTGAATATTTATTTTTTTCAAATAAAACAGCTGAAAATTCAATGTTCAATTTTCTTTAATTTTCAACAGTTGAAAATTCAATTTTCTTCAATTTTTCAACAGTTAAAAATTCAATTTTCAACGGCTGAAAATTCATCTATTGAAAATTCAATTTTCAATGTTTTCAATTCAATTCAGTTAAATTTTCTTCAATTTCCAGCAGTGAAATTTTCAACAGTTAAAAATTCCATTTTCAATTGTATTCAATTTTCAACAGCTGGAAATTAAATTTTCTTCAATTTTTCAACAGTTGAAAATTCAACTTTTAACCATTTTATTTTCTTCAATTTTCAATAACAGAAAATTCAATTTTCAATGTTTTCCATTCAATTTAATTCAGTTGAATATTCATTTTTTTTTAAATTTTCAACAGCTGAAAATTCAATTTTCAATTTTCTTTAATTTTCAACAGTTAAAAATTCAATTTTCTTCAATTTTCAACAGATGGAAATTAAATTTTCTTCAATTTTTCAACAGTTGAAAATTCAACTGTTAAAAATTTTCTTTTCTTCAATTTTCAAGAACAGAAAATTCCATTTTTAATGTCTTCCATTCAATGTAATTCAGTTGAATATTCATTTTTTTCAATTTTCAACAAATGAAAATTCAATTTTCAATTTTCTTCAATTTTCAACGGCTGAAAATTCATCTATTGAAAATTCAATTTTGAATATTTTCAACTCAATTCAATTCAGTTAAATTTTCTTCAATTTCCAGCAGTGGAATTTTCAACAGTTAAAAATTCCGTTTTCAATTTTCTTCAATTTTCAACAGCTGGAAATTAAATTTTCTTCAATTATTCAACAGCTGAAAATTCAACTGTTAAAAATTTTATTTTCATCAATTTTCAAGAACAGAAAATTTAATTTTCAATGTTTTCCATTCAATTTAATTCAGTTAAATATTCAATTTTCTTCAATTTCCCACAATCTAATTTTCGACCGTTAAAAATTCAAGAAAATTGAAAATTAAATTTTCAACTGTTGACAATTTAACGGCTGAAAATAGTAGAAAGATTTGAAACTTTCCAAACTGAACAATTTCAAACTCAAAGCGTACAATAAAAGAATATTGTGTTCTAACGGTATCATAACATTTTACAATATAATATTGGGATATAAATTATAATAAAAATATATAATTGCAATGTATTTTTTATCCTCAGAGATTTAAATAAAATGTTTTACTCAAACTTCCATTTTACGATAGTGATTTTTAATAATTCAATGCAAAATATACTGGACGAAATATTTTAAACAATTTAAACAGTTTATAAAATAAAAATTTAGTTTTTAAAATAAAAGTCCATAAAAACAGCAATGATTGTAAATGATATTTGTTCTAATAACATTTTTATTGTCGCATAAAACGCTGCGAATAATGACAAGTTTTAAGAGCGAATTTAACCACAAAACGTTTAATCGTAATTGAATGTTCGTTTTAATAATTCCAACACTATATTAATAGCTCAGAACCAGAGATGTTACATTGAATTTTTAATAAATCCCGCGTAGAAAATTATTGGGGAACTATTCCGGGCCAGGAGAGGATCTATTATGGCGCTAAATAGAAGTGAATCGTTTTTGTATGGCCAAACGCTATTCTAGACAAGCTAATCTGGCGCTAGTCAGTCGGTAAAAAAGTCAGTGTAAAAAAATATTTGAAAACCTTTTCAATTAAATTTTTATTCAGAAAAAAGATCTTCTCCTTTCACTCCGCTGGGATTCGAACACCAGGTCAACTGATTTCCGATATGAGAGAATGCGTAGGAATATAAAGGAATATGAGGGAATATTTAGGAATATGAGACAAAATTTAGGAATATATTTAAATTATGTATATTAAATTACATATATATGCATATTATATATACTAAACTTAGAGTTTGATATCACATGACATTTAAAGTGTTACTCTTATTTTATTGTTTTATTGTTATTTTATTTATTGTTATTGTTATTCTTTGGTCTATAAATGATCAGAATCTCCATTTGTTTATCGCAGGCTCCACAGTATTCTCCCTATTCCCCTCTTTTTCTCGTTTTTAAACTTAAATGTGAACTTAGTTGAAGAATGCAATAAGAAAATCTGATCTATTTTTGCTTGAAAGTTTATTATTTTTAGTAGAAAAGTCTACTAATAAATTTGTCGTTAAGAATTATTTTTTGGTTTGAAAGAGAGTCATTTTGTCCAAAATTTAACAATTATTGTTCAAAAGTCATACTTCTTGGTTTAAAGTTCAACTGTTCTGTTGAAAATTCGTATTTTTGGCTTGAAAATTCAAGAAACTGTCTGGTTAACAATTAATCTGTTTCGATTGAAAATTAACTTTTTTATTAAAAATTCAATTGTTTCGTAAAAAATTCGTATTTTTGCCTTGAAAATTCAACAATTCGTCAGAAAATTTAACTATTTGGTTAAAAATGTATGTATTTTGTTGAAAATTCGTCTTTTTTATAGAAAATCAAATTTATATGTTAAAAATTAATTTTCTAAGTGAAAATTTAACTATTTTGTTTAAATTCAAATCATTGGTTAAAAATTAATTTTTTTTGTTGACAATTCAACTGTTTTGTAGAAAATTCGCAATTTTTGCTTGAAAATTCAACAATTTGGTATTTTTTTGAAAATTCGTTTTTGTTAGTAAAATCCATTGATTGTTTATTTTTAATTAAAACTTTTTTATGAATTATTAACTATTACATGTTTCGTTGAAAATTAATCTTTTTAGGTTGAAAATTCAACTCCTTGGTTGAAAGTTGAGTACTAATTTCTTAAAAGTTCATGTTTCCTGGTTGATGATTCATAATTTTAGTCGAAAATTCGAATTTTTAAATTAACAGTTATTTTTTAAACTGAAAATTCAGCTGTGCAAGCCCCATCAATTTTAACACGTGTTTGCCATAAGAAAAAAATACTTTTTTGTAAATTTGATTCAAAATCGTCAGTATTAGCTGAGTCGAGTTGAAACTAAACAATTCTCATCACAATCACCCATATAATATGAATAAATTATTACTTTTTAATTATCACCCCCATAAGTCTATTTTATAGGGTCCCACAAAAACCCCATAAGTTCACCCCTTGTGTAAAATAAATTTTTTGTTTAAATTAATGTTTTTAAACATTGGGACAAGAGCAAAAATAATTCACTTAAAAAAATACAATACTACTTAGAAAACTTATTCTTGTTGACGTTCACTTATTATTTGTTCATAACTTAAAAGTTAAAGCAAAATTAAAGATTTGAAAAAGTATCTTTCTAGCATTACTCTAAGAGAAGATGGTTATGAACAATAGTCAATTGTTAAAATAAAAATTTTTCTTGGCTTGGATTAATCATTACCTCGCTAAGTGAAAAGTGGACAAAATGTTTAAGATTTCAGAAAAATCGCAACTTTTTAGCACTTATCTAAGATAAAATAATTATAAATAATAATAAATTGTTTGAACAACTATTTTTGTTAACTTGCATTATTTATTACTTCACTACGTGAAAAGTGGCGAACAATTAAAAATTTCAGAAATAAACACAACTTTCTAGCATCATTCCAATTGAATATTGTTAAAAATTATAATAAATTGTTTGAAAAATTAATTCTATTATCTCAAATTAATTATTTACATCACTCTCATTGAAAATTGGGCAAAAAGTGTAAAAATAAAAAAACTGCAATGTAGCATTATTGGAAGAGTATACTATTAACAATAACAATAAATCGTTTAAAAATTATTTTTGTCAACATTAATTAAGTAGTTCCTCAATGTAATTGAATATTGTACAAAAAGTGGAAATTTTGTTTAAAAACTGCGACTTTCTAACTCTATTCTAAGAGAAAATGGATAAAAACAATAATAAATTCTTTAAAAAATTTACGTAAATATATAATTATCAGTAAAAAGTAGTATTTTATGTATTAGAAACAATTTGCATTAAAAAAATCGCAAAGAATCATAATTAGCGCCAAAAACTCGCAAAACCCCATTTTTTCACTTATGGGGTTTTTGTGGGACCCTATAAAACATACTTACGGGGATGATATTCAAAAAGTAATACTTTATTCATATTATATGGCTGATTGTTAACAGAAATGTTTAGTTTCAACTCGACTCAGCTAATATTGACGATTCTGAATAAAATTTACAAAAAAGTATTTTTTTCGTATGGGAAACACGTGTTAAAATGGATGGGACTTGCACCACCTCTAAATATTACTTTTCCCTTTTCAAAAAAAAAAAAAATTGATATGTAACATCTTGCTAAATAAAGCGTGATTCAGAAAAAAGAATTCTTCCTCTGATCTCTCTAGTAGCTCAGTCGTTAGAGCACCTGCCCGGAAATCAGTTGACCTAGTATTCGAATCCCAGCGGAGTGAAAGGAGAAGATCTTTTTTCTGAATAAAATTTAATTAACAATTTTTTAATCCTCCTTCCAGAAAACCAGAAATCAATGTTTGCTACTTATATTCGGTACTTAATTATCTTTGTTTTTGGAAGAAATAATTCTTATTAAAATAAAAGAAATAAAATTAAATTGAAATAAAACATATTTTTCCACACCTTTCCTTCTTCGTTACAGAGTGGGGTTACAAAACGAACACACTTTTATGTAAAAACTTTTTCTTCGATTTCGTTTGATAAACGCCTAAACTAAAACCCAAACGTTCAACGAAATGGTTGAATTTTCAACAAACAAACAAAATTAAATTAAGACCAAGCGATTGAATTTACAACTATATAGTTGAGCATTCAAGGATAAGAGATAAATTTACAACAAGATAGTTGAATGTTCAACCTATAACGCCTTTTCAACAAAATAGTTGAATTTTTAACCGAATAGTTGAATTTTTAACTTGAAAAGATGAATTTTCGCCCAAAAAATGTAATTGTTGATATTTCTACTGAATAATATTTTAGTTCTATATTAAAAAATATTATATTTATCCAAAAAAGACGAATTTTCAACAAAAGAGATGAATTTCAATTAATTGTCAACTAAAAAAATGAATCTTCAACCAAAAAAGACGGCTTCTCAACAAAATAGTTAAATTTTAATTCAAATAATTTAATTTTCAACTAAAATGATGAATCTTTAACAACAAAATGAATTTTTAACAAAGAAGTTCAACTTTCAACCATTTAATTGTATTTTCAATCAAAAGAGATTAATTCTCAAGGCAAAATATCATGGTTGATATTTCTACAAAAAATATTTCAAATAAAAAACAGTCAATTTAAACTAAAAAGATGAATTCTTAATAAAAGAATGTGACAGTTCATATTCTAACCAAAAAAGATTTGAATTTTATGTAAAAACCCGTTGAATTCAATCAAAAAGAAGAATTATCAAAAAAAAAGTTGAAGCCTTGACCAAACAGATTAATTTTTAACAAAAAAGTTGGTCTTTTCATAAGAAACACCACATTTCTTTCCAAAGAGATCAATTTACAACTAAGGAAGATTTTCCATACAAGGGAGAAAAAATGTAGACCAAATTTTTGAATTTTTTGTCAAATAATTGAATTTTCATTTCAAACTAAAAAAAAATAGTTGAATGTTAAATTCAAAAAGACGAACTTTCTACAAAACAGTTGAATTTTCAAGCTAAAAAGATAACCTTTCTACAAAACAGTTACATATTGAACACGAAAATGTAAAGTTTCAGCAAATAGTTAATTTTTAACCAAATAGTTGAATTCTAAGCTAAAGACGATCAATTTCCCACAGAGAACAGAATAGGTAAATAGATCAATAGTTAAACAGTTAAATTACAACAAAATAGTTCAACAAGCAATAAGCAAAATGAATCTTTAACTAATTAGTTCTGCTCTTCACTAATTAGTTCATATTTTAAACAGAAAAGATGTTAATTTTAAATAAAAAACAATTGGAATCAAACCATAAGAAGACGAATCTTCAACAAAATATTACAATCATTAACCAGGAACAGATTAATTTTTAACCAAACAATTGCATTTTCAAGCAGAAAAGATAAAATTTCTATCAAAAGAGATGATTTTTCAACCAAGAAAAACTTTTTATTCAAGAGAGAAAAAAATGTTTACGAATTGTTGAATTTGCTACCAGTATATAAGAGTTTTCAGCCCAAGAAGACAAATTTTCTATAAAAAGGTTGAATTTTTAAGCCAAAAAGACGAACTTGCTTGAAAACAGTTTAATATCCAACCCAAAAATACAAATTTCCAACAAGAAAGTTAATTTTCAACCAAATCGTTGAATTTGAAACTAAGAACGATTAATTTTTAACAAGCAATGGAATATCTGAATAGTTAACTAGTTAGATTTCAATAAAATAGTTGAATCCTCCAGTAATAAAATAAATCTGTAACGAAGCAGGTAAACTTTCAACTAAGTAGTTGAATTGTTAACCAAAAAAGATAAATTTTAAATGAAAAATTAATTTCCAACTAAAAAAGATATAATTTTTAACGAATAAGTTAAATCTTCAATAAAAAGTAGAATTTTTAACTAAAAGTGATGAATTCTGAACCGAAAACATAAAAGTACTTGGCTGGGCGGTGTCCAGTATGGTGGTCCAAACATTTTATTTCGAATTTTTATGGGGACACTCCCCAAAGTTGTTCGAATCCACCCAAAAATAAATTCATTTTTTTTTATTTTTTTAATGATATTTTGGGGTGCCGCAAGCCCCATGAAGTTTAACATGTATTTCCCATAAGAAAAAAAGACGTTTTTGTAAATCTTATTCAGACTTCTACATTCTTTTCCAAAACCATTTTTTGAAATTTTTTGAAAACTTTCTAATATCTTTTAAAGTGATTCGAATTTTTCATAATTTTTTTTTAACTGAAAAATTAAAAAAATTGCTCTAAAATCTTCCAGATTCTTTTTCGACGATTTTGGAAATATTTTGAAGCCTTTTAAAGAAAACTGTTATTCTCTTGAAACCTTTCAAAATTACTAAAAAGCATATTTTTTCGAAATCTTCAAAAATCTGCATTTTGTTTTAAATTTCTTGAAATCGTTTCAAGGTTTAAATTATTTTTGAAATTGTTTTTAAACTTCTCAATATCTTTTAAAATGAGTAGCATTTTTCCTAAAAAAAATTTGTATTCTGCAAAATGAAAAATACTTATCTGACAATTTTGGAAATCTTTCGAAATGTTTAGAAATCTTGTTCAATTTTATCTAGAAAAGTTTTTCATTCCCTTGAAACCTTTCATTCTTAAAAAAATTCTAAATTTTTTCTTGGAAATCTTTAAAAATCGAGCTTTTTTTAAATTTTATGAAATCGACATTTTGTTTTAAATTTTAGAAAATCTTTGCGAAAAGTCTTAATATTTCTTAATATTTTAGAGAATAATTTCTAAATATTCTCTCAAAATTAATTTACTAAATAAAGCATTATTTAAATTTTACCAGGAATTTTAAGAACACGTTTTTATTCTCTTGAAATCTTCAAAATTCTCCAGGCAAAATGTTCGGCGAAATTCTCTCCATTATTCTCGTTCATCACAAAAAAAAGCTTGATAAAATTTCAGTCTAAAAACTTTAAAACTTAATTCTGAAGCAAAAAAAAAATTAAAAAGTCCGTTTTTATAATATAAAAAGCATAAAATTTCACATTTTTTACACTTTCCCCATGCATTTGACTAATGTTTGGCCTAAAAGTACAACCAGCGCCACCCTCGGCCGTACTCAGCATTTCCGTCACTTCATTTCAGAGTGTCACGGGGCTGGCCAAAACTAACAAAAACTATCCAGGAAACATAAAACTCATTTTCTAGTTGTTTTTTGGGTCGCTAATTCAAAATCCATAAACAAAATTTCGAAATTCAAAATGGCGGATCCAATATGGCGACGAAATTTATTTAAAATTATTTATTTTTCATGAAACTCATTTTCTAGTTATTTTTTAGGTCACCGATTCTAAATCTATCATCAAAACTTCTAAATTCAAAATGACGAATCCAATATGGCGACCAAATAAATTTTTTTGTTATAAATCTCATTTTATGGTTGTTTTTAGAGTCGCTAACAGCCCTATGCATCGCCCCCACTCTTTCTGTTCTCTTAGCATCCGGAGGGGTGTCGTAGTTCAAATAAATCTAACAGATGGCGCACCGATCAGGTTAGCCCGTTTTTTCATTGTTATGTTAGGTAAAAATACAAAATTCGTTAAAAACTTGATACTTTTTATGAATATAAAAGAAGAACATAGTTTTCAGTAACAATAAGAACAGCTGTAATTATTAATAAAAAAATCATGAAAACATGTAATTAAATAGTAGGAAAACTGAATATAAAGATGAGTTTTTTTAGAACAGTTTGAATTGTGTTCATATTCACCTAAAAATTTCCTCTCTAAAAAATATATATTTATATATAATTTTTTTTATAATAAATTATATATTATGGTGGTCCAAAAAAATTATATTTCTGATTTTTTAAAGTGTCACTCCGTCATTTTGTGTCTTTTTGTGAAACAAATTTTCCTAATTTTTTGAGACTTTTAAACAAATTTTTAGAGGTAGGGCACGGCCTTTAATAAAGTACCCCTAAGCGTTAAAAATTCAGTATGTCCTTGAATTTTGAAAAGAATCGTAAAAACTTTACAACGATGATGTAAAACTACCATGTGAGCAGTACGAAGCCTGACAACATTTTTTTTAAATTGAATTTACCCCAAACTTTCCCAAAACTCACCCCTGAAGACACTAAAAAGTAATTTTTAAGTATCTTTTCTGAATTTTATGAAAGTGAAATGAAAATTTAAGTGGAAAATTATATAACAACATTTATTATACAAATATGAAAAATATTGCCCTCAACATAAACATTTTCCCCTTTTCATCCTTAATAATCCTTAAAAAATTACATTTTATTTCTTTAAAACTGATTATTAAAATATTTCATATAAATTCCTTTATATTGACAAAAAAAGTTTCAAAGAAAGAAAATGTAATTTTGTATGGATTATTAAGGGTGAAAAGGGGAAAAAATTTTACTTTGAGTAAATTTTCACTTAAATTTTCATTTTACTTTCATAAAATTCAGAAAAGACACTTAAAAATTACTTTTTAATGTCTTCAGGGGTGTGTTTTGGCAAATTTGGGGGTAAATTAAATCTTAAAAAAAAATCCAGGCTTCATACTGCTCACATGTTAGTTTTACATCATCGTTTTAAAGTTTTTACGATTCTTTTTAAAATTCAAGGGTGAGACTTTAAAAAATCAGAAAAAAAAATTTACTTTCTGTTTAAAATTTATATTTTGGTTATGAAAAGTCAACTGAAATCTTTTTTGGATGAAAATTCAACCAATCTTTTTTTAAATTTGTCCTTTTAATTTAAAATTCATCTATTTTTGTAGAAATTTCATCTTTTTTGGATAGAAATGCAACTTTTTGGTTGAAAATTCAACAATGTTTTAGGAAATTTGTCTTTTTAATTTAATAATTCATCTATTTTTTTAGAATTTTCATCTTTCTTGGATAAAAATGAAATGTTTGATTGAAAATTCAACAATTTTTTTAAAAAAGTCATCCTTTTTGGTCTAAAATTCAACTGTTTTGTTAAAAATTCGTCTTTTTGAGTTGAAAATTAAACTGTTTTTGTAGAAAATTTACTTTCTGTTTAAAATTTATATTTTGGTTATGAAAAGTCAACTGAAATCTTTTTTGGATGAAAATTCAACTATTCTTTTTTTTAATTTAATAATTCATCTATTTTTTTTAGAATTTTCATCTTTCTTGGATAAAAATGAAATGTTTTATTGAAAATTCATCAATTTTAAAAAAAAAAGTCATCCTTTTTGGTCTAAAATTCAACTGTTTTGTTCAAAATTCTTCTTTTTGAGTTGAAAATTAAACTGTTTTTTTAAGAAAATTTACTTTCTGTTTAAAATTTATATTTTGGTTTGTGAAAAGTCAACTGAAATCTTTTTTGGATCAAAATTCAACTATTCTTTTTTTAATTTTGTCTTTTTAATTTAAGAATTCATCTGTTTTATTAGAATTTTCATCTTTCTTGGATAAAAATGAAATGTTTTATTAAAAATTCAACAATTTCGTTAAAAATTTATGCTTTTCGGTAGAAAATTCAACAATTTTGTTAAAAATTTAAGCTTTTTGGTTGAAAATCCAACTGTTTTGTTGAAAATTAGTCTTGTTCGGTTAAAAATTGAACTATTTTCGTAGAAAATTTACTTCTTGTTTAAAACTCATATTTTGACATTATAAAGACAATAAAACCTTTCTTGAATAAAAATTTTATTCAAGAAGTTTATCTCATTGGTTCTTTATATTATTATATAAACTATATAAAATATATATTTTAAAACATAAATAAAAAATATATATATAAAATATATATTACATTGGTTGTTAAGTTTATCTCATTCGTTGAAAATTCAACTATCTCGTAAAAAATTAATTAATTTTCAAATTTAATATTTTCTCGTTGAAAATTCATTTTTTTTGTACAGAAAATTCGCCTTTTGGCTGGAAGGTTCAACAATTTCGAAGAAATTTTTTTTCTTTCATAACTGAAAACCCTTTTCTGAAATGTCCTTTTGGTTTTAAAATTTATTTATTTTTTTTTTTACGAAATTTGATATTTTTCTGTTTAAATATTAACTATTACACTTTTTTTTAAATTGAAAATTCATCTTTTTTATGTTTTGAGGTGAAAAATTCAGTTATTTTATCGAAAATTTGGTCTTGATAGTCGATTTTTTTCCGGTGAAATGAAAAATTGGCCAAGGAAAAATTCAGGGAATTTTGCAAAGCGTGTATATGAATAAAAATAGGAATAAAATTAATAAATAATTCACCATGTTGCGACTTTTGATGAGATCGTCAAGATTCTTCTTCCTGGGAACTATTAGACTAGTCCTGCTTCGCTGAAGACATCCTAAAATATTTCCTAAGACGTGCATGACTTCGTCTGACGTTTTGAAGGAATAGTGACGATCGACATTGTCGATGTGAGCAATCGCCTGCTGGAGATGATTCGCAGCATCCTGGATTTGCTGAAGTTTCCACGGATGGTCGTTCTGTATGCTTGTTTTCATATTCACGTTCTGCTGTCGCTGAATTTTAAAGTTCACTTCCTGAAAACAAATTAAATAATTAAATTTTCTGTTAAAAACATTAATTTTCAACCGAAAAAACGAATTTTCAACAAAAAGGTTAAATTTTTGTCCAAAATAATGAAATTTTCCACCAAAAAGATTATTTTAAAACAAGGAAATTAATTTTCACCGAAGATGATTAATTTTCTAACAAAAATAATTTTAAAAAGTTGTATATTCAACTAAAAAAGATGAATTTACAATCAAAAATTAAATAATTAAATTTTCGGGTAAGAAAATTAATTTTCAATAAAAACATGAATTTTGAACAAAATGGTTAAATTTTTTACCAAAATAGTTAAATTTTCAACCAAAAAGATTATTTTAAACCAAGAAAATAAATTTTTAACCAAGAAGATAATTTTTGTATCAAAAAAGATTTTAAAAAAATTGTATATTCAACTAAAACAGGTAAATTTACAATAAAAAATGAAATAATTAAATTTTCAATAAAAAAAACGTATTTTCAACAAAATGGTTAAATTTTTTCCAAAATAGTTAAATTTTCAAACAAAAAGATTATTTTAACTCGAGAAAATTAATTCTCTTTAAAAAAATATTTTTAAAAAATTTTATATTCAACTAAAAAAGATAAATGTACACGCGCATTGGCGGGTGCAGCCCATTGGACCTCTTCCGTTTCCTCAAGCCAAGTGGCAGGCGCAACACTCAAATCTCGACAGCCCTGTCGAAAGTGTCAGGAAGACGAGGCAGCAGAGCAAAAACAGACTGTGGATTATGACTGTCTTGATGGTGATACGGGACGTGACCGAAAACCCGTTTACTACAAGGTACATGGTCTCTCGTGCCTAAAAGTGAGCTGGTGGACCTTTCAGCCGTGGACAGGACCAGTTCCAACGAAACTCGGGTAGGAGCAATACTATCTGGTCCTCGGGTTGGGGATAGAGGGTCCCTGTACCGAGGGTTTCTGCTGAAAATGATTACGATAATTAATAAGCAGTCGAGGATAATCGTCCAGGGGTGGTCTCGAAGGAATAACCCCTGAACGTAGGCGTAACAAACATGCCGAAATATGAATGGCACCTGTTTCAGATGTCTTTAACGGTGAATCTAGGATACAGGGCTATCTCTCTGAGTATGCAGCCTTATCCTTGCACGCAGGGCTCTACAGGGATGGACAAACACTTATTTTGGCTGCTCGTGGAAACAACTGTAACACCAACAAAACACCAACAAGTTGTTAATGCGGTTCGAAACGATCGAACGGGCAAAGCACTCGACAACGGGTCGGCCAGTATTATCCGCTTCCCCAACCGCTACTTGATCAAGCTGCACCCGAAAATGAGGAAGCGACATTAGGAACAATCGCGGAAAGCAGGCACCTTCTGAAAGATGAACAAGATTTTAGAACAAGAAGTAACATTATCATGCAAGTGCCTCCTAAGCCCCAAGATATGGATGAAATGGATGCCTCCCTTTGTGGAGAAATCTTGCAGGAATCCCACCTCTGGACCATCAATTTCTTAGTTTATAGTTCTGCGAGAGCTTTGTCTAATTCAAATCTACGGCTCAAGCCGACGATGAACCAAAAGACAAGGAGACGCTTGCATCAAGTGAACAAGAAGATCGGATCAGTAAGACAGAATGCGTCCCGTGTTCAATGAGTGATTGACTACGCAACATCTGTTCGACCGTTCCCGGAAAGGGTTTGAAAGTTCGCCCAAGAACTGAGAATGTTGAATCACACAGTGAACAAGTCAAAGCTACTGATAATCAAGCAGCATATTGCTGACAAAATACGGCTGTCATCTGACGCAAGGAGAAGAATACAGAAGAGGTAGAGATGGATCAGAGAGAAACAAGAGGTTTTTGCTGACCCATCTAGCCTCTTCAGTGATCACCCGGTTTCTGTCAAAAATCCAACCGAACCCAACGAGGTAGAGACTTTTTGGAGAGAGGTACACAAGATCTCAAAAACACTAAAGTTGAAAAAAAATACTGACATCATCCGCTAAGCAGAATTTTTCGACAACCTCATAAAATCTGAGGAGGAGTGTCCATTAATCACTGCTCAGGAGGTGAAAAAAGCACTTGGAGGCACGCAAAACTCTTCTGGTGCTGGACCAGATTGTACGAAGAACTTCTGGTGGAAGAAGTTCACTTCTGCACACCAACATTCGGCCCGCATATTCAACTCATATTTAAAGTCGAAGACGCCAATTCCGCAGTGGCTGGTGTTAGGCAGCACTATACTCCTACCGAAGAGAGGAAACTTGTCCAACCTAGAGAATTACAGGCCGATAACTTGTTCAAACACACTGTATAAGATCTCTACAGCTGTCCTCAACAACAGCATTGATTGGCGCATTGAGCCTATGTCGCGTGAGATTTACGAACAACGTGGCTCAAAAAAAGGTGTAGCAGGCTGTCAAGATAACCTGCAGATTGACAGGTGTGCCTCTGAAAACGCTGCAACCCTATCAATGCACTCTGTCAATGTCGTGGATTAACTGAAGAAAGATTTTGATTGAATCTCTCATAGACTTATCATTCGTCTGTTGAAAAGCTTGAAGTTGCATTCACATATAGTAAGATGCATAAAGAGATTGATTCCTCTTTGAAAAACTATATTTACCATCTCATCTGGAAATAACCATATGACAAACAACCACGTCATCTTTTAGAGAAGCATCTTTCAGGGCGATAACATGAGCTCTTTGCTTTTTTGCATCTCACTTCTGCCTCTATTTCTCTCACCTGTGCAAAATCAAACTTCAAACTGCTAGAAATATCATCAAGAAGTACACAGGAGAGGTTAGGATTGACTTTGGATTGTATAAATGCGCCAATATTCTTCTAAAGAAAGAAAGGATTGTCGGAGCTCCCAAGGACCCTGCGCTTGTGGACATGAGTGGTATTAGACACCTTAACACTGCAGAGGCCTATACATACCTGAACGTGCCTCAAAGTCACATGCAGGACGTAACATCAGTAAAGGAGTCTCTCCGAAACAGATACAGGTATCTTATTCGACAGATTTGGTCTTTCAATATGTCGGCGTTGAACAAGGTATCTGCGGCCAACATGCTTGCCATCCTGGTTCTACTCTACTCGCTTGAGGTGGTTCAATGATTACCAAACTAATCTAAATATCCAGGAATAAATTGAAAAAAATAATGTTAATATCAACACAAAAATTTAGTTTGTTAGAAAATAAATACCAAAGGAAACATATTTAATTCAATCCGCAAAATCAACAAACAATGAACGAAACACGAGACTGCGAAGTAAGGTCAAGAAGAGAAATCGCGCGGGAAGAGAGCGAAATATCGAAATTTCCGATATTTCTATATCGATGTCCCATCACTAAGCAGAATATATAATTTTAGTTCAAGAAATACCAACAGAAACTACATCAATGTAAAATGGTACTAACCGATTCTACTTTCAAATCAAGTAGTGCCAACAGATACAACTTCGGAATCAAGTAATACAACAAAGACCAAAAGATACGACTTAAAACTCAAGTGGTACCAAATGCTCTAATTATGTTTTTAATTCTACTCGTGAATGAGAAAATTGATATTTAGAATCAGAACTTAGAATATCTTGCTCCACAATTTATTAGAATTTATAAAAACTAAAAAGACACGATTATTTTGTGTTGCCTCAGGCAATTTTAAAATAAAAATGGAAGACTTAAATTAAGACAACATTTTTTTAGTTCATAGTATCTATCATCTAAAAGAATAGAAAAGAAAAGCAAGGAAATTATTTTTGATAATTGATGAAAATTGATATTTTAATCGTAGTGTATACTGATCCGGCATATTTTACCGGATTTTAATTTTCTGTTCCGGCATATTTTACCGGATCTTAATTTTCTCTACCGGCAAGGCACGCACCCCTGTGACTGGTTACAGAAATAATGTTGGTTTAAACCCCTACCCCTTTCCAACGTCTCGTGGGGGGGAGGCACCCCTGTAACTGGTCACAAAAGTTACCGATCTATTACCATGAATTTCTAAGATTTCCTTAAATTATCGTATATTTCCATCCATTACCATAATTTTAAAAATGTATGAAAAGTTTTATGAATTACCATAATTTCTAAAATTTATCATTAATGTGGAAATTTATGAAATTTTTGGAAAAATTATGAAATTTGTAAAATATAATGAAATTTGTTGAAATTTATGGAGCTCGTAGACATTTATTAAATTTTTAGATACTTATGAAATTGGTTGAAATTTACGAAGTTTGTTGAAATTTATGAAGTGTGTGGAAATTTATGAAATTTGTGAAAATGTACGAAAGTTGTGGAAATTTATGATAATTCACGGAAAATTATGACGTTATTAAAAATATGCCGGAAGAGAAAATTAGATTCCGGTAAAATCTGCCGGAAGAGCAAATTAGAATCCAGCAAGGAATACGGATATATATATAGACGACACATAACCTCCACCTGCCATCAAGATCTCCCTTTAATTTTCTATGTCCGACATATTTTTGCAAACATTAATTTTTTAACTCGATGCAATTAATCTAGAATTGTTTGGAATTAATAATAAATCTTTTGGAATTCATAATAAATTCTTTGGAATTCAATTTAGTACACGGTAAAATATGCCGGAAGAGAAAATTAAATTCCGGTAAAATCTGCCGGAAGATAAAATTAAGATCCGGCAAGGAATACGGATATATATAGACGACACATAATCTCCACCTGCCATCAAGATCTCCCTTTAATTTTCTATTGTCCGACACATTTTTGCAAACATTATTTTTTTAACTCGTTGCAATTAATCTAGAATTGTTTGGAATTAATAATAAATCGTTTGGAATTCATGATAAATTCTTTGGAATTCAATTTAGTACACGATAAAATATGCCGGAAGAGAAAATTGAAATCCAGCCTATTTTGCCGGAACAGAATACTCGACCTCACATTCTCATCTTTGCTATCTTATTCCTTACCCTGTGTACTTGCTGCGATACAGGCCCCTCATTTTATCATTAATTTCTCCTTGAAATTCAAAATGCAAGTGACCAGATTTCACCACGGGAATCTTTTCAGGAAACAGAATTGTTAATTTCTCTTCTGTAGCATCAACATATACTTCTTGTGAAGCAACAACAGTTCCATTTGTATTGTGGAAAGCCACATTCTTAATGTTCAGGTCTGCAGCTGTTAGCAGGATTGTATTTGTTGATTCTTTCACCTATTTTAAATAATAAAACCACACTTTAAATCAACAAAATCAGGGAAATATCAGCGATTTAAAAAAAAATGAAATGAGTCAGGGAATTTTTGTAAGAAGCACTTTAAGTAAATGGCAACAAAAATAAACCTAAAATTTCAAAATTTAATATTTTTTATTCAATTTATAAAAGATTCTATAATAAAAAAGTTACAAGATTAGAATTCTGGTCTTTAAATATTAATGGTCAGGAAAAAGTCAGAGAATTTCGAAAATTAAGTTTTGCGGTCACATCAGCGCTAAAGATTCTAATCTTATCACTTTTTTATTATAGAATATTTTATAAATTGAATACAAAATATTGAATTTTGAAATTATATATATATTATATATACATATATTATATATTATATATATACAAGTACCTGGCGATGAAGATGGTGATAGTTCGAAGAGAACTAGAAATCCACTGCATAGATCCTTTGACAATAAAAGTGAACGTTATAGGCGAAAGAAAGAATAAACGCTATTCCAAAATACCATACCGTAACTCTTGTTTAGTCCTGATTCGTTGGGTAAAATGAGATTTAGATTCGAATTCAGCGGCCGTTAAAACATGTAAAAGTCCAATTTTGGAACAGTGACACCTTTTCTCCCGATCTAACTTTGATATGACCTTGATCTGACCTTGACCTTGGCACCCTGTGGTCAAATAGGCCTCGGATTCAGCCTCAGCGACCCTCTCAACATATCAGTATGGTAGTCTAATCCCATGTAGCCCATTTACCATTTACTCATATGAATCATGTATATATTTAAATAAAATCACCCTAAAATGACCTTGGAGGTCGTCATGAAAAAATAAAATCATACATATCTGGGCGTAAAATTTTCCGTTTTTTCAGAATCTGCAGTCAGAAATTTATTTTTAGAGAAATGAACGAAATTGACCTTGAAAAGTCCTTGACCTTGACTCGCTGAGTTCAAATGGACCCCGGATTCAGATTCGACGACTGTAGAAGATAAAAGTGTTTTTTTTTGTGCCGGTGTAATATGTATATTTTTAAAATTATTTTCTGAATTGAAAATTTAACGTTTTCTTTCGTTTTGAAAATGAATTGTTTAACTGAAAATTTAACTATTTCTTCACTGGTGGAACTTTAATCTTCTCGTTTAAAAGTTAACATTTCTTGGTTGAAAATTTAACAACTTGTTTGAAATTTGTACTGTATTGTCAAAAATTAAATTTTTTCGCTGAAGATTTATCATTCTAGTCCCCTCATAGGAAACGTTACGACTTCACTGAGCCCCGCTACTATTAAAGCGACCTCCGTGATTTGTGGATGACCATGTATGAGTGTACCATATGTGCACCCACACATATGGTACGAATTTCGTATCAAAAGGGCGACTTTTCAGCATACATTTTTCTTTGAGACACACATGATGGATTTCCCCAGAATCAATTAGAATTAAATTCGAATTGATTTTCGAAAAACTCAAATAAAGTTTGAAAGAAAATAACAATTGAGATTAAATAAAGATTGAGTCGCAAAAATTTTGATTTGCGTGAAGCTTAAGCAAATGTAGATAAAATTATAGACATATTATTATATTCACCAATAAAATTGAGGATAACCGCCAATGACAAGACGAGAGAAGAAGCAATACACATTTTTACTAATTACTGGAAAATCTAATTAATGTATTGAAGAAGAATTTGAATCGCACTGTAACTAAGGAATATTCCTGTTCTCCATTAGATTTTATATCATATCTTCAAGTCGTTATCTCAGAGATAATAGGCGTCAAGTTTGTCCTTAGATGTTTTTATTTCATTAAAATGAGTTTCAAGGAAAAAAATGTGTATTACTAAATTCTTTGAAACGGATATCATAATGTATATAATCTTTTACGTATAAGCGCAATCTGTTGTTCAATTGGAAAATTTATATAGTGTATTTGCCGGTTTTCTCCTGGATAATTTTTCAAAAGATTTGAATCATTTGAAATGAGTTCTTTATCAAAAATTAACTTCTCGGAGTCAAAATCATAATTCTTTTCGGAAATTGCATGCCCAGAAGTCCTAATTCTTCATTGAACTTTCCTGTCCTAAACTGGAAATTATAATTTTTCACTAGAATTGTA
Organism: Andricus grossulariae; assembly: GCA_011634705.1. NCBI lineage: Eukaryota > Metazoa > Arthropoda > Insecta > Hymenoptera > Cynipidae > Andricus > Andricus grossulariae. The sequence continues at coordinate 92,905,793 of JAABKJ010075445.1, read as the reverse complement.
ATTCTTTTGGACAATTCGCTAATCCAAGTCGGAACTACGATTCTCTCTCAAATTTCCTTTTCTGACTCAAAATTAGAGTAATAAAATATATAAAACCACTTTTAATTTGCATATAAGTACATTCAAAAATAATTGAAGGGCCGGATCGAAGAATGTGATGTGCGCTCGACCGCTTGAATGTGACCCTCAACGTTACGCGATCTCCCGACAATCTCCGCCTGTACCGTTCGCCCGTGCTCATATTAAATAGACGCTCTTATGCAACTATTTCTGATCACTTCTGAACAACAAATTTGAAAATCGGTCAAGAATTGTAGGCTGTAGGTGATTTTGAATAGTAAATTCCCGATTGAGCCCACTGCACTGACGGCGACTGTTTCCTCGTCGCGCATCATTTCGTTTTACTTAGCTCGTGATATCTTGTGATTTACAAAACGAAATAATATGCTGTTTGCCCAGATTTATTCGTTAATCCCTACAAAACAACTTACTCACTGGAAGTTTTCCCAGAATCGAGGATTTGTACCTTTTTTTAATGTAAACACGGGCGAACGGTACAAGCGGGGTTTGTCAGGAGATTGCATAACGTTCTGGGGCACTTTCAAGCGGTCGAGTGCACATCCCATTCTTCGATTTGGCCGTTCAATTTTTTTTTTTTTTGATATCGTGGTAAGGTGGAAACCCTTTTATTACTTAACCAAATGCGATGAAACGTCTTGCACTAATTGATTCTTTTCAGCCTCATTCAAAGAAAGGAGCCCTCACAAATGATAAGTCTATAAGAGGTTAAATCGACAGCTTTCCAGTAGTCAATCCAGGCCCTCGATAAGCGCTAGTAGGATACTGCCTCTCTGCAACGCACATATCGATGAGCAGGTTCTCCCGACATCCTGCTGCGCCTTTATTTGGGCCGCGTTTTTTGTACATTCATCACCATGCGGGACCGATTGTCCGAGCAATCCTATTATTTAGGATAGCTATAAAGATCTTATACAGCGATTCCAGAAAAGTTATTGGTCTGTAAGTTCTAAAGTCAGACTAGCTGCCCATCATCAAGAGAAGCACTGCGCGTCCTATCACTCACCATTCCGGAAGAAGCATTCCTCATCAGGTGTCATGAGGGTACAGCTATTTGAAGCTATTTATTTTTTCCGCGTTTTCTTTCAGTATTTAATTTATAAAATGAAATCAAAAATGTATTCGACTGATGTACATATTACATTAAGTTAGTGTATATAATTGCTTCGCTGATTTTGGATATAGTATTCAAATTTAAATAACGACAAATCCGAGATAAGATAAGTGCTTGTCGTTTTCTTTTTCTTTAGCGATTCGATTGGAATAAGTTCAATCGTAAGGCAGTTCAGTGGATATTAAAACGATATCTTCCTGTTAATATCATCGCAGATCATATATCATATGTTATATCGAATACAAATAGCCAAATCAAACGATTTGAACAAAAAACCATATACATATCTGTGTATTATAATAAATAATTTGTGGAATTAGTTGTAAATAAGTTTTGAATGCTAATATTATTTAAACATTCATTTATACAGTGCTTGATCCATTTGGACAACATCTGTGAAAGAGTAGAATATTATAGTTCTTTTCCTATTTCTGAATCATGCATGACAACAAATTACAATAAATTCACAAGTTTTACGCGTCACTATTACACCTTTCTGACTTCATAGGTAATTATAAGATATTATGGAGTAATTGCGAGGTTCGCCTCGCTTTGAGTGGAATATCCACAAGAGTCATTTGATTAGTGGGTAATTTAAGATTTCAAATTGACGGCCAACAAGTCACTAATCAAAACCCACTCTCAGTTTTCATAGAGATCCCACTTAAATGGAGGCAAGCATGATACATGGTTGGTCTTGATTTCTCAGCATTCCACAATTAGTTTTTTTTTTGTTTCCGGACGATTTTCATTTCTCAGATGTCTGGTATACGATGAGCGAAACGCCCCACATTTTCGACAAATCCACAATTAATCAGGGTCCTCCCTGGAAAAGACTACTAATTCTACATCACAGCGGCTGCTTCCGTCTTCCAAAATATGTGTACTAGTATCTACCTATAATATTTTTGTAGTACACTAGGAAAATGGCAGTAAAACCTGTGTATAGTACATTGAAATTAAGATTACCCGTATACAGAATATTGCATGCGGAGCCGTACATTTTTCTCTTTTCCAAGAGTTGATGAATTATTTGTAATTATTAAGGCACCGTATGTAACATCAGCTGAGCATCCAGGTTTAAAAAAAATATGTATTGCATGTCATGAAGTCGTTGCTAAAAGTGTGCAAGAATGTGTTATGTCTTAATGTCGTTGATTCATAGGCTAAATTTTGATTTTAATTGAAAGTTAGAGCTAGGCAAATATAAAATATTAACTATATCTATAAATGTAACGTATAACAGAAGTATTATCCAGATTCACGTGCAATTTCGCGAAATACAAGATCATATGCCTCTTCGTATCTTGTCGTGATTAATAGCACGCTTTCAGGAACGGATGTTTGTCTGCTATGTATTTTTGCGGCTTCAGTGGCTTGTAACATGTCTATTGCCTGGTTTGCTCTCAAGTATGCAACATGGTGTGCTCGTGCGTCAACATCTGGATTGCCTGTTCTTAGCCGGTGCACTCGAGCAGTATATTGTTGCATCATAACAAGTGTCCAATTATAGCTAAAACCCAGTTTGTCAAATTCATTTCGAATGAGAGTTACCCAACGGTTACGAAATGTGTCAAATACCCAAAGTTTTGGATGTATTAGTCCTTGAAATAGTGACCATAGCGGTTCAATAAAATCTCCCCTCCGGTCATTATCATCTGATCTGTTATCTCCCCTCCATGCAAATATGACATGACCCCGTGATAAGAAAGGGGTGTCATTGTCTGGACAACGCAGAATGTGATGACCCATTTGTGTGAATGCAGTACTCCTTATAGTTGCACGATTTCTAAATATATGGGCACGAGGCAGGTAGCCGTTTTGCTCGTATTCAGGAAATAATTGCGCCAAAGTCGTCTGCTCTGGCTCTACGCAACTTATTAATTCTGTAAGAAGGAAAAAAGATAGGTGAATTTCAATATTTATCATAAATATAATATCTTATAGAATTATCTACGTACAATTATTAAATTGAAATATAAAATGATCTTCAAATTCATTCATTTACTTTGTCAAAATTGAAGCTTCTGTGTTTCTGATCACTTTCCGCCTACTTTAGTTAGAATAATTAAATTATATAAATACGAGAAAAGCACATAGGTCGTCAGGACGTAAGCGAATCAAAAGAGGGCCTCGACGTCCTTCGAGGATTCAAAAGAGGACGTAAAAGGCTAAGCAGGACTAAAGGAGGCCTTAAACGGAATCATGCAGGGCTAATGTAGGGCCAAAATTTCGACTCGGGATACGTGAATTGTCAACTTTAACCAAAATTTTCACCATAAATGGAACAGTTAAATTTTCAGGTGAAAAAAATTAATTTTAAACAGAAATGGAACAAATATAGGGATACATTTTTAACTGAAATTATTAACCTTAAAGAAAAAAATAAATTTTTACTAATGCAGTTCAGCTTTCAAACAACTAGTTGAACTTTAAACTAAAAAAGATGAAATCCCAATGGAAATGTAATAGTTGATATTTGAACAAAGATTTTGATTTTCAATAAAAAAAAAGATTGATTTCATCAAAAAAAAAAGATGAAACTTAAACAAAACAGTAGAATTCGGAATTAAAACAGAATAATTTTCTACCAAGCAATTGCAATTTTAACCAAAGAAGATTAAATTTCGGAAAAATTTATCAAATGGAGAAAATAAATTTTTCCAAAATCAATCACAACGATCAAAGAGATGTTAAGTTTGTGACTTGATCTCAAACTTACGAAATTTAAATTAAATTAAATTTCTACTGAAGTAGTGAAAATTTCAACTCAAAAAGACGAACTTTTAACAAAACAGTTAAATTTGTTACCAAAAAAGATGACTTTTTAACAAGAATGTTGAATTTTCAACAAAAGAGTTACATTTTTAATCAAATAACAGAATTTTCAACCTCACTAAATGAATTATGAATACAAATTTAATATGGATTTTCTTACTGGGTTCTAATAATTCAGTTCGCATCTAAGCGAAAAAACGAGAAAAAGGGGGAAAAGGGTAGTTTCCACATAACCGGGAAAAATAGGAATTCTTTGAAAAAGGAGAAAAAAGGGAAACAGGAGAAAGAGGATAAAGTTTGCATTTTTAATATAGAACCGTTTATAAATAGAATAAAATAATTCTAAACTTAAGTTTATAAATTTTTTATTTATTATTCTTGGCAGTTACTTAAAGTACTTTTCACATAAATTTCCTGAGTTTTTGCCATTTTTTCCAAAGTTCCTGCCTTTTCCCTGATTTCGAGGTTTCTCTGGACCTGCGGCTACTCTGAGGTAAGTGACACTAAACTTCTTAAATTAACTTCTTAAAACAAAATCTAATTCTGAAGGTTTTCTAAATTGAAGATACTTTGAAGTGAACAATTTTTCAATTGAAATTAAGGGCTAACTGTAAAATTGTTGACATTGAAAGAAGCCCAGGGCAACCCCTCAGTTGAGTCTCTCCCCTTTATTTATTTTTCCTTCCCTTTCGATTCGTCAGATTCTGTTTGTTTCTAGCATCCAAAGTTAAAACTCAACCTTCAAACCCCTACGACGTCCGTTTTGCAATCGTTTTCCCCTGACAGGTTTTCTCAGGAAGGTAAAGATAGACAGGAAAGAGGAAACCCTCGCGGGAAAAGGACGATATTGACATCGTCGCAGTCAGGAAAATGATATGTTTTCAAAACCTTGAGAAGCGCGAATGATAGAAATACACGGAGTTATTTGTGAATGTGAAAGCCATATATCGGCGCCAATGACATAAAACAGGGTGGAAATATCATTACTTTTTCTTCGGCTTCTAGGGACGATTTATGTCTGAGATTTTTTTAGGCTGCTCGATCAGCAACCTTCTTGCTATGAAAGTTGTAACTTTCTTATCTCTCACATCGAAAACTGATTCTCAAAAGAAGAGTATTATCTGTGAATTTATCGAATTTCCCAAAAGAAGAGAAATATTTACAAATTTGTCAAATTCTCAAAACAAGAGCATTGTTTAATTAAACGGCGAAAATTATCTAAATAAGGGCTGGTAGATGAGTAAGGCGGATTATAACACAGCTCCATAAAAAAAATGGAGAAAATTACCCCTGGAATATGACTATCCCTATCATATGTTTTTAGGGTCGCTGAATCCAAATTCGGGATCCGTTTGGCTCCATCACGTCATATTTTGTCCATAACCTCGAAAAACATGAAAATCGCTGATTTAAGGTGAAGCATCATTCGTACCTATGAAAAGCGGTCATATCCTATGTTTTCGAGGTCGCTGAGTACGAATTCAGAGTCGTTGTGGTTCTATGGCGTCACGCTTCGTCCCTAACCTCAAAGAAAAACGGTGAATTGGTAATTTTATGTAAAACATGTATTTTATAAATGTAACACAAAAACTCCGAATTCGTACTCAGCGATTTCGAAAACATAGGATATGACCACTTTGCATTGAAAAAATATATGTTATACATAAAATTACCAATTCACCGTTTTTATTTGAGCTTAGGGACGAAGCGTGACGTCATAGAACCACAACGACTCCGAATTCGTACTCAGCGACCTCGAAAACATAGGATATGATTATGCACCACCTCTGAAATCTGATTCCGGCGTTGACCGCAGTAAGCGAAAGCATGAGAATCGCAAATTTTAATCATAATTTGACATTTTGCAAGCTGTTTATCAAACAAAAAAATTAAAATGGACCGTCACGCCGCTCCGCCGCCGCCAAGAAGCAAAGAAGGCGGCGCGCCTTCGCCCCGCTTGCCGCCGATCAAAATTGCACAAGTTTCCGCCGCCGGTGAAAAGTATGTCGGCGCAACCCTCTAGTGAAACATAATATTTATTGCTTGAAAATTCGATATATTTTGACTTGAAACCTTGAAAACCACCATTTTGTAAGCATATAACGACCCCTGAAGAGTAAACATTACATATCCCGTTATCGAACGGTGTCAGTTGCTAACAGATTATTAGTTCCGCAAACGGCTACTGAATAACGCACAATGTATTTCACCTTGGCTATGGGGTTCTTGTCAGCCGGTGCCGAAAATTCGAAAGCGAACATGGTTCGTTTCTCGAATTCAAGGAGAACTATGTCAGCCTCAAGTGCGCAGCAGAAACAATTGTCGATAATATGAAGTTCCAGTATATGCAGCAATTCTCATTTTCGACAATTGACTCTATTTCCCTAGGAGCCTTTAGCCGAGCGGTATTTGGGCTAATGCCGTAAGAGTGAAAGCGATGGTAATAAAACACTCTTAGTGCCGCATTGTGCCTTTCGATGTAGGTCGTTCCCGCATGATTTGGAAAACTAGATAGTATGTGTGCTAGGCGCTAGGGGTGTGCATGACACGCTCTTCAGCTATTATATGGAATGTCTTGACTCAAAATGTGGAGACGGTATGCTAGAGTAGAAATAACACCGTCTTAACATGCCAAAATGAAACCCTCCGTGCCCGACTTGAATCCGGATGATATAAGGAGAGCAAACGTTAGCTCATACGACATTGGCAGATCCTCCACATTTCTGTGGAAGATGCAGTGCATCATCTTGTCGGGGAGCTGTTCGCGGAAGTTTTTCTCCTGTGCTCTCTTAATCCGTGCTTTCAGGAGTGAGTGCTCGAAATGGATAAGATTTGATGCATTTTTCTCATCCCTGATATTGAAGACCAGGCCGTGTGTTTCAGCAGCCTCCTCCGCTGCTTTGTACAGAAACGCTCCTTTGCCCACTTCTTCGTGTTTTTGACCATTTTAAGAAGAGGGCCGTGTCAATTTACGACTATATATGCAGTACCCAGAGGATATATCGAGGGATCTGAGCTCGTCCTTCGTCCGTGGAACCACTCTAAATGCATAGGGTCTCTAGATTTGTCATACATGGTTGCGAACCAGATTCATGTGGCATTAGTGGATGCGAAGTACACTAATGTGGCTTTGGTGGTCGCGCACCAGAGTTTTGTCGCACTTCCGGCTGGGCAGTAGATGCATATTGTATATTTAGTTGCGCACTAGAGTTATTTAGCACTACCGGCTGCGCAGTAGATTTTTTTAGCAATTTCGATTGTGCACTTAAGTTATGTTGGACTTCTGAAAGGGCAGTAGACATATGGGACATTTGTAGCTGCGCACTAGAGTTATGTGAGACTTCCATCTGCGCAGTAAACACCTGTGGCGTTAGTGATTATGCACCTGAGTTATATATCACTACCGTGCACGCAGTTGTCTTTTGTGGCTTTTATGGTTACGCACTAAACTTATGTCGCACTTTGAGCTGCTCAACAGACGAGCAGTAGACTTACGTGGCATTTGTGTTTTTGAAATGAAGTCATGTAGAACGTCTGGATGCTGAACTCCATTCCAATCTCTTGAGTGTACTCTTTGACAATGTCTAGAGCTAGATGTAGTTTCTCTGGATTTTTATCATAGATCTTAAGATCATCTATGTAAAATACATGAGTGAAGAACATGGCGAAGTGTGCGAGATAGTGGCAATAATGTGAGGCAAAAGAGGAGAAGACTCATGGTGTCGCCCTGAAACATAACTCTCTGAAAGGTGACACTATTAGTGTTGACACGATGTTTTCCAGATGAGATTGTAAATCTGCTTTTCCAAAGCGGCATTAATCTCTCTATGTACCTCACGATATGTGGATGAACCTTTAAGCTTTCCAACAGACAGATGATAAGTCTATAGGAGGTTGAATCAAAAGCTTTCCGGTATTCAATCCAGGCCATCGATAGGTAACGCTGATAGAATGGTGCGTCTTTACAGACACATCTATCGATGAGCAGGTTCTCCCGACATCCTGCTGCGCCTTTCTTTGAGCCGCGTCGTCCATACAACACTTGCCACACAGGTCCATTTGTTCGAACAATCCTATCATTCGGGGTAGCTGCGAAGATCTTATACAGTGTTTTCAGGCAAGTTATTGGCCTGTAATTTATAGGGTCAGCTAAGTTGCCCGTCTTTGGCAGGAGCACTGTGCGCCCCTCAACCAACCACTCCGGAATGGGCTCTTCCGACTTTAGATATAAGGTGAAAATTCGGGCAAGATGCTGGTGGGTTGATTGTATAAGGTGTCCAAGATTGATGACTTTTTCATTTAATAATCGGGCCAGTCGTAGAATTCATTGTCAGGATACAAATCGGTCATTTCTTCAGGCCGCATGCCATATGGTGTTCCGTCTCGGCTTATTTTAACACGTCGAGAAACCCAAATTCCGTTGTCATAGATTCCTATAAGTTCATTACAAAGATCCAAATATCCAACAATCAGGCCCTCGTGATTTGCTATTACACGGAGTCCTATGGTGGAAGGCATTTTATAAAACCGACCATGCCTGTCTTTCATAAAATAGTGATCAGGTATATTGTAACGGGATATTATTCTTGAGTTTTGAGGTAGTCGGCGACGGGAAGTCTCACCTGTATGAACAAATAGGAATGTATTCGTTTCTTTTAAAAGAATGTCCATTAATTACGTTAGTATAATTTTTCGAATTATAACTTCCCTCCCCCCTTTGAAAGGGAATTTTAATGAGATTTGAAGAGATTTCAAAATAATCGCAAAGATTTCAAAGGATTTTGAGGGATTTAGCGGATTTTAAGAGTTTTAAAAGGTTTTTTTTTATTTCACGGTAATTTAAGAGATTTCAGAAGATTCCAAAGATTATCCATGGATTTTATATAATTACGTCAGATATCAAAAGATTAAGCATATTGCAAAGGATTTTTGAATATTATAAAGGACTTTAAGGCATTTTAATAGACCTCAAACTATTTTTAAGAATTCTATAATATTTTAAGGGATTTCAAGGCATTTCAAGAGATTTTGATACATTTCAAAGGAAGAGACTTTTAGAGTTACGGAAGTATTTTAACAAATTTTTAAGGGTGTCGGGGAATTTAAATGAGATTTCAAAGATTTGAAGGGATTCTAAGAGATTCGTAAAGATTTTGAAGCATTTCAAGGAATTTAACGGTCAAATTCGATTTCACAAATTTATTTCATTGTAATAGGCAGATTTTTTTTGCATCCCAGATTTTTTCGGTAGGATGAATCAAATTGTGGGGTTTAAATTCCTCTCGAATGTTGTTTGTACTTCTCTGATTTGTTTCACTCTATTGTTTATGTGCTTATGAATAAATCTTACCTTGTTCTCGACAAAATTTCGGGGGAGACCTGGACCTCTCTCTGATATCTCGACTAGGACTGGAACTGGAACTGGAACTGGAACTCGAACTTGAAGTGGATTTCGAATCGGACCTGGAACCAGAATTCGCACCGGAATTCGCACCTGAATTTGCACCAGAATTGGTAGCAGAAGGAGGTCTATCAGAAGAAGCAGAAGAGGAAGGACGTCCTGGAGGCCAATGAGCGCTATCAGGTAAATTATCAGCCTGTGAACTTAATTCTGCAAAAGAAATATATACGTTTTTGTAATTTTAAAACAGCCCTACTGGAAAATCCGACGTCGGGTTCTGCGTCAGATCCTAATAGTTTTTGATGTAGGAAACTTCAAGTATTGGGATCCATTTCCGAGTCGAAAACTATTAAGATCCTCATAATATCCCACGAGATTTTGTTGGATACATTTTTTGTAAACTTATAGTTAATACGTAGGCACTCAATTTTTCATTTGTTTTGAAGTTTTCAAATTAATTTAATTATTGAAGAGTGTTAATTATGATAACATTTCTTGACAAAGTTCTCTGTGGTTAGGATTTCCCAGAAAACTGAAGAAATTTGTTTCGATTTTCTTTAAAACTTTTAAAATTCCTAAGGGCATGACAAAATTTATTCGATTCCTACCTTACTGACATTCTGTTTGGTGATTCTTGGAAATCATTTGAAATATTTCATAATTTTCTCTTAAAATACATTTTTTTAAATAAAAAATCATTCAAAATTTTCCCAGGAATCTTAGAAAGACTTTTTCGTTTTCTTGGAGCTTCGGTTCGGTTATTTCAGAGACCCGTCTGTAAAGTTTCGGTTCGGGTTTCAACTGACCCGGTAAGAAATTTGCATGCCAATGTATATCCGAATCCAAACATTTGTGAGGCTTATAGCTGAGCAGAACAATTTTATGACATTTATGGCTGCAAACTAGAGTGATGTATATGCGCAGTACAATTGTATGCCACTTAAGGCTGCGCAACCGCAAGTTCAATATAACTCTCAAACACAACCACAAATGCTGCAGAAGTCTATTCCATGAGCCGGAAGTGCAAAATAATACTAGTATGCAATTGTAAATTCCACATAAGTGTACTGCGCATCCAGAAGTCATGTATAGAACCAGTGCGCAGCTGAAAATTTCACAAAAGTCTATTGCGTAGACGGCAGTGCGAAATAACTCTAGTGCGCAACTAAAAATGCCACGTAGGTCCACTGCGCATTTTGAAGTGCGACGTGGATCTAGTGTGCAACCATGAATTCCACGTCTACTGCGCAGCTGGAAATGCGACTCTACCTAAAGACGTAACCATATGCAATTACCTCCACGTGCCTCCGAAATCTAGTGAAATTTAGTTTTTGTCAAAATGTTCAAAAACTTAAGGGAGTAAAAAGTAGAACTTTAGCCCCGCTTCATAGGCGTCGAAAAGGGCTGAAATCATGCATGTGTCATAAAAAAAAATATTTTTTGGAAAACCCCACTGTTTTCATTTTATCATATGTTTTGTAATGTTTTATATACAAAATTTTAAATTACTATTTGCTTTATGCGGGATAAACCATTTTTGAGGCCGGATGAATTTATTTTCATAACAATATTATTTTGTCATTTTTCTCGTATACGATGCAAAATATCGCAAAAGAGCTAGAGGTATTTTTCATAGAACTTTTCAGATTACCAAACTTTTATTTCAACATTTTTTCGTATCTGTCGTTGCTTTCAAGAAAGTTTAGAAATTTCCCCTTTCAAATTTTCCGGCGGATTTCGAAAAAAAAACGAGTTATGTCACCAAATTCTAAGACGATAACTTATAAATGCCTCGTTTAAGTTAAAAGCTATAGAAGTTTAAAGATAAAATTGGGGGTTTTTGAAAATTAAATCACAAAATTTAAATACACATAACTTATTAGAAAATCTTTTTTCTCAAATCGGAAAAATAACAATCGCCTAATTTCCTCTGAAAAACAAAGTATTTCGTCCCCGAGAGATTCTGCGACTTCAAGTGTATAATCTGCCTAACCTGATTCAGTCTAAAGTTGATATTAAAGCATAATGAATTATGTTAACCTCAAATTTAAATGTAAGAAAAATGGTAAATTCAACATACTAATATAATCTTATTTGTGTACGTCATTCTTTTTATAAAAAAATATCAACTGAAAGAAAAGCGTACGACTTCATTTTAAATACACGTGCATCATTAATATTATTTTCCACTGAGAAACTCAGATAATTCAATGAATATGGAGCTATTCTATCTTTCGATGGCGCTGATTCACCGAAAAATTGCGGCGATCGTGGCAAAAGTGAGGTGAGCGAAGCTCGAAATCCATTGGAAACCAATGTAAAGTAAAGTAATATTATAAAATGCTTCCATAAGTCATACACATTTTGAACAATTTTTTACCATGCATAAATTCGTTCTAAACCGCATATAATGCTTTCAAAATGCGTATGACTTATGGCAGCATTTATAATTTTAATTTATGTTGTATTGTTTCCAATGGATTTCGAGCTTTGCTCACCTTACTCTTGCCAGGGTCGCCGCAATTTTCGGTGTCAGAAGTAGTATCGGAAAGGTAGATTAGGTCCCTATAAATGGTATATAAAGTAATATTTCGTAAAAATGGATATTATCACAGTTTTATTGTATAGGTATGCAAGCTTTTCGCAATACCTCTCTACAGTTTCAAAATCTGTCTTAGCAACAGTGACGTAAACTTAGCCCACCCTCAGGCTGTAAGGCAAATATTATCTTGCAGATAATGTATCACGGAAAAAATAATTCTTGTAAACAGTGAAGGAAGAGTAATGGAATCTTGAATGGGTACTAAAAGTTTATGAATCATAAATGATTTTTGATAAAATATTTCAAATATTTTAATGCTAATGGCAAACGAGCTTTGTAATTCTCGACAATAGTCTGGAAAAAGGGTTATGTATTTGATTCAAAAGAATATTGGTATATTCCTAAAGTGGAAAACAGAGCGCTGATATTGCAGGAAGCAATAAAAATGCATGCGACATTAGATCAAAGAATTCACATGTTTTCCATGATTTCATTATATTTATTTTCAACGATTATTTGAGGGTTTTTTTCATTCCATTATTGCTAATATTTTTGGCGTTAATAATATAATTTCTAGAAAATATTATTGAATATTATTGTTCCTCCTTTTCATTGGCTGAAAATGAAAATTTTAATATTTTAAATCAGAAGAAAATTAAAACTGTGTAAAAAGAAGCAATTTTCCGTTTTTATTGGAAAAATAGGACATTTGGAATGGAAAAATTTTTAATATTACTTGCCATTAAATATTTCAGCATTTAATTATCCTTAAAATTTAAGGGAAATTATAAAGTAAGAAAAGCTTCTGCAAAACGAGTTCGGTTTTTTATTTATTTATTATCAAAATATTTTTATTATACATTGGGGAAAAATGAGCACGACTACTCTTTCATAAAATTAATAGTTTTATTTAAAAATATACTCTTACTATACTTTTTCGATGAGTGTCAGCCATCTTCATTTTAAAAGTGCTTGAACTCAATGTTTCTTTACCGAAAGCATCTTTCTGATGATTTGTAAGTAGTTCAAAGGCTTTTAAATCTTGGGGAGACTTGAATATAACAAAGCCAACCTCTTAAAAGTTTTTTTCTTAGTTTAGTTTATTTATCATTACTTCCGAAAAGAAATTCAATCAAAATTATGCGGAATAATTTTTTAAATATAATAACTCCCCATCCTTCAGGTTTTCTGGTTAAATAAACATATATGTTTTGTAAAAATAGAAATGAATTTGATTTATTACAAAAAAAGCTTAATACTTTTTTCATTCAATAAATAAATATATATATATATATATATATATACTGGAGAGAGCAAGGAAGATAAAAAATTAAGGACCCTGTGAAGCAAACGGAAATTTACAAGGCGTGCAGGATTCTCATGGAAACCACAGATGTTCAACAATTCACGCAGATGTTAGAATCTTTTATTCAAATCTGCGCAGAAGATGAAGACATAAAGCAGTTTGACAAGTAATTCCAACAATACTACGCAAATCGAAGTGAAATGTGGGCATACTGCTACAGAGTCGGACTTAAACTATAACGACAAACATATATTTGGAGGCAATGCATAAGAAACTAAAGTAATTATACTTGCATGGGACACAAAACAGACGAGTCGATGAATGCATAGCACTTTTACCGAAATTCGCCAGGGCAATGATGTTCGAGCGATTAACACGGGAAATGAAATCTAAACCAACCCACCGCATGCAGAAAATTGCCCAAAGCCAATCAATCATAGTCTTCATTTCTTGCCTTAAAATTTAGTTATACTCAAGGCTCGGAACTGCTAAAGCTTAAAATATAGCAACTATAATTCTCTCAAAAAAGTAACCAAAAAGTAACAATAATGTGGCAAGAAAGTAGCCAAAAAGAAAGATTTTTTACCCAAGAGACGAGTTTTCTTCCAAAATTATGAATCTTTAGGAAACTAGTTCAACCTTTAACAAAATGGTTGAATTTTTCTAACTGAAAAAATCAATATAAAAATCAGTAGAATTCATTAAAAAAGATGATTTTTCAACAAAACAGGTTATTTTTCAACCAAATTGTGGTTGAATTACTTCAATTACCCGAATCGGGTAGTATCACGCCTACCCCGAAAGGGAAATCGCTTAATGGTATAAAAAAAAATATATGGACTTTTGTCAAATAAGTTATCTGTCAACCAAATAAATGGTTTTTCTATGAAAGCAGGGCAATCTTCAACTGTAAAAGACGAATTTTTAATTGAAAAACAGAAATCCGCACTATCATTTTCAATCCTGTGAATTGAAGAATTGATCAAAAAACTTATAAATTTTCAAAATGATATCATTTCAAGGAACTCGAAATTCTCTACAATTTTTTGAAAATCCTCCAAAAGTAAAAAAAATCACCTTAAAATCACCTTGATTCTTTTTTGAAAATGTTATTAAATATTCTTTTAAAGTCAACTAAAAAAATATGAGGTTAGTTTTTCTACAAATTTTCGTACGAATTTTTTATTCATTTAAACCTTTTAAAATGCTTGAAAAGCTTATAAATTTTTTGTTCGGGATTTTCAAACATTTGCATTCTGTTTTAAAATCTAAATTTAGTTTTTTAATTTTCGAACTCTTTTCCGAACATTTTTCACAAGTCTTCGAATAATACGATTAATAAACCAATTCATTCACTTATTTTCGGGCAACAAATGTAACCAAAAGTAACCTTTTCATAAAACAAGTAACTTTTTTTCAAATAAGCGCACCAACTGTCCGAGTGCCAGTGGTTCGGAAGTGGTGGGAGGTAGGCTCCGCCCATGTGCCGTCCTGTCTGAATCCACTCGTCGATTATTCGATTGAAGAACGCCATTATACTAAATAACTTCAACTTGACATGAGTGCGCAAGCGCATACGTGTTTCCGAAACTTTGAAACGTTTCAGAAACTTTGGTCCCATGAAACGTTTAATTGTTTCATGAAACTTTCAATGTTTCAATGAAATGTTTCATGGACTTACAACCCTACTCATGGAAGGATATGTTTTTTTGAGTGGAAAAAAGGACAGAAAACTTTCAAAAGTGTATTTTCTGTGATAAGATTTATGAGTTTGTAGGATAATTGGTCCCACATATTTTCTTTAGGCCCACCCCTTCGATACATTTTTTTACAATTTACTGCAACCTGTAAAATAAATGTGTCATGAGATTTGAAGACGGCCGAGTGGCGGCGCTAGCTGTACTTTTAGGCCGACAATTATTCAAATGCATGAGGAAAATACAAATTTAATTTATTCTAATTGTTGAAATACGTTTTTTGCATATATCTATCTCGGAAAAATATTTTGTAGCATATTAAATACCCAATAAATTAATAAGTACGAATGAAAAGTGAAGAAAAAATTATTTTGATGATTAAATTTATTAAATTTATTTTTATTGACATTTATAATGATTATTAAAAATTGAAATGAACGCTTGATTGAACTAAATTATAAATAAATATATATATATATATTGCCAGAAAATAATTTCCTTTGTTTCGTTACAAATATTTTGAAATAATTTTCAATTTTATCTTGAAATTAATTTTTCAAAATAAAAAATCATTTCATTTTTCTCAGGAATCTTTAAAGAAAAACTTTTTTATTTCATTAAAACCTTTTGAAACTCTTAAAATGTTCTTTTTTTCGAAACTTCAAAGATTTACATTTTATCTTCAATTTCTTGAAATTGTTTCAAGTTGAAATATTTTTTTAAATGCTGCTAAAAATGAAAAAATTGCTTTTAAATCTTCCAAATTCTTTTTCGACAATTTTCGAAACCTTGTTTGTTAACAACTCCGAAGCCTCTATAATTTTATTGAATTTGAGGTGATAATTCGTATTATAATCGATTATAATTATGAAAAATAAATATTTTTTATCAAAATTTAGAAACGCATGACGTTTTCAGTTTCGAAATTGATTAAATCCTCGCAAGTCGTCTGAGAACACAGGAAAAACTATCGGTTACCCTGAATAACAATTCCGAAGCCTCCCAAAAAAGAGGCACAAACGCAAAATAATGTCTTCTTCAAAAAAATTTCCGCATAAAATTCGAAGGGCTGATGGAGCAAAACAATTTCCCAAAGTTGGAATTGTTTTTTTTTAAATGGTGTGTTTTATATCACCTACAAATTGCAAATAACAACTGCGAAGCTAACGACTTTGAAGCCTTTTGACCACTCCGAAGCCTTTTTTTGCACTCGCTGGAAAAAGGTTCAAAGTCGCATTGAAGAGAAAGAAAAAAAAATGTTAAAAAATTTTTTTTTTCTTAAGTTCTTCTTAAACTTCTTCATAAAATATTGTTCATAGATATTTGTTTTACGAAGAACTCTTCTCATACAAATTCACGTCAAGGAGATAAGTTGAAATGGTAAAAATCAAATTTGTAAGTAATTATTTAAACAAATTTTCAATAAAAAAAATCCAAAAAAATTCTTAGAAAAATTGAAAAAAAAATCAAACAAATTTTCGAACAAAAAATTTCCAGAAAGTTCAAACAAAATTGTTGAGAAAAAATTCAAAAAAGATTTTTCAAAAAATTCAAAAAAATTTTCAAAACAAAATTTGAAATAATTTCGAAAATTTTTTAGAATGTGCAGACAATTTTTGCACATTGAAAAAAATTGCGAATTATTTTGACCCGCTAATCCTGCCAGACCCAGTTTTAAACCTTTATAATAATGTACTTTAAGTAAAAGAATAATTTAGACAAAAACTAGTGGAAAAAATCAATAGTCTAGATCAAACAGCTTTCCCACGTTAGAAAGTACATCGTGGTACATATATAAAAAAAACTGACAACAATTATTGCGTAATTTAGAACTTCAATTTACTCGCATCTCGGAAACCAAAATTGAGACCTATTTGAAAATCGCCCATATGGCGTATTCTTTTACAAATCGAATAGAGAATTGACCGACCCATTTTTGATTGAGCTAATACTTTTTTTACGGTTTCATTATCGAAAAATAGAAGATACGTATTTGAGGATTTTTTTTCGCAATTTTTTGGGAAAAAGGAAGGGTTGAAAAATTCAGAATTTGAGTGAAGAATATTTTTTTAAAAATGCATAACTCCTGTTGTATTTAAGCTAGAGACCTTATTTTTACATTTGAAAGGTAAAAGAACGAGCTTTAATACAAAAAATCACCCCCAAAATATTATTAACAAATTGAAATTGTTATAAACAATTAACATCTTTAAATTGATTTTTAACTAGCTTGACCCCAATGAATTAAGTTCTTAGTATTTTTATCGTATTCTACGCCAAATTTCAGATCGAAAACGATTTATTTGAAAATATTGACATTATTATTACTATCGGAAAAAATGTAATGTATCTAGCGCTGTCGAGCACGGTACGGCGCGCGGATCACTTTACACAGCCGATTTTCTTCTCTTATATCGTTTTTCTCTTAAATCTAAATGATTATTCTATATTTTTAAATAAATAATCTTATATCTTAGACAAGATAACTTTATTAAAAATTCAAGAAATAAATCAATAATAAGAAGTAAAAGAAAAACATCAGTATTGATAATGTAATTATTACTTCATTAAGATTTCGGTAGGTTGGCTTAGTGAATAAGTACCTCTTTCAGTTTTATGTCATACAGTATTTACATTCTTCCAATTTTAACATTTCTTATTTACAAAATTTTATAATATTTTTCTTCTCATACAAGGAAAATTGCTTTGCTTCCAATTCTTGAAGAGAAACTGGAATCATACAATGTAATTTTGAAGTCCCTTTTATCGTTATAGCTTTTTGAAAGCGTGCTGGCAACCGCTTTTCTTCTTCTTCGTACTCAGCATTTGTCGAATAACGACACGTTATGTTTGGTAGAGCTTCTGTCGCCCAGGTAAATAATTGTCTAGGTGTACGAATAGGATTATTTACTCTTCGCAGACTAGCTCTAGCAGCAAGTCTTCTTAGTGTGCCACCAATTCCATCACATGGTCCTTTTCCATGCGAAGTAGGAAAAAAGTGCCACTCAGCTGCTATTTTTAAATCTTGTTCGTGATGAGTAAGATTAATAAAATTTTTTTTGTTCTTGTATTGCCCACTGGCACCGTCGGAAAAATATATTATTTTGTTAATCCCCTGTAAATTTGATTTTTTGTAGTCTACTAACTGTCTTTGAAAGAGATGCACGGCAACAGTATCGTGGTGTAAACATTCGGACATAGACAAAAAACTTTTGAGTTTCAATTCATTGTCATCATCTTTGTAATATATTGAAAATGGATGTATTGTCACTTGATCATTATGGGTGATCGCTAGAGAGATTGATCAGCAACCTGGGTCGGAGCAGTGTTGCGGAACGAACGTGTCATTTAAATGAATAGCACGAGAATTCGATATCAATCTAAAATATCTACACCTTACACCCATATACCTATCTACCCTATACCTATATACCCATCCACATACTACTACTTTCCAACCGAGCGATTCACGCCTACTCCGAAAGGGAAATGGCTTAATGGTATAATAATAATAATTCTATCATTTTAAGTGTGCATATAATAAGGGTGGCTTTTCGGGGTCTTTTCGAATTGTGTCACCTAACATGTAATTCGGGGTAGTGTTGCCGTTCAAGACGAGGAATGACAAAGCGGAGGTCGATGAACTCAAGGAAGCTCAACAGCTCGAGGCCTCGCGTTTCGAGACAAAGCAAGACGGCCAACATTCAAGGCCTTGAGAACTCAAGGCCTCGAAAAGCGAGGCATTGTCTTGGCCTTGTTTGGAGGCTTGAGTTTCCTCCAGCAGATGTGCGTTTTTTCCGACCGCCTGAGGAGGGGAAATGAACTGAAACTTTCATAAGATTATTGTGGATGCAAGTAATTACACAAATCCCAATATAGCAGTAATAGTTTAATTTAAATATTTAAGAAATAATTTGTAATAAAAAATAATGATTAATAATTATTAAAATTAATTATTAAATTCTCAATTAATCATGATTAATAATAATTTTTCTCGAACAAAAATTCTTTTACATTTTTTTTAAATTAAAAAAAATTTCTAATTTTTTTGCAAAACTTTTTTTTCATAAAATTTTTGTTCCAAAATTTTTTGTGACACAATTTTCCACATAATTCATTTGTTAATAAAATTTTTATTGAAGAAATCTTTTTTAATAACATTTTTTTCATACATTTTTTTTATACAATTTTTTTTCAAACATTTTTTATTCAATGAAATTGTTTTGTCTACACATTTTTTTCCGGAATAGAAAAATATTTTGTTTTGGGATTCTGTTAAGACATAAATAATTAACGTCCTAATAGGGTACAAAACCCTTCCTTGTATGCGGTCCGCTCCTACTTTGCCTAATTTTTATTTACAATGTGTTACTTCTGATTCAATTGGATATACAATGGAATATAAAGGAATCTGAAGTTGTACCCTATCCAAAAAATTAAGGTTAGCGACTAATGTCGGACTTTTGGCTCCCAAACATTTCTATTGCACGAGTAAACATTTTTTATAAATAGTCCGCAATTACATAATATTCAATCGTATTCACGGATTAGAATTGAGGAGTAGGATTTCATTTAAATAACTTCAACCTATGCAAATTCTACGCGAAATCTTAAAATCTTTCAAATGCTTCTGATTACGAAGTAATCAGTTTGTACCCAAACATTCTGTCGGTAGCGTAAATTAGCTAAGAAAAGTAACTCAATCATAAATAAAAATAAATATAAAAATTACACTGCCGTAAGTGAAGGTAAATAATAAATTACATTTTCATTTCAAGTGGACAAGTATTCAGAAAGGCTATTAGAAGAAGTTATACGTTTTTCAATTTTGTGCTTTGTTTTTCAAAAAATTCGCAAATATACAAAAATGTCGCAGAAGAACAAGAGGTATTTTTCATAGAACTTTTTTGAGCGTGCAAACTTTCATCCTTATATTTTTCGTGTCTGGCATTGCTTGTGTGAAAAACTATAAAATTATATTTTATGAAAAAAATTCTCCTGGCCATCACATTTATTTAGCCCGCATAAAACTTACAAGATATCTTCCTTATCAAAGTACAAATTCAATCAAAATTGACAAACAAAATAAGGGAAGATTTTTGGACAAAATCGACTTTTCACCCGTTGTAGGCACACTCCATTTATGCGCTCTCTATAGGTACACTGGTGCGAATCGGGATTTTCCGTTTTCGAAGCTCGTTATCTCCTTGAAAATTATAGATAATTTAAAAAGTAGATATGCTTTCCTGTAAACTTTTTTGCACAATCGAATAGTAATAATCAAATTTTTGAAAAATTTCACTATTTTGGGTGAATATTAATTGTTGAAAGGAAGATTTTGGAGTAACATTTTTTTTTTTACTTTGTGATGCTATTTTCTAAAGACGCAACAGAACTAAATCAAAGATATCACAAATTAATGGTGAGATCCTGAGCTTTAATAGAAACAATCTTTTATTTTGATAATAAATAATGTCATATTTTTTAATTATCGGTATCTTTGTAGTTGAAAAAATTAAAGAAATGAAAGATTGACTTACTGGAACTTTGTTCATTCATACATTTACAATAACTGAAGCACAAAAAACATATTTTGCAATCTTCAGTAGGCCCAGCAAAAAAAAAAAGTATTGATAAGCATTGAATTGAAAAGACTAAGACACCCTGCAAATCCCGCAAATACAGTGCAGAAGTCCAAAGTCAGCGAATACACTTCAATGCGTCAGCACGCAAACGCTTCAACATTGGTCAATGCGTCTGAATTCGTGAGAGTTGCCGTTGTGAAACAATACTCAATTCAAGGCTTCCCGCTCTTCGGGCCTCTTTTTTTAATTGGTCAGCCACTGTGCGAAGGAGAATATACCGGGACGTGGTGGGAGTTTCCGAAACTGCGCAAATGAAAATAACAGTTTACAGCCGACGGGGAATAAACGGCGTGAGGGAATAAGGGAGTTGGGGAATAGGTGAGACTCTACTGTATTTGAGAAATATTTTTAATTTTCTTTGTTCGTCTATCAACTATTCCAGATTCTCTTTCATTAATGATAAGCGTGATGTGTGTAAAAAAACACTTAAATCCAAATTTTGCAAAATTTTACTTTCGTAGCTATTAATGAATCATCCGATGATTCTCATAATGTATGCATGCCCTCAATTATTTGTCGTTTATAGGAATAATAATGAAAATAATACAATTTCTCGTGTAAATGTTGATATCAAAATGTTATTTACCGATTATTATTATGTAGTTACATTTTTATTGCAAAAATATGGTTCATTAAACTTTCCAATTAACCTCGAACTCTTGACAGATTTTCGTATTTCACAATGAAAAATAAAAACAGAAAACAGATATCACACTTACCCTTTTTAATTAACCTCTCATAATTTATGATTAACAATAATAAAAATGTGACATTTTAAAGAGAAAACAACGGATATTCATGCAAAGTATAAAATTTTTCTTCACTCCTGAAAAAAGTCAACAAAATGTGTTTTATCTAGGAAAATTTCAAATCAAAAGACCAGGTGACACAATTACGAATTGGAGTTTTCTAAAAGCATATTAGTTTCTTTATAAATAATTGATTAAAGTAATAACTAATGTCAGCCACCTTGTCCTCAAATTTTGAGAAATATAATATTTATGCTATAACGAAAAAGTTAATAACTAATTCGTTTTTCATTTTAAATTTTATCTTCTTAAAACTAACCCCATTATCACTCTTACCCTGATTGCACATACTTCTTGTTTAGAAGAGTGAAAGATACTGAGAAAATAGAGAATATTAATAAAATAAAAGTAATAAATTGTATAAATTTTTACTGAAGACAGTTCTTGCCTCACTTTTCACTAAATTCAGATTTTTGGTGTATTTCATTATAAAGACGAAAGCTTATGTCTTGGGAACAATTGTAATTATATTACAAAAAGTATTATTATCTATGAATAAAATGTAAAACGTAGAAAAACGGTTAGTTGATTTATTTTATTCTTTATTACAATCTTTTTCTTATCTCCTTGCCATTTTTTTAAACCAGGCGATTTTACTGATCTGCTTATTTTTACGATGAAGAAATCCTTTTCGACTTCAAAATATCAAATTTAAGAAAATTAGGTTAGTTAATTAGTTCATGAATGTAGCTATTTGTTTATGAAAATGTTTGATTATACACTATTTTCTACTGATTTCAGCTATGAAAAATTTATTTAACTAAAATTGGGCAGGTGAAGTAGAAGCAAATCTTTTCACATAGGTTACAAAATACTCCGCCATTTATTATAATCGCATACATTTTTGAAACATTATAGGAACTCTGAGATATGGAATGAAATTGGGCTAAAAAACACAATTTATTTAATACAAATGTACTTATTTAATTTTTTTATTTGGAATCTTTTTAAAAAATTAATGCATGAATAAGAACACATTATGTGACAGAATTGCAGTACGTATACAGAGCGTTAAGAAAACTACTGTTTGTTCACAAATGCAATTAACTCAATAAATGTCTATTTTTCAATCTTACAGTTCTTATAAGAAGTCTTATTGGTGTCTTTGCTGGTATTTTATCACAAATCCTTCATCGTTTACTGCATAATTACCTAAATTATATTACTTTCCATCGCAACTCCCTTACAAGGTCTTTGTATCTCTAAGGTATGCTAAACTGGAGATGACACATTTCTGGCATGCAAAAATGAAACCCTCCATATCCGACTTTAATCCGGGTGATTTCAGAATAGCAAACGTTAGCTCAAACGACATCGATTGATCCTCCACATTTCTGTTGAAGAAACCGCGCATCTTCTTGTCGAGGAGCTGTTCGTGGAAGCTTTTTTCCGGTGCTTTCTGGAGCCGGGCCTTGATGAGTAAATACTCAAAATAGATCATGTTTGATGCATTTCGCTCACCTCTGATATTAAAGTCAAGTCCGAGAGTTTTAGCAGTCTCCTCTGCTGCCTTGTACAGAAACGCTCCTTTGCCTACTTTTTCGTGTTTCCTGACCATGCTAAGAAGATCGTCTCGTCCATTTGTGACTATATGTTCTATACCTACAATGATCCTTTTGTGAAGACATTCAAGATTTATTTTTCCCAAATTAAGAACGAAAAGAAATCTATTTTATCATGAATAATTTTATGCAAAAGGAGCATAACAAAGATTCACAATTAAAAAACAGAATTTCAAACTATCTCACTTTTCGGCTCATTAGAGACAAGAATAACCAAATGAAAAAAGAGGGAGAAAAAGAGAAAAAGTTATTTTTATACTACATATAAACAATATATAACTTTTACACAGCTTATGAGAATATATCTCATATTATTATTTTGTAAGCTTAGAAGCTCAGGTCACCAGAAATGTAAAAATTTTGTTTAATTTTCAGGTTTGCATTACTTTATTATTTATTAATCCATTACTTCTACTATGACATAATTTCATTTTTATATATTTCTTAAAATTACGCATTCACGAGATCCATTATTGAACGCAAATCTACTGCACCCCTAAAAATTCTGAAATTTAATTTAAAAAATATATCCGGCACTTCCTCGAATTTTTCATTGAATTTACAGAGTCCTGGGCTTAAACTGAAAGCATTACTTCTGAATATTGTACAGTTTTCCGCTCATTTCTCATTATGATACAGTGATCTGTTATACGTATTATTTATTACACTAGTTCTCAGGCACATTTCAAAAGATGAAGTTGAGCTTATTTAATTTTCAGGCAGGTATAGACTTGGCGCAACTGACCCGTAGGATTAGAGAACCTTTTTCGATCTAGGGATTAGATGCAGTGCAATTGGCGCAACTAACCATCGCCCATAGATTCATAGGTATAGATTTAGGTTTGAAACCCCGTAGCATAAGAAAATTTATTTTTAATATAATGTTTATAAGATTGATATATGTATTAATTCTGATAGCAGGAGCATTATTAATTATAGACAAAATACTTGCAATCAATTAATATTTATATCTACATTCTCATCCTAATGAGAAGGTATTGGTTTTATGTGAAAAATGACTTTCACGGATTCGATCGAATGTCGACGTTTTGAGGTCCCCTGAGTCAGAAAAAACGCTTTTTACGAAGGTGTCTGTCTATCTGTCTGTCCGTCTGTCTGTCCGTAGTCTGTAGTTTGCAGTATCGTGTAGGCACGATAACTTTCGAAAGATTGATCAGATTGGATTGTGCTTTAGCACACTTTTTGAAGGCCTAAGAAGCGAGTTCGTTAACCAGCTATTTTGGATTGAAATTCAAAAAGTGAACACATTTTGAAAATTTGTACATTCTCATCCAGAGAAGGTATTAGATTTCTGTAAAATTTGACCCCCCCCCCCCCGGTTTTTGTTAAATGTCCACGTTTTGAGACCCCCTGAACCCAAAAAACAGGTTTTTACGAATGTGTAAGGAACCTAGATATTCTATGTGTACCTGACACGAAGAAAAAGGGTTGTAAAGTAAATGGCAGCATGCCCAGAGGCAGACCGTAGAAAGAATGGGTACAATGTGTAAATGAGACCTTAATCCGCGAGCGAAGTGGAGGTCGTTACGCTACCCTTGAGCTTTTCTCTGGGATCATACATGGTGGTGTTGTGTGAGAGTGACGCGGTGGGGTTCGTTAAGTCATTTGACGGCGAAGTGGTGGAGGGGGGTCGCGGGCCATAGTTCCCTCCCCGCGGTCGGTTCAGGTCAGTTACCGGATGGGAGGATGCCTTGGTCCCATTCCCCCGGTCGGGGGATCGGTCCGGTGGTCGGATGTGTTGTTGCGCGAAAGCCGGTCAGGGGCACTTGACGGCATACCCTGGCCTCGAAAGGTGGCCACAGGAGAGCCTCTCGGCCACCGCTCGAGTCGTTCACGCGAGCAGGAGTAGTGTCACTGGGAGGTAGGGAAGGTCGCCTGGTCGACTACTGTTAGAGTATGAAGACCAGAAGAGTTGCACTGGGTGTGAGCTCTCCGATGTTCCTCCGTTCGCCGCACGCGGCGAACTGCCGTTCATGTTCCAACCTACGCAAGGTCTAGCCACGCGCAAGTGCAAAAATTGCAGAAAATCAGCAACGATACCAGCTACACCGCCATATTGAATAAGTGAAAATCTGGCGGTTGTGTTCAATGGTAACCAAGTTAGCCGTGGAGTTGGTATGCGTGAGTTGGACGAAAACAGAACGTTTTTCGGCTAGACCATGGGCCGAGTTGCATTGACGAGCCTACAGTAGGCCGGTTTACTATAAGCTAGCTTAAATAAGAAAGCCCATATTTGCGGAGGCGCAGAAGCCGCAGGGACTCCATGTGTGCGACAGAGAGCCATTGCCGAAAACGCTTTTGCGCCGATGCGAAACTGAGCCACTGTCGTATTTAAGCTAGCTTACTTTAGGCGCGCCTAATTTACACCCTCTGGTGTAACCGGGTTCCATAAGTGGGTTGGATGATGCTGCCGTTTGTGCGTCGAGCAGGTAGGTTTAATGCCTGGTCCTGTGCAACGCGCCGGCGTACTGGATGTTGGTGCGTAGGTCGTAGCGCGTTTCGGTAGCCAGGGTGGCCAGACTGTGCAATTTTTCGCCAAATGTGCGATTTTTTAAATACTTGGGCGAAAAAAAATTCGGATTGGCGATTTGCGATTTTTGAGCGATTTTCCGATGAACTGGTGCGATTTTTGGGCGATTTCCCGAAGAGCTTTAAAGTCATGCTAATTCTCGAATGATTGCGAGCTGATCCGAGTACATAAGTTATTAGTCAATTTCCGGCTTCCATACATTCCATCAGGGATGTGCAGTTACGCGTAACTGGAAGTTTTTTACGTACAATACCTAAAGGAGGTATTTTGCCTAAAATACCTCGAATATGTAAAATACATGTAGAAAACCTCTGATTGGCTGTCTGGCTGGTCATGTAGAAAACTGAAGACGTAAAATACCAGGTAAATTACCGTAGAAAGCCAAGTAAATTACCACGAGTATTTTACTTTCTCATCCCTGACTAGACCCTCTGTCAATGAGATGAGAATTTCAATAAAGAAATGTTGTGAAAAATTATGGTGCATTTATACGTCTCCCTATTAACACGGAACGTTCCAGGAAGGTTCCGCGGGCACCTTTGGAGCGCTTTAGCGGAACGTTCCCGGGAGGTGTAAAATGTCCACCGGTTGGGAACGTTCCGTGAACGTTCCACTGGGACCTGAGAGGAGCCTTCCATTATTGTTATTTTTAACAACAATTATCTCGTAAACCGTAAGAGATAGGTGAAAATGGATTTGATTTTTTAGTTTTGAGTACCGCATATACTATCTATAATGTGATATCCATATCATAAACTGACATCGAGTTTGACCTATCACATTTTACACCTCCCAGGAACGATCCTGGAACGTTCCGAAGGTGCCCGTGGAACGTTCCGTGCTATTAGGGCTGTCTGTCCGTCCGGTGCGTGCAGAAATGTCATAAGAGTAAATGAGATAGATAGTAATTTTTGTCCAATTTTCCGCTCTGTATTGCTTTTGGGGCCCTTTCACACGATTACAGATCCACAAGTTGCGGACTTGCGCAAGTCATGAGTATAGTGAAAATAGAGATTTTTCCGTCAGCGGAAAAATCTCCGAATGGCGGTAATTTGAAGGCTTGATTTTTTTCAAATAGAAAATTTAATGTTTTTCAAATTATAGGCAAGTTTATTAAGGTAAAAATGATTATGGAAGAGTTAAGACGATGAATTAAATAAAATTTGCAATGTTTTGATGAAAAGAAACGAGCACATGCCAAATCAGCTGATTTCTCTCGAAGTTATGTATGCCGTATGACTTATGCTGGCTGCTGTTTGCAAAAG
Source organism: Andricus grossulariae (assembly GCA_011634705.1). Taxonomy (NCBI): domain Eukaryota; kingdom Metazoa; phylum Arthropoda; class Insecta; order Hymenoptera; family Cynipidae; genus Andricus; species Andricus grossulariae. The sequence continues at coordinate 92,879,045 of JAABKJ010075445.1, read as the reverse complement.
CATAATGTTTGTATGTTTACAAATATCAAAAACACTTACCTCCTGTGCAAAAGAAATAATTATTTTGTTGAAAGAGCGATTCAAATCAGGGAACATTCGAAACGTTTGCATACAGAACTTGGGGAGAAATCGTATGATTTGGCATGGGCTTGTTTCTTTTCATCAAAATATTGAAAAATGTATTTAATTAATCGCCGTTATTCCTCCATAACAATTTTTGGCTCAATTCACTTTCCTATAATTTGAAAAACAATAAATTTTCTATTACAAAAAAAAATCAAGCATTCAAATTATCGCCATTCCGAGATTTTTCCGCTTACGGAAAAACTTGCGGATCTGTGCTTTTACACCTCTGAAAACATGCACGCGTGTACGCATGCATTTTCAAGCGGTCATCATACCATCCTCCGATAAATCTGGTAATATTTGAGTAATTATCTAGTAATATTAAACATTAGAAGAAAATTACTAAAACATTACAAAAATATTACTAGATTTATCAGTGGTTGGAATTACCGCTTGCAAATGCATGCGTACGCGCGTGTATGCATGAGGTGTAAAAGCACCTTTATATTTTTTACATCTATATACTTCTTTTCGTGATAAATAATAGTGTAAAATTCAAAGCTAGAAAAAAATGGTTTGAAAAATAATCATTGTAAAAAGAGTACTTATAGATTGTTAGTTTGAATTATTTCTTTTAAGCTTAAGATTTCTTACAAAAGAATTATTAGTATATGTTTCAATTAGAGGACCGATATATAACTTTGTTTAATCTAAAAAAATATTTACTGAGCGTTATTTTCTATCGTAGTGAAATAAATACAATTTGACGCTGTCTTCATCATTCAAATCATGACTAGGGTTGTAAAGTTTCACGAAACTTTGGAAACGGTTCAAAGTTTCTAAAGTTTCAAACATTAGGGCGGGAAAACTCAAAATATAAAAAATACTATTAAGTATTAAATATAAACATTGAATAGTATCCTTTGCGTTTCAAAGCAAATCGTTTAATCTAAATTAAATAAATAAATCTCGTGTTAATTGTTAATAAGCTGTAATTTTTAAAATGATTTATTTTAAACTTTGAAAATTGATTTCAATAAAATGAAAATAAATGACGTATTTAATACATATTTAGTTCTTAGAATGTTTCATTTTTGAAACGATTTCATTAAAAATGTAGAAACTTCGAAAGGAAATGAATAAAATAATATCCTGCCATTTCATTAAACTATCTGGTTTACTTTTATAAATTGTTTTCTTTCAAAATCATGCTTAATTTTTATCATTGCTATATCTCTCAATATTTTAAATAAATATTCGATGTAGAAATGCATATTTGCATAAGAAAGATCAGCTAGATCAGGATTAGGAGTACACGTTTCTGTACTCATTTCTTGTTTAACTACTGCTGCAAAAACTAATTTTCATAAAACAACTCCTATCTACTAAAAACTGCCCTTAATAATCAGTTATGCACTCAGCCTAAATGTGAGCTTATCACAATTTTACGCTATTTTTGGGCACCGACGCCAATTTTTGGGCTCTTTTATTTTTTTCGGAAAACCGGACCTGAAATTTAAAACAGCAAACAAAATTTGTAATGAAAAATAATCTAAACAGCCACCTGCATGAGACTATATTTCCTATCACGCACCTCGCATTAATATTCAAAAATCCCAAAAACCATTCCCTCGTACATTTAACGAACCCCATCTCATCTGCCTTTATCTAGAGCAGACAAAAACATTCAAATTAAAAATAACACAGGGACACAAAAAAAAACTTTTCTAGTCTGGGAGTCAGACCATATTTATTATATGTTTTTGGCGTCGCTGAAACCTAATCCCAAGTCTATTCTACTCCATCACTTCAGGTTTTTGACATAGTCTTAAAAAAGCTCATAATCTAAGCCCAATTATCCCGTTATACCTAATATACTGAACCTCCTAAATCTGAACCCCATAACCATTTGACTTCTTCACCCGTTCATCCTATAACCTCTTTAACCTTTAAATTAAAATTCCATGAACCACATATCCTTATAAATTATAAATAATGAATAACAAATGACAGGTAGATAGGATTTCAGTAATGCTCTTTTTTTGAACTGTACCGGGTTCTTTTTTGATTGAATGATATGTGAAATGAATTTCTTTTGCGCTTCCCATCATATTTCTCTATGTATCTCTTAAGCATTCAGAAATCTGTCATCATAATATCTTGAAGGTGTTATGGGTTTTATGGGGTTGAAAGGCTATGGGTTCAAAATATATTAGGTATAACGGGATAATTGGGCTCGAATGATAATATTTGTTTAAGGTTATATCAGAAACCGACATGATGGGGTGAAATGGACTTTGGATTTAATTTCAGCAACCCCCAAAAAATATATTAAAAATCGCCTCACCCCCAGGCCAAAATTATTTTTCATTTTTGTGTGGCTGTGACGACCTCATGAGGTTATGGCAAAAACCTTAACGGACTGAAATGGACTTCGGATTCGGTTTCAGCAACCCCAAAAACATATAATAAACATGGTCTGATCCCCAGGCCAGGAATTTTTGTTGTGTGGCTGTGTAATCAACACAGCAACCTTGCCAAGTCGATGTACCTCTCGCCGCCGTAATGTTTAGCAACACCCAAAAACAACCCCTTGTGAACCTAATAATTAAGGGATATAAGATCTGTCCTCGCGTCATACAATTTCTGGATCACGCAATGCACATATGGTGCACAAGGATGACATATTTCAGTCGTGGGATGATGAGAGATACGCTTTCCTTACCCATTACAAGAGGAATCTTCCGAAGTGATTCATTCAGCACACCATGGTTTCGGTTAGCATTAAACCAACTAATTCAGACACTCAACAACACGTCCTATGGGTTCAAAATTGATGCGGGAATGGCTGAGTCTCAATTCACTCACCTTCTGTGCATGGATGACATGAAGGTTTATGCAAGCCCAGAGCCTACACTGAGCAGTCTACTTAACATTTTGCTGCAATTCCCCCAAGACTTAGATTTCGCCAGGGCTTAGACAAATACAAAACGCAGCATTTGTCCCGTGGAGAGGTGAACACTCCAGTGATGCTGCAAATCTGCATTCTTATCAAAGCGATTATTAGTGAAGAATCGTACAAATACCTTTGCATATTGTGGGCAAGAGATCTGCTCTGCTTTGCATTCAAGAATGTGCTTGAGACAGCTTTTTCGGGTCGCGTTAGACTCACTCCATCGTCCGGCCTCAGTATGAAGAAAATCACAGAGGCAACTAACACCTATGTACATCTATTAAAACCTATTAACACGACATTATTGCGGCAGTGATTGACAGACGCTGCCTTTGTGGAGATTCAAATGATTCAAATAAAATCATTGATGTATGTACGAGGCTTGACTTGAAAGAATACACGCGCAGACATGATGCTGTTGCAAGGATCATTTACCAAGAAATTGCCCTTCACAGTGGGTGACTTGAGAGATTTGAGCCTTGCTGCAAATATAGACCAGTTAGAGTAGTAGAGAATAAACACCATCTTTTTTACTGGGACAGGGCTATTCTGATTTACCGCCTAGTAAGACACAACCGTCTAGATGTCCTATGGTTAGATAAGCTTTCTCAACATGTAAGATTAATAGACATACGCGTTTCCCTGAACAATAAAATTAGATTGCGATAGACTGAGAAGATACAGGAATATTCGGAGCTGAAGCAGGAAATCCTTACTGTGTTGAGGGCGAAGAAGGTGAACATCGACCCGGTCGTGATTTCCTCGACTGCGAACGTTCACACTAGTTGCGTACAGTTCTTAAAAGAGCAAGGAGCTCGAAATTTTGATCCTTATAGGGCTCTCCAGTGTGATTGTCGGATCCCTACATACCGTGTTTAGTAGCGAACCTCTCACTTTTTCCTTTCTCCGTCCTTTTTATACTACCAGGGACCAACATGTTTCGAAGTCATTTAGACCTCCTCACCAGGGATTATTTATAGGGAATAACTGAAGGTATGAAGAAACAATTAAACCTGTGAAGAAAATATTTAAAATGTTAATACAATATTTGATTAAGTTCAATGTTATCAATTATATTTATTGATTAATTGATTGCTTTATAAAGAAGAAATCTTTCTGTTATCTAGTCAAAAAAAATTATTGTAACCAGTTAATTAATCTATCCCATACTTTGTTATATCCCTTTTTAAATTAATAGCCTTGTTTCCCTCTCTCTAATGCATTAAATATTACCAATGTTAGAAATACATTAAATTTTCGATTGTTTCTTTTCCTATTTGGAAAATGTAATAATCTAAATAGATTGGTTCATAATCAACCATAAAAAAGTCATTTTTCACATAAAACCAATACCTTCTCATTGAGATTAGAATGTAATAAACTTTTTTTTGACGACCCTAGTGTTGAGAAAAAATCGTTCATTAGAAAGAATGTATAATTTGTTTGGATAGAAATTTACTAACGTTAATTAACCAGTTTAAAGTCCTAAATAAATATTTTCTATAAATAAAAGATGATAAAGGAGAAGAATGGCAGTAGTAAAAGGATTGAGGGAGATTGGTGTCGTTGTGGAAGCAGTAAGCCTATAAATCACCATGCGAAGGTGGTTATGGGTGAAACTATTTATGCGGGGACACATGGCAAGTTACATCAGTTAGGCTAGCAGCCAGGCAACCGAGGGAGGGCTGCACTTTATTTTATATAATGACGCCTCAAACGCGAGGACCGATAAAGTTCTCTGCCTCTCGCAATAGTTTACTGCAAATTGAAGTGGATTATTCGGCGAGTCGATTTTCATTCGCCCTCCTTTCGCCCTCGCGGGTTGCCAGTGCCAGGATATAGGTATTTGGCAAAGGGATTTCGAGCGGAAGTAATAGTAATCCCCGCGATTCCTTTTCGAATGCGACCGAAGCTCCGTAGGAATCAGCAACGGCTTATGTGGGTTATGACACTCGTATCTCCGCTTTTGCGAATCGCCTTCTCAAAGAACCCCACCTTTCTCCCATTCAGGGTACTTTATGTTATCAGTAATAGGATTAACGAATCAGGGGATTTGTTATTACTAGTTCGGTATTCATTGAGGAACTGCTGGAAATTATCATCGGGGGTATCTCTCAGAACTTCCTTGAGGAAAATACTTTGAAAAAATAATTAAACATGTAAAAATATTACAAATTTAATTAAGATCGCAGGGCTGCTCTAGTGCTGCAGAATTTAATTACTACTTTCATCATGGTACGCAAAAGCATTACACGTTATGTTTTAAAACATCAAGAAGGTTCATAAGAAGAAGCAAGTCTGAAAATGTTTGCAAAATATAGGGAATTTTTAACATGCATGTCTTTAAATATGAGCTTTTTTAAAGCCAAAGAGATATGAGAGTCGTAACTCAATACCGAAATATCTTATTTTGATTTAAAAATCCATCAAATATGATTTTCATTTTGAAGAGGTCGCAAGCACATAGCCACGTTGCAAACGTCACAGATTTGGTAAAAAGCGGAATCAAGGTGGCATACTTTATGTTTTAGACAAAAAACATTTAAGATTCTCTATGAAAATCAAATTCATAATTCTGGATACAAAGAGGGCGATGATAGTTATTTTCCTAAAATGTCGTAGATAATTTAGAAAATGAGGATTTTGGCTCAAAACCTAGGGAATCAGCTAAACAAGTAAGTTTCGGAAAGTCTTCTATTCAGGTAGGGGAGATCACGCTACAGCAGATAATGATCCTACAGTGGATAATAATTATTTAAAAATACTAATTATGTAAAATCATTCATTTATTGTAATTAATCGTTGAGGCATGATACGTGGAAATATATTAAAATGAGAATGGATTATTTTACTCATAATTCATATGATTATCTACTGTGGGATCATTATCTACTGTAGGGTGGTCTCCCCTATCACCTTTCCTCTAAATGCCTGGTTAATTCAGGAATTTAGAACACTTTTAGGTAATTTCTCTAAATTCCTAGAGCGTTTTACATATATAGAAAAATCTCAAATTTAAGTAAGTTTTTGTGTAGTGATTCTGTATATAACTGTATTGAATAACACTAATGAAATTATTGTTCACTGGCGAAATAACTGAAAGAAAATTTGTTTCTATTTTCTTTTTTTTAATGACAAATCGCAAATTTCCATGTAAAACTGTCGATACTACGGAAAACTTGTCCATATAAACAAAACATAACCTCACATTGAGATGCATTTAAATTGCAGGTGAATCACAAATTCTGCAAACAGTTATTTACACAAGAATCTTGACACAAAAAATTCATAAAAAAACACAAGTGAATTTTTGTTGCGGGTAATTTTCAAGTAGATAAAGTTGAATTTTTTCGCATCGAAACAAAACAAGATTCAATACTTCCCTCTTCTCGGGTCCAGAGGCTTGGGGGGTGATCGCTCTCGTGAAGTTGAATGAGTAGAGGTCGGTGGTGGTGCTGAAATCCCATCTGGCAAATGAGTCGATTTCCCCAGTTTTTGGCAGGCCTGGTCTAGCCAAGCGCAAGTGAAAAAAACTGGCCCAATCGGAAGCAAGCCGTTTAGTTTCTCCAATTATAGTGTCATGTGTTTCATAACCTCTTCCTGCTAACAAAAACTGACACATGTGTATAAGATACAATAAAATTGAAGTCAATTGAGAAAGTATTGAATGAATAAAATTATATAATGAAGTGCGCACGACATATAAAATACTAATTATTATGTTTTATTTACTTAAAAATATTTTATTCCTCTATATTGAAGGGATCGAAAGATATTAAATATATTGAAAATTGATTTAAAATTCTCGATACTCTTTTTCACTCTTTTTTTAACAAATTTGTATAGTATTCGTAGTATAATTAATATATGAAGGGTCGAAAAGCAGAAGGAGGTAACCGACCATTTTTTCAAAATCGGGTTTTTTGTTAGAAAATTCTCAAAAATTCAAATACACATCGAGTTAAAAGGATTTGTTCGAATTCGTATTTTTGATGGTAGCAATACCTTAAAGTGAGATTATTATATTCCTTCAAAAATAAAGACTATATTTCAATATCTTCATGGTTCAACAGTAGAAAATGTAATTTTATTATTTATCACTATCTGAATGCGAAAAATCGTTTGTCACACTGTGGCAACATCTCACTGAAAATTGATTTTTGGGGAAGTGAATGACTTTTTTCGATAAAACTTTCTTTCTCCATGTTCATCAAATGAACATCTTAGGGACGTCTCACCATTTAAAGAACAAAACGCAAATTACAATTTTTGTCAGGATTTTAAGACGATTTTCAGCAACCATAAAATTCTAACATCGAAAGTAAAACTCAGTTTTCTCTGTACTGAATGATTTTTTCATCAACCTTTTTCTCTGTATTCAGTAATTCAACATCTCTGAGATCGATCATAGGTTTGTTTTTCAATTAATTATTTCATTTCTCATCACTGTCTCAAGCCAAGTCGCTGACAGGGTTAAAATAGTGTCAACCCGACATGAGCACCTGCGCACAATATTTTCTCACAATTGGAGTCTTCTTCACAATCAAACCTTGTTGGTATCAATAAAGTCTGCGTTTTTCAAACTAGCGCCGATGGCAGGGTACTCTGCCGCCGGCAGGCGAATGCAACCCCCGATCCCAGCAGCTCGGCAGCCTCTGTAGCAGGCTCCCAGCTGTGGGCAGATGCCTACTTTCGTATACTTTTCACGAATAAACTTTTCATTGTCATGAGATTAAGACCTGCTACTTCCACTAAGAAGGAGTGGTGTTCAATCCCTGAGCCGGTACCAATCGAAATTTTTCTATGTACTTCTACGGGGTCTTTGGTGATTCGGAACCCACCTTAAACTGTAGGTCCCCTCAGAAGAGGCTGGTTAAGTACCAAGATAGCCCACATTAGAGACAGCAGCAACAACATTATATATATATATATATGACCCATGACCACCCATCTCACGGTTGTGAGACGTGGCCATGAATGGGATTCACCGCGGTCCTACTGGAAGCCGATGTCATTTTTTACATGACAGTTGCTCCCAGTGAGACCCTGCGGTGATTGTTAACCTTTAGTTTTTAATTATATATACCGAATAATTATATGAAGGCATGACGTCATAATAAAGTGAACAGGGATGTACTGTCTCAAATATGGGTCTGTCACGATATAGGAATGATCATATTATGATCGAGATTATTAGCATTGTTTTGGTGACCATTCAAAGGAGTGCCTTCCCGCCTCACGCGACGTTGGAGAGGGGTAGGTATTTTACCAACAATATTTTTGTGACAGGTCAAAGGGGTTTAAATTAATTTTTTACAGTGTTTCTGGCGTTACGGATGTTTAAAAGCACCTAAACAGTGAGTTAAATATGATCATTCCGATATCGTGACAGACCCATATTTGAAACATCGTAATAACAAAAATAACAATAATTTTAAGTTTTTGCCTCGTCAAATTGTTTCATTTAACCTTCAATTAAAGATTCTAATAGTTTGCAGAACAAAAAATTTTCCTGCCAAAACAGACGTGACGCTCCTATTCTGAAATTGCACAAAAAAACCATACGATAGCTTAAATAGTTTCTTTTATAGATTTTAATAATGAGGGGAAAAAATTTGCTTTCCAACAGTTCGTTGCTTTTTCAATTAAATTTACTGTAAATTGTTCGTCATACTGAACATCTTACAACGAAAAACGCTTCGTTTTTTCAAAGTTCTGGTTTGCAACCAGAAACTTTCCGCATTTAACCTTCGCCATAAATACTTGCAATTGAAGCTGTCCATAAAATTTGGAAACAATTTTCCCACGCTTATTACCGCAGTGACTACTTGCACTTACAGAAGTTGGACATTCAACTTCTACAACAAATTTCCTGTAAAAGGATTCAGTTCTTTGGCGAGAAAGCGAGCTAGGTTGTAAGTTGGTGAGTTTATTGCGCTGACGATAGGTCTGAGTGGAATGTTGTTTTTGCGGATTTTTGGGAGTCCGTAAAGTCTTGGCGAGGTGGGATTAGTAGGTAATAATTTAGTTGTTGGTCACTCAAGTTCGAGCAGTTCCCAGCATGGGGCGCTCTGTCCAATCATAGGCATCGTAGAGAATCTATATAAGAACAACAGAACCTGAAACTTTAGTTTCAGGTCAGCCCTGAAGAAGTGAACTGCAATGTTCACGAAACGTCGGAAAGTTTCGAAGTTTTGCACACGATTGAAACCCGAAAAAGCTTTAAATTTTATATTTAAGTTTATCATAATGGATCATCATGAATCTATTAAATCTATTATTAAGGACCTCTACATGGAGAGTTTTCTTACTAAAACTAACACTTTTAGTAAGCTCAGTTCTTCTCAAGGTAAGCTACTAACATCTTTAGCTTTCTTAAAACGGTGTAGGGACATCATCCCAAAATTCTTACAGTTAAAAAATCATTCGGGAGCATCTAAATCCAAGTCAATTCTACATAAAACAAGTTTGCCTCTCTTGAAAGAAAGAATACAACATAACAATTTTGTCTTGCGCACTACCTCCAAAAAGCTGTTAAAACTTCACCTTTTCCTATCAAACACTCTCAGATTTGACATTTGATCTAAATTGGTCCGCATGACATTTGACCAATCCCAAAGGTTTAAAGATCTGTCTACTCAAAAACAAAAAATAAAATTTGACAAATTACTTCTAGTAAGGCACGCACCATTAATTAACACAGTAAAAAACATCTCTAACCATCCTCTCAGCAATGAAATGATTTCAGCCTTATCTAAAGGACATCATTTTGCAGTAGCTCTCTCCAAAATCCCGAAAGATGAAATCATCAGTAATTTGGAAACCACAATATATAGCCTTCCACCCGAAAAAGCCAATGACATACGACGTAGGACAGCCAACACCTTACGCCAAGCCCAACTTCCCTCCTCAAACTTAATAAAACAAGAAAAAGCAGCAATTAAAGTAATCAACCAGAATGCAGATGTCATAATATTACCCGCAGACAAAGGCAACACAACAGTAATAATGAAACACCTGGAAAAATTCTTTCGTAATTCCTGTAGATTTTAACATTGTTTTTTGAAAACAAGCGTCTATTAAACATAAATTATCGCCTAGAGAACGTTAAATCAAAATCTGAAAAAATTGGCGAGACGTTTAAGACCTTCAAACGCACATAAAAAATTGACATACACGAAAATATAAAAGTTATGAAAATAAGCATTTTTTATAGCACATTTGGAATTTTGATAACCAATTTTAATTTCCATAATTTTTTTTGACCCACCCTAATAAGTGTACGTATACCTTATTCCTTATAACACTTTTTAATAAGGGTCAACTGCTTAGGTTTGCAACTTTATTTGATTGGTTTTATTGGATGACATAGTCAATCAAATAAACTAGTAAATGGTAAAATTATTTTTTCTAGTTGGTTAAAAAATTAATGCAGTTGAATGAGCGGCGTGCGATGATCGACATTCTACGATTTATATAAGCTAGTACATGAGCTGCCTCTTTAATTCTTGTGCTAATGTAAAAATTTATACAGCAATTATATAATTTTTTCAGAGCATTTTTTACTTATTACTGTATTAGAGAATGAGATTACGAACAAATACGTTAAACACGACAAGTATTTGATTTTTTAATACTTTTTATACAATGGACACATTTTTGGAAAGAAATTTGTTATCTATTTCTGCACTGCTATTCTTCAATTTACCTTGTACATTTTTTAAATAAAGTAAATCAATTCACATAAAATATTTCCTAAAAATTGATCATAAATATATATACTTTTTTTTTAATTACGTCAATTATTTTATCGTATCAAAAGGATCCTCTATGCTAGGAAGCAAAGACCTGTGTGTAAGCAATGATGACAATTAAGGCAAAACTCTCGGCAAAACTTGAAATAGACACACACGTTCTCATGTGCAGTAGTTTTATTTTCTTGCAATTTATTTTTAAACTCGCACATGCACATTACGTGTTATATGAAAAAAATATATATATATAATTTTCTTGATATTCCCTTACCTAATTGTATAGAGTGACGATACGCAACGCATATTCTCAGTCAAATAGTAGATTCTCTCATTTTCAGTTCGCGTCATTGAGACGACAATACTCCTGCTCTTGAACCTCTTTTTAGGCGCCATTGGTGCTATAATTTTACTCTATCGCCAGATGAATTTTTGTTCTCGAAGAGGAATTCCTCATCTTAAACCACTACCAATCATAGGAAACAATTTGTCTATGTTTTTTGGAAAAACTTCAATTACGGAATTCGTCACCAATATATATATATATATATAATTAAAAACTAAAGGTTAACAACCACCGCAGGGTCCCACTGGGAGTAACTGTCATCTGAGAAATATTTCAGTCACTGGTCGAAAGAAACTGTTGAGAAATTGTCTAAATCGTTTTACGTAGACAATTGCACTACAAGCGTAGAATCCACCAAAGAATTAAATAAGTTTATATCGTTATCCAAAGACATAATGAGAGAGGGCGGTTTCGATTTAAGAGTTTGGGAGTTTACCCACGATTCCAGCGGAAGAGAAACCACACTAGTACTCGGAATTTCTTTTAATAAAGAACACGACACAATTTCAATTAATCCGTCGCTTTTAAAAGATAAAGGTGATGAAGCAATCACTAAAAGGTCAATTCTCTCTGCGGCACATAAAGTTTTTGATGCCATAGGTTTCACCTGCCCGGCGATGCTACTTCCTAAATTAATATTAAAGCGGTTACATAAAGATAAATTCGATTGGGATGTGCCCGTTGACGAATCGGTCAGAAAGGAGTTTTCGCAATGGCGAAATCAGTTGAATTATTTGCCTGAAATTGAAATTCCGAGAAAGTTTGGGTCAGGAGATTTTTCTTTACACACCTTTTGTGACGCTAGTAAGCTAGCATATGCCGCGGTCACGTTTTTACGGGTAGAAAACCAAGACGATGTCGAATTAAAACTACTGGCAGCCAAATCGCGAGTCGCTCCGGAGAATATGTCTATCCCGCGTTTGGAACTTTTAGCTGCGTGTTTTGGGAGCCGACAAAATCGCGAAATCATGAAAGCTTTAGGTTATGAAGACATACCAGATTTTTACTGGACAGATTCAACTACTGTATTGGCCTGGCTGAATCGAGATAAACAATGGGGTATTTTCGTTTGGAACCGTGTTCGCGAAATAAGAGAGTTGACTTCCTCAGCGTTTTGGAAATACGTGCCGGGCGAATTAAATCCAGCTGATCTTCCTTCTCGTGGTTGTCAGGCAAAGCAACTGCTCGATTCGCGCTGGTGGGAGGGGCCCGATCGGCTTCGCGAGACTAGTGATAACTGGCCGACACTGACTGGGAAAGTTGACGAAAATGAGGTAAGTGGTAAGCTAAAGAGGTCAGCTGAAGTTTCATTGTTGAACGCAGATGAGAAAACAGATTTAAAATATTTAGAAAAATTCTCTTCTTATAATAAGCTGATAAGATTCTTTACGATTATGCTGAGATTTAAGAACTTTAAACTAAAAATTAAGAACTACACTGGTAATCGACTAACTTGTCAAGAGATTTTTCAGAACGAACTAAAGTTTTTAAAGTGTTTGCAAGGTCAAATGTTTCCTAACGAAAAAGATTCAGAATTAACATCGCTACAAACTTTTGTACATTCAGATGGTCTAATACGTTTGAAAAGTAAAATCGTTGAACGCAATGATAGCTTCTCGTTCGTATGTCCAATATTGCTAGATGGTAAACACAAATTTGTTGAATTACTGATCCGAGAAACACATGAAAATATGTGTCATGCTGGCGTACAAACTTTAATATGTCATTAACGAGAGAAGTTTTGGATCCTATGTATGCGGTATTTGAAGTAATTGGGGTTGATTTTGCTGGACCAGTGTTTTTACGCGGAAAACAAGAGGGTTGGATCTGCTTGTTCACTTGCACAATATATCGAGCCGTTCACCTGGAACTAGTAACATCAACGTCCACTAAAGCATTTTTAGATAGTTTTCGTCGCTTTGTCGGACGTCGGGGAAGACCCTTCATTGTCTACAGTGATAATGGGCCGAATTTTGTCAGCGCCGATAATGCGTTCGAGTCTTTGAATTGGGATACAATTGCGAAATACAGCTCTGTGAAGCGCATTGATTGGCGTTTTAATCCACAGAGTGCGGCATGGTGGGGAGGTTGGTGGGAGCGATTAATCGGGATGCTAAAAGTTCTTTTACGTAAGGTTCTCGGTAAAGCATGTGTCACTTACGAGGAAATATGCACCGTTCTGTGCGATTGCGAGCTCACGCTTAATTCGCGACTACTAACCTACGTTTCAGAGGAACCGAGTGATTTTATGGCTCTTACTCAGGCGATGTTTTTACACAACATTAAGGAAACGGAAAATCCTGATATCGATGTATTCAATCAAATAGATTTAAATGCTAGTTCAAAGCGTAAGCAACAATTGATGGAACATTTAAGAATTAGGTTTCGTAAAGAATATTTGAGTTAGTTAATCTCGAAAGGTAATGTTAAAGAATCACGAAAAGTCAAAGAAGGAGATGTAGTTCTTGTCAGAGATGATAATCGCAATCGTATTGACTGGCTGTTAGCGCGAATTGAGAAACTCTTCCTTGGTCGAGATGGTGTAGTCCGTGTTGCTATATTAAAAATTAAAGATGGTCGATTTAGACGACCCATACAGAGAATCTACCCCCTAGAAATTACAAATGATAACGCAGACGAACATAAGATCTTACGCGAAAAGATAATTAATAAAACAACGGAAGACACAATTTCTCCTAAGGATAAGGAAAGTCAGGAGGAAAAAGAGATAAGGACCCGAAGTGGTCGGGTGGTATCAACTGGGGCGTAGCACGCTATGATGAATAATCTTCTGATTCCTACCTTCATTCTAGCCCACAACAATCTGGGATTTCAAAACCGCCTTTCAACATCCCATTTTCTATGTTTCTACATTCGTGACCCTTTTTCTTCGTCTCAGGTACACATAAAATATCTGGTTTGCTTACGTGCATAGTTTCTCTTAGTTCTCTTACCTTAAGATCATTCACTCATTTAGCATTCCAAACACCCAGTCTCCATTCATCGCCTGAAACTCGGCCTTTACGTTTACCGTGCGTATGCATTTTTCGTATTTTTCTCAAATTTTTTTTTGAAATTTCATCAAAATCTAGTCTTGAGTTTCAGAAATGTCGATAATTGGAACAAATCCAACACAAAATTTGAATATGGTGTCTTTTATATTTTACTATGATCTCACCAAGTTTCATTAAAATCAAACAACCACTTGAGTATTCTAATATTACTGGCGTGTACTTGCCCTCATTCAAAAAAGCTCTACAGACTTGGTTCACACTATGTTTAGATGAGATGCATATGTTAAAGAATGTGGAAAGAAAAACTCTTCAATTATTTATAAAAAATTGTTTGTATATATTTTGTTAGCGTAAGTAAAATATAATAAAGGTGAAGAATAAGCTTGGTACTTTATTTTGCAATATCTGAATAAGCAGTTGCGGTCGGAGGTACAGAAATAAATAGCACAAACATATAATATAACATAGCTCTATATAATATGGAGAATTTCGCTTTACGAACAAAAATTTATCGCGCGCGACGCGCGTGACAAGTGATGTGAATATATTCGTTAAAGCGGAAGGAATTTTGACAAGAGTTAATTTAAAATAAGAAAACGGAATAACAAAATCTTAAAGAGTATAAAGAATTGTGGTTTACATACGTACTATTCTAAAATTCTTTGCTATTTTGTTATGGTTGCCTAATGGACATTCAGCAATTTCTTCTCTGGTCAGTTCATAAGTCGCGCCACTCTCCATGTTTATTTTTAACCGCCTTTGACGTGAATGAGCAAGCGCATATATTCCACGTAGAATCGTTTGACCTTTTGTTCTTTCCAATATTGCAAAGACGTCGCCATTGGGCGCTGATAATACAATTTGTTCCCCGGTAGGCACGGGTTTAAGCAAATAATTTGTTGTTCTCAATTGAATTTTTGTATCGGCAGGAAATGCGTATCTTCGAAGTTGGAATCTCCGGTTTGGATTTTTGTGGGAAATAAATTGAATAGATTTAAGTTCTTCAAATTTGAATCCAAATATGAGAGCAGAAGGATGCCAGGCAGGAGGAGAAACGGACCTGTCCCGAAGAGGAGGCTCAGCAGGTGAAGGAGACATGACAGAAGAATGAGGTCTGTCAGGATAATGCTTTCTGTTAGAGGAAGAAGAAGAAGAAGAAGAAGAAGAAGAAGGTGATGATAATGATCCGCCTAGAGGAACACCAGGAATAGGTTGGCCATTAGGCAAGCAGTCAAACTGTGAAGTTAATTCTGCAACATGAAATAGAAGATTACATTTCTTTAAATACACAATTGTATCTTGGTACATATACCATGTGTTATGAATATGATTGTTAATGTTAATATAGCTGTTGACATAGTAACCAACTGTTTGCAACATTTGTATGCAATTCTGCTCATCATTATGCAAGAACTCGCGCTTAATCTTGTATTACTGTATAATATAATACATTAAAATATTAATTTTGAAATCATATTTCAAATGAGTGAATCTGAAAACGATTTGAAAAAACATTTTAGTCCTTGTGAATACCCTGAAAAGCATCCTTTTGACCGGTCATTTACCGACTGTTGGTGACGGTTCATATTTATGCACGCGTAAAAATCGAAAATTCCAATTTTTCCAAACTATGCGCGATAAGAAAGAAGTGGGGCAGAGAAAAATTGTGCTCCCTAAAAAGATCTACAAATTCGTTAATAATCACTTTTTGATAGGACGTGTAGTTTCTGTGTTGTTCGTCACAAATAACATTGAAAATAAAAAACCTAAATTTTGGGGAAACGACACAAGCTACGAAAAAAAAGTCATAGACAAAAGTTCATCAACCAAAAAAGAAATACAAATTTGTTATGATTTATTTTTTTTCATCATTTATGATTGAGAAGGTATTAGAATTGTTTGAAATTTGAAAACACAACATTCAAATTTCAAACCAAACGACGCAAAATACGAAAAAAGGTTTCAAAGATCACTTTTAGGTTTTGAAAGGTCCTGCAAAGTTTTATTTATTCATTTTTCAATATGATGTCTTATTTTGGTTTTATTTATCGAAAGTACTATGCAGAAACTCGAAAATTCTAATTTTGAACCGAGAAAGGACGCCAAATTTGGGGAAAAGTTTTTGGAGGAATTTCAGAATTTCTTTGTACCATTTTTTTTTTTTTTTTTTTGGAACTTCCCGTTTTTTAATTTGTTTAACGAAATTGAAATGAGAAAATCGAAAATTTCAAAAACCTATAGATACCACGTTTCAAGAAGGTCCAATAATGTTTTGAAATACTCGTCCGCCATATTGGATCCGCCATTCTGTTTTTTGAAATTCCGAGTTCAGATTTGAAGTCAGCGCCCTCGAAAACTTGTAAATACTGCATATGGGGTAGTTTTTATGTGTTAAAGTTGATTGCGCGAATTGGAAAAAATTAAGACGAAAATAATACGTTCATATAGAGTTAATTTTGGATAATGTCAGGGCCAGAGAAACGTTTCGCTGGCCCCACTATGATGTTTGCCTTACAGGGGGTAGCTTTTAGAAGTTGAAGTTGGTTGCAGAAATTTAAACAAATTAAGACAAAAATAATGCGATCATATAAAGTTCATTTTGGACAATGTCGCGAGTGGCTGGCGAAATATTTCGTTGGCCCGGCCATGATGTTTGCCGCATAGGGGGTATGTTTCAGGTGTTGAAGTTGATTGCACAAATTTGAAAAAAGTAAGACGAAAATACTACGCTCATATAGAATTGATTTTGGATAATTTCGGGGCTAGCGAAACGTTTTGTTGGCCCGGCCATGATGTTTTTCGCATAAGGGGTAGTTTTTAGGGGTTGACGTTGGTTGCGAAAATTTTAACAAATTAAGAACAAAATAATACGCTCATATAGAGTTGATTTTGGATAATTTCGGGGCCAGCGAAACGTTTCGTTGGCCCGGCCACGATGTTTGCCGCTTAGGGAGTAGTTTTTAGCGGTTGAAGTTGATTGCACAAATTTGAAAAAATTAAGTGGAAAATAATACGTTCATATAAAGTTGATTCTGGATAATGTCTGGGCCAGCGAAACGTTTCGTTGGCCTGGCCATGATGTTTGCCTTAAAGGGGATAGTTTTTAGTGGTTGAAGTTGGTTGCACAAATTTGAACAAATTAAGACAAAAATAATCCGCTCATATAAATTTGTTGCTGGATGAATTCGGTGCCAGCGAAACGTTTCGTTGGCCCGGCCATGATGTTTGCTGCATAGGGGGTAGTTTTCTGGTGTTAAAGTGGATTGCACAAATTTGAAAAAATTAAGTGGAAAATAATACGTTCATATAAAGTTGATTTTGGATAATGTCGGGCCCGGCGAAACGTTTTGATGGCCCGGCCATGATGTTTGCCTTACAGGGGGTAGTTTTTAGGGGTTGAAGTTGGTTGCAGAAATTTGAACAAATTAAGACGAAAACAATACGTTCATATAAAGTTCATTTTGGATAATGTCAGTGCCAGCGAAAAGTTTCGTTGGCCCGGCCATGATGTTTGCCGCATAGGGGGTAATTTTCAGGTGTTGAAGTTGATTGCACTAAATATTTGGCCCAAAAAAAGTTGAATTTGCGTGGGTGGTGAGGCCAGCGAAATGGTCCTGGTGGGAACAGCGACGAAACTGCGACACTATCTCCTCGATACCTGAAAACTAAATGTGGGTCAAATGGTAAATCCGTTATAAACAAACAAGAAATAAGAGAAAGTCAAGATTCATGAAAACATATTGTTAAGTGTAATTAATCATACTAGAATAACTTTTGTTTAATTTATCGAAATCAGTTTTCAAATTAATAGACAATTTATTTTGTTTTTTAATATAAAGCATTTCCATTAATTCTCTCTTTCTCTTATTACTTTTACTATGTAAAATTTTAACATTATCCCAGTCAAACTCATGGTCAACATCAACAAACCCTCTCGTATGTCAGCAAGAACACTCTTATAACAGCGTCCCAAACGAACATCACTTTTGTGTTCCGCTATCCTAGTATTAAGAAGTCTGCCAGTTTGTCACACATAAGTCATCATACAGATCTTGCAAGTGATCTTGTGAACAATCCCACCTTTTTCAAATTTATCTAAAGGATCTTTACAAAAAGTTATTATTGAATCCATTTCAAATGTTATACGGAAAATATTATGAATATTAAATTTTTTCAACATAAATTCAATTGTTTTCGAAATGTGACCAAAGAAAGGAAGAACAAAAGCATTAAAAGAACTATATTCTCTCAATTCCTTCTGATTATCTGTAGATCAAATGTTACTTCGTTTTGGATTTTTTGAATTCTAATTGTGATATGTTGCTCAATTAACTTCTGTGGGTGATGATTAAGAAAAAGGATATTCCTAACAATATTCAAATTCTCTTTGTGAAATGAAATGTGGGACAAAACTAGAGCTCTGTCAACTAATGTTTTGATTACTGCAATTTTGTTTTGAAAAGGATGAGCCGAGAAGAAATGTTAAATTCTACCTGAATATGTACTTTTCCTATACTGATTGGTAACAATATTACCATCCTGACCTTCAATTACTTCTATGTCCAAGAAACTGATTTTATTATTTTCCTCTATTTCATGGGTAAATTAAAGTTTTGGATGAAAACTGTTAAAAACATCAATGACTGCCTGCAACTTTGCTAGAGGAACACATAATAAGGTGTCATCAACATATCGAAAGTAAAAGGGCAAAACAAAATCTAAATTTTCTGAGGAAAAATTTTCTGAAGAAAAAATTTTTTCCCAAAAATGTCAAAAGCGCTATCGGCTTCAATAACAAGAATAACATTAAAAATTTTAAGAGTAAATTTTCGATAGAAAAATTTTTTTTCCAAAAATGTCAAAAGCGCTATCGGCTTTAGTAACAACAATATCATTAAAAATCTCGATAGTAAATCATATGCGTAAAAATTTTGTGGAGAAAAAATTTTGTCCCAAAAAATGTCAAAAGCACTATCGGCTTCAGTAGCAACAATAACATTAAAAATTTCGATAGGAAATTTTCTGAGGAAAAATATTCTGAAGAATAAATTTTGTTCCCAAAAATTTCAAAAGCGCTACCAGCTTCAGTAACAACATTACCATTAAAAATTTCGACAGTGAATTATATTAGGAAGAATTTTCTAGAGAAAATTTTTTTTTCCAAATATGTCAAAATCGCTATCGGCTTCAATAACAAAAATAACATTAAAAATTTCGATAGTAAATTTTCTGAGGAAAATTGTCTGAAAAAAAATTTTTTTCCTTAAAATGTCAAAAGCGCTATCGGCTTCAGTAACAACAACTACATTAAATATTTCGATTGTAAATATTCTGAGGAAATTTTTCTGAAGAAAACATTTTTTCCCAATTATGTCAAAAGCGCTATCGGCTTCAGTAACAACAATAACCTTAAAACTTCAGAGAGTAAATTTTCTGAGGAAAAATAGTCTAAAGAAAAAATTTTTGCCCAAAAATTTCAACAGCGCTATCGGCTTCATTAACAACCATAACCTTAAAGTTTTCCATAGTGAATTATATTAGGAAAAATTTTCTAGAGAAAAAATTTTTTTCCAAATATTTCCAAGGCGCTATAGGCTTCAGTAACATCAATAACATTAAAAATTTCGATAGTAAATTTTCTGAGGAAAAATATTCTGGAGAAAAAATTTTGTTCCTAAAAATGTCAAAAGCGCTATCGGCTTCAGTAACAACATTAACATTAAAAATTTCGACAGTAAATTTTCTGAGGAAAAATTGTCTGAAGAAAAAACTTTTTCCCAAAAATGTTAAAAGCGCTATCGGCTTCAGTAACAACAATAACATTAAAAATTTTGATAGTAAATTTTCTTAGTAAAAATATTCTGAAGAAAAAATTTTTTCCCAAAAATGTCAAAAGCGCTATCGGCTTCAATAACAAGAATAACATTAAAAAATTCAAAAGTAAATTTTCGAAAGAAAAAATTTTTTCCCAAAAATGTCAAAAGCGCTATAGGCTTCAGTAACATCAATAACATTAAAAATTTCTATAGTAAATTTTCTGAGGAAAAATATTCTGAAGATTAATTTTGTTCCCAAAAATGTCAAAAGCGCTATCGCCTTCAATAACAAGAATAACATTAAAAATTTCGATAGTAAATTTTCGGAAGAAAAATTTTTTTTCCAAAAATGTCAAAAGCGCTATCGGCTTCAGTAACAACAATATCATTCAAAATCTCGATAATAAATCATAAGAAAAAAAATTTTGTGGAGAAAACATTTTTTCCCAAATATGTCAAAAGCGCTATCGGCTTCAGTAACAACAATAACCTTAAAATTTTCGATAGTAAATTTTCCGAGGAAAAATTGTCGGAATAAAAAATTTTTTGCCAAAAATGTCAAAAGCGCAATCGGCTTCAGTAACAACAATAACATTAAAAATCTCGATAGTAAATTATATGAGGAAAAATTTTCTGAAGAAAAAATTGTTTACCAAAAATGTCAAAAGCGCAATCGGCTTCAATAACAACAATAACATTAAAAATTTCCATAGTAAATTTTCGGAAGAAAAATTTTTTTCCCAAAAATGTCAAAAGCGCTATCGGCTTCAGTAACAACAATAACATTAAAAATCACGATAGTAAATCATATAAGGAAAGATTTTCTGAAATAAAATTTTTTCCCAAAAATGTCAAAAGCGCTAGCGGCTTCAGTAACAACAATAACAGTAAAAATCTCGATAGTAAATTTTCGAAAGAAAAATTTTTTTCCCAAAAATGTCAAAAGCGCTATCGGCTTTAGTAACAACAATATCATTAAAAATCTCGATAGTAAATCATATGGGGAAACATTTTGTGGAGAAAACATTTTTTCCCAAATAAGACAAAAGCGCTATCGCCTTCAGTAACAACAATAACATTAAAATTTTAGATAGTAAATTTTCTGAGGAAAAATTGTCTGAGGAAAAAATTTTTTTCTCAAAATGTCAAATGCGCTATCGGCTTCAATAACAACAATAACATTAAAAATTTCGATAGTAAATTTTCGGAAGAAAAAATTTGTTCCCAAAAATGTCAAAAGCGATATCGGCTTCAGTAACAACAATAACATTAAAAATCTCGATAGTAAATCATATAAGGAAAAAATTTCTCCCAAAAATTTCAAAAGCGCTATCGGCTTCAGTAACAACAATATCATTAAAAATCTCGATAATAAATCATATGAGGAAAAATTTTGTATGGGCCTGTAGTTCTGTGGACTTGACAAATCTCCAGTCTTAGGGATCAATACCGTGCGTCCTTCCACTAGCCACTCCCGGGTGGGTTATTCTCCGTTTAAGAAAGTAAATGTACGAGCTAGATTTTGGTGCGTTGAAGTGAACATCTTTCACCAAAAGTTGTTGATTTTATCTGGCCTTGGCGCTGAAAAGTTCTCAGTTCTTGCGACAACTTTCTTCACTTCTTCACTATTAATTACTGGACACTCTTCCTCTGAACCGTGCAACCTTTGGCAAAAGTTACGAAAGAGTAATATATCTGAACCGTCTTCATTTAGCTGATAAGTATTTCCATATACTTGCTCTCAGAAGACTTGAATCTCATCTCGACTAGGCGGATTTTTCACGGCACGTGACGTTTTATTGAACAGACGGGAAGGATGAGTAGAAAAGGTGGAATTTTCCTGAAACCGTTTTACTCGCCGTTCAAGGCGCTGTTTCGCTGTTGAAAGAGATCTTATTTTTGTCGTCCAGTGCTGCTTGATGGTCAACAATAACAACAATAACAATGGTCAACAGTAACTTGCTTACCTTAAGTTTCGAGCAAGTGACCTAACTTTTGGAGTGAATTTTCTATTTGATGTTACGTAGCTAATCACGTACTGAATATTTGATGCATGCCATCTCGCCGTTTACATTTTGAACTGAAGCTGTGCAATACGCTCGCGAGTCTTACTCAGGCGTACTGAAGTGTCGTTACTTCTATCGTCGCTAAGCAGGGTGACCGCCTTCTCGCAAACTACACAGTTCAGATTCCAGATATTAACATCTTCGGCTATCTGCAAAGGTAGTCTTGCTGGAACGGCTGGTACGTTCGCTGGAAGATGTTGCTCTTCTTCTTGCTAAATAAATCATCTTGCTCATAAGAAGCTTCATATCCGTTTTTTCTCAAAAAGGATATGTCATGACTGTGAACTGAGTGAACAAAAGGCAAGGCGAAATCGCAACCACAGCCCGATGAAACTCTCGTGTGCCTTCAGGACACGGAGCGACACAAGGATGACAGCCTCTCTGCATCCATCCCGCAAGTGCCTTCGCATGTTTTTGGCACGCGGCTATTGTTTTGACATTATGAAAAAATCATAGTTTCACATCACTTAGAATACCGATCACAAGGACAATTATTTTCACCGAATATTTTGGGTACAGTCGCTGCTGCTCACCTTTAAGGTATTGATACCTCTCCTCCTTTTGCTTCTCCTCAGCTGTGATGTTGTAGTCGACCAGCGCCGGAAACTCCGTCACGTATATTGTTAACTTCTCGAAGTTCTGAAGACCGATATTAGATCTCAAATGTACAATAGAGACTGCTGTCACTTCACAATCGACTCTATCTCCGTCGGAGCATGATCGGTACACCTGGATAGTATATGCTGTAGGTGCTCAGCGTATGCATGAAACGCCCTGCACCTATCTCTGAAAACCTCTTGACGCAAAATGCGGTCACGTTATACTAAGGTGGAAATGGCACCATCTTGGCACACGAAAATAAAATCCTCTGTATACGTATGGCGGAATTTTTTCACCTCAGATTTCTTTACTTGGGCTTTTAGAAGTGAGGAATATAGGTGGAGTAATGCAGTTTTCTCACTTCTGATGTTAAAATTTAGATTAAGTGCCTCGGCCGCTTGCTCCACGTCTTTGTAAAGGAACGCTCTTTTGCCAACCACCTCATATTTCCTGACCATTGTTTAAAGAGGATCTCTTCCATTCGCGACGATGTAAGGCACTCAGGATAATTCTGTCAAGAGCACATTGGAGATTTGAAAGTCCGCGCCCGCCTTGACGGCGTGGGATTTACAATCGTGGGACGGACGAATTATTATGCAAGCTCTTCTGCTTATGCATCATCTTACACGTAGCACAGTGGTCGGAAACACCCGAAAAGTAGGCCAAAATTAAAATAGTGAGAAAACTTTCTTGAATCTCAGTACCCTTATGTTTTTCTGGTCAAGCAATACAAATTTGAGGTCAAAATTGTCGAAACAAAATGGCCACCACAAAATGGTGGACCAAATTTAGAAAAACTGACGGCACGTTCCTGAAAAGCAGTCGCCAGGGGTTTTTCGGAATCAAGGAATTCGAATATGAGGCCAAAATTGTCAAAAACAAAACGGCTGCCACAAAATGGCGGACCAAGTTTGAAAAAACTGACGTTACGTTAACAAAAAATTTTGTTTACGCGTTTATGCTCCTACTGCGCCTAATCACCATGCGCGTAAACCTGCCTTTTAAACATGTTTATAACGAAAGGCGCATTTAGGCGCAGCAACATTTTTTATTTTGTCAATCACCACCTCGTTGACTTTGTATTTTAATAAGAATCACAGCGGAGCAATGCGGAGATTTTTTTGAGATCATGTTTTTTAATAAACTTCTTCTTTATTCATAATGTGTCCCCTAAGGGTTTACATGACTTCCATTTCTTACAATACTTCTGTCTATATATTTTCTCCTATCGTCCAATATCATTCCATGGATTTTATCGACGATTTCTGGCGTGATGACCTCTTTTGGGCGACCTGAACTTTCAGCGTCACTTGTGCTGGTACGATTACAATGGAACTCAGTGAACCACTTCTTAATTATTTAAATTGATAGTGCGGAGTTCCCATAGTATTTATTAAGCCTCTCCTTGGTTTCAGTGATGGTTGTTTACGCAAAAAATAATGCTTAATCAGTACACGAAATTCATTTTTTTCCATTTTCGTCAACACTCACGACGTTCTCTCCTTTCAATGGATATCAAACACAAAATAAATGAACCAGCTAGCTCAAAATTTAACAGTAGTCTGTTCATAGATGACGTTGACTGGATCAGTGGTGCATTTAAAGTGACTGCGCGAAAAAATTCAAAAAGTCACTGACTTATCAAACAGCCCTCGTATAAAGAATGATTATGATAGATACAATTTCTATCCGTGATACATTATGGGAAATGTCTAAGTATGTAGCTCGCAAATAGATAAGGATTCAACAACAGCATGCTCTGCGGACAGATCAGCAGGCCATGTCGGTAGATCTGGAGACAAATTCTGGTGCATATGTTGCTCATTACGCCCTTCAGGCCCTGCCGGCACGGCATGCTGGCATTTCACCGTTACCATATTCCGTACCATCGACCTTTCACTCTGCAGTTAACCTGCTCGCATAAACTGAAGGAAATAAAGGGTTACTGCGTGAAGAATTTATGATACAATAATAGGCTTTTATTATTGCCGCAATTTCGTTTATTTGAAGCGTTTACATTTGTTTGTGGAAGGTTTCGCAATAATGTTAACGAAAAAAGTAAACTACATGCGAACATACGTGGGAACCCATATGGAAATCTTTTTTGAATTTCTTTCTCAAATTACGATCCGAGATAGAATGGAAAATATTTTATGAGATTACACATAGGTTCTTATATGAATACCGTTATGAACACCTATGAATTTCTCCTACATGAAATCCCACATGGGATTACAACTTTTTCAAATGAAATATGTTTTGGAATTTTTTCGTGCATAGTCGGCAATCTTAAAAAAAACCCAAAAAATACCGCGCAGCCGTAGCTTTCATAGAAAACTACTGCGCACTCCTTACATTAATTGCAAACCCATCCATATAGGAACCTTCATAAAAACCCATAATAAGAACCGATATAGATTCCCATGCTATATTCTTATCTCAGATCGTAATTTAAAACAGGAATTCAAATAAGGTTCCCATATGGGTTCCCACATAGGTTAGTGACCCTCTCACAAGATGGTGTAATCTCTACGTTTTCTCGCACACTCATTAAATATAATAAAGAAACAAAAAATACCCGAACACAAAATGTCGAAAGCACGCAATTTGTACAACAGTGACACTGAGACAAGACACTGCCTAACCGGTAGCAGGTGAGAGCCGGAGAGGACCGTGTTCAGTTAGAATCCCCAAACGTGACAGAAGGCAGAATACAAGCGCGCAAGTTGAAATATCTTCATGATTACTTTTATTATACGCTTACCAATTACGTTATTGCACATATTTTTTCCTATCAATTTATTGCCATAAAACCTACGAGATTCAATAGGAATTTCTCCATAATAAATGATTTTCATATTCTGTGCTCTCTAGAAAAAAAAAGAAAATTGTAAGCCTATATATATATTTTTCCATAGTTGAATGATGAGGCAAAACTATACAGAATATGATTTGAAACAAGTTCTTCAAAAATCTCAGCTATACATTTTTAACTCTTCTTCTATTTCTCCAAAAATTATTTTTTGAACAATTTCAATTCTCATGGAATTAATGGATTCTCATCTCAAATTTTTTCACGAGGTTTCAGAATAATTTTTTCTTTGACAAAAATTTGAAAGTAATGAAACTGATGATATTATTGTATTAAAAAAATATATTACGATATTTTTCAGTTTTTCATGTTTTTATTTATTCATTTTTATTATTTTTATTTATTTATTTTTATCTTCTTTTTCATTCATTTTATAATTTGATCTTCATACATGGTTCAGTTGAGAGTGGCAATGGGAACGAACCGAGGCGACGACCAGGTAATGGCCTTGGACAAACGCGAGAACATAGATTTTCGTGGTAGAACCAACTCCAGAAGGACATCCTTACCTGTTGGCAAAGAAGCTCAGCGGCGCGAAGAGGAATCATACAGAGGTTACATGGACATTGAGTCAATATGCACCCGGAATATGTTCACAACACGCCTCAGTATTTAAGAGATCAGGTATCCTTTTTGGGCAACAATGAATATGAAGCTCTTTATCGGCAAGAAGAAGAGCATCATCCTCCAGCGAACATACCACCCGTTTGAGCAAGACCACCTTCACAGATAGCCGATAATGCCAACATGAGAAGCAGGAGACCTATCCACCAAAAAGTCTTTCTCAGGAGGGACAAATTATCTGAAGCTAATAATGCTCTCCCCGATTTGCTCCCCGAAACTTAGCAGGGATCCAACTGATAATATACCGACTGTCGGTAACTTGCGACGGTAGCGCCATCTGTTGGGCACATTAGGAAAATGCATTATCGATTGATGATAATGCCGACGATGGCGTTATCGGTTGTCATATTAGGAAACTGCATTACCGATCGAGGCAACTTACCTACTGCCGGTAACTTAGCATGGAACAGAACCTGCTCGGTCGGTAAGTGACCCGGATGGTTTTGTTCTACAGTGTTCCAGTATCCCCATAGCCCTACTACTCATGTTATTAAGGAATTAGACAATTGTTAATTTTAGATACAATATTGTTTTAAATACATTTTTTAGAATAAAGACGTACCAAAAAGATTTCTAGAGAGTTCATCAAGAAATAAAACAAGCTGCACAGCATCAGGATTGAATAAGAATTACGCAACTTTCACTTTAACAGATAGCAGAAACCTGTAAACCTCTAAATAACTAAATAATTTTAAACTGAAATATTTTTTTGAATTTTCACTTTCAGCAATCTTCCAAAGTTAGTTACAATTATAATTTTATTTATTTATATTTTTTTATCTAAAAGACCACACTGCTCAGTTTCTTTAATGAATGTTAATTTCAACTTTTAATTTTTTTAATACGTGATTAAACATTTTTCACTGTAAATGTTTCATCTTTCAAAGTGCACAATTTTTAATGTCGAGGCTACGTATACAGAAATTTCGGTACGAATAGCTTCATTTTTTCGGTACAAATTTCAGGACGAAGGTGCTCTATGCACCGAAATTTTGGTAAGATGTTTTCGATACATGTAGTAGATTGTAGACACTTCGAATTTTTGTAAGTTCATTTTCAATCTGTCACATTTTAGTTGCCCCAAATTTAAACCTTTCGAATTATAAAAAAATGTTGAACCTCTTTTTAAAAGCGTTACGCCAACCATTTTTTTATTCTCTTTGTCAATACGAATTTCATTAATATGTTTAGCTTTGCAATGCTTATTATTATTCTTTTAATTTTCTTTCTGTGTCATTCAAGTGTTCTCCTAAAATTTTTGTATCCTCACTGAGGGCCAGAAGAGCGGACCCAACGTGACAGTTACAATAGGCCATATAGATTAAGGGACTTTCCATCCAAATACTCACGCCTACGATTCCCCTTCGTTGACAAGCTGCGCGCAGAGAACGAAACTTCGTCGTTTCAGAAATTCGTTCTCTCCGTGAACAGAGAATAATTTCATTTTTTTAAATTGTACTTCAATTGTTGCAAAACTGCACATCTGAAGCCATAAAACAACTTCCTATCATTATTTCTTTCCAAAATGATATGTTTGTGGAAAACGGTCCATAATTATTCAAGGCTTGAAAAACGCGTCTCCAAAACCTTGTTTTTTGGCACGTTTTATATCAGCACTATCGTAAAAATTTTTTTAGAACAACAATATACATCTCTTTCAATTTGGGAGGTCTTAAGCTTCTGGCCAGAATTTTCTGCGATTGTTTTTGAACGAGTTGCAACCGATCCAACTGAGGGTCGCATACTTTTGACGCCGACTTAAATTCGTACTTTTTTAGAATGTAGTCTGTGTGCATAGTTTTTGTGAAATCATCTTTTTTTTGTATCTTGCACAGTTTGACGGCAAATTAGAATTTTTTATAATTTTTTGTGCGATAAAAATTTGAATTTTCGATTCTTTACGAAAAATCAAAATGTTGTCATCATAATCTTGTGGGGCTTTCAAAAAGCAATGTTATTGTTTTCTTGACTTTTTTTCATATCGCGCGTTGTTTGGCTTAAAATGTTCATTTTCGTTTTGGTTTTTTTTATTTTTAAAATGCTTTACCTTCCTGAATTTTCATCCAAAATGGCTCCCTAACGAACTTAACCTTTAGTTTAGGACACTTGAACAGTATACGAAAGGCCAATCTAATAGATTCATTTTTTCAAAAGTTATCGTGCTCACAGACCGACAGACATACAGACATATTCGTAAAAACCTGTTTTTCGGTTTTGACCCCTTGTGCCATTACTGGCACAAGGGGTCTTTGACACCCCGCGTGTTTGAACGTGTATTGTGAAGCCTTACTGTATATTTTTCAACAAAAATTTTATATAAAATAGTTAATCATTATTTTTCAAAAGTTCAACTGGGTTTATAACCTTTGTATTCATCTCGCGCTTCGCGCTCAATAATATATTCACCTCGCGCTACGCGCTCGGACATATTTGCCTGACGCTTTAAGCTCGGTTCATCTAGGTTTCCGCACTTCGTGTACTCGCTATTGCGTGCTTCGCCGGCAAATACTCTCTTAATAAGCTTCATCGTTATGACCTGCTTTTGTTTTAAATATGCCAATTATACATAAAAAGAAAAACTAATTTACTTAAGGTTCTATCGACCTTAAGGAACACATTCTCATCAAGAAACTCGCGCTTCGCGCTCGATATTTGGTTTAAAACTCCTGTAAACCTCGCGCTCCACGCTCGTTTCTGTTCATCGTATTCTAACTCTCCTGTCCACGCGTTTAAGTCTCCCCCTATCAAGACCGAATCTTCATTCCTTTCCTCAATCCATTCCCTTAATACTCTCCATCCTTCCTCTTCTCCTCTCCTTCTATGCACACAAACGATTGCCATTCTCTCTTTTCCTGACTTTATTCTTTTTATCATCACGCCCTCAGGCTTTTATTCTCGCTCTTCCACTCTTTCATTTCCCATCAGCTCCTTTTTAACCCCTGACACCATACCTCCCATCGCTCTTCCCTTCTCATGTTCTTTCCTCGCTTCTTGCATTGTCCACACATACCCCTTTGGCAACTTTCGTTTCAAGCCCTCCTCATCCTTTTCATCTACCCACGTTTCACTCAGCATTACCACGTCCCATTTTCTAATAGCCTCCTCGTTCTCGTTTTTCATCCCTGACACATTCCAGAAAGCCACACTCACTCCTCTCTATTTGTCCTTCCCCCTCCTCCTTCCTGCGCTCAGGTTTTCTTCTCTGGTGGAAACCCCGCCCCGTCCCTCCTACTCTCATTACTTCGTTTACCTTTCTTTCAAGTTATGTTCCCTCTGCTCTCAGCTCTGCACTCTCTTCGTCCCAGATCCACTTCATCCCATTCACCCACAACCTGTCTTTCCCCATCGAGACATTACCCCCGTTTCTCCTCTCTATTCATGCTCTCCGTTCGATCATCCACTTCCTCTTTCTCTCTCTCCATGTCAGGTCCTCTTCAATTCTTTCATGAACACACCTGTTTTCCCTTCTGTCTATTTCCCCAAAACTTTCACCGCCTTCACTCTCACCTGAGCCCCAATATAATCTATCAGCTCCTCCGCTTCTCCCTTTCGCGATTCGCTTTCTACTGTCATTCCTTTTATTGCTATGTTCCGCTTACTTTTCTCTTCTCCTTCCAGTCTTACTTCTATTTCATTCAGCCGTCTACGCATTCGCTCATTTTCTTCCTGCATTTTCTTATCATCCCCCTTGACTACGTCTCCTACTCCCAACTCTTCCTTCTTTTCACTCCCGCATTCTAGTTTCCTGACCCTCTACTCAAGCAAAATCATTTCAGTTCTCCCTTCTTTCTCACTCTCTACCTGATTACTTTCTATACTATCCAGTATCCTAAACACCTCCTCTTTCTCGGCCTTCCACAGAGCATCCCACTCCTCCCATTTCTTTTCATTTTTTTTCACTTCCTCCCTGACTTCTTCCCTATGCCTCCTCGCTCTGTCAAAACCTTCGCAGGTTTCATCTCTGAGGCCTCTGATAAGTTTCTCGAGGCCTTCTAGACTACTTTCACCTGACCTCATCTCAGGTGGTGTTCTCTGTCTAATCTTATTGAGTGCTTCCTCATTTTCCCATTCCTCATCTAATTGGTCTCTAACCCTTTTATTCTCATCCGACTTATTGTCCCTTCGTTACTCGTGGTCCTGGTTGTCGCCACTTATCAAAAAGCCCCTTCGCGTTCGTACTATTTAAGCTGTTCGCTCTTCGTAGCCTTTGCAGGTTCGTCGGTCTGCCTTGCTTGCTTGCTACCGCCTCCCCCCTCCCTTCCGAGCTTCACAAATACCTCTGCCTTATCACTCTTTCATCACTGCCAATGCTACCATCGAAGTTTGCGCTCGCTTCATTCTCGTGCCTACATTCTCTGTTCACTCTCGTCCCTCTCTCTGTATCCGTCTCCTGCTGCCCTCTCTCTGACCTTCCTGGACTTCGTGTGACCAGCATTCTGCCACATATTCTTTCCTACGTCACGTTTTCTTTTCTCTCGCTTTCAATCCCCTATGCAAA
The DNA here is from genome assembly GCA_011634705.1 of Andricus grossulariae. NCBI lineage: Eukaryota > Metazoa > Arthropoda > Insecta > Hymenoptera > Cynipidae > Andricus > Andricus grossulariae. The sequence goes on along the minus strand of JAABKJ010075445.1, from coordinate 92,848,439 downwards.
TTGTTCAATCTAGATCTGAATCCAAGACACTTACAAATCACTCAAAATCTCTCACACTATAACTCACCACTCTTAAAAAATATGTCTCTTCTCATTCATACAACCCTTACACTCACCTGTCACTCACCCTGCGTGAAGACGCGCCACTTTTCACAACCGTTATTAACCTCAAAATTCTGCTCTACCACTTTTGACAATTATATATCATTCATCACCTTTCCACCAACCCCTTCACTCTCACTTATTCCCTAGCCCTTGAACACTCTACTCACCGCCCTTTCTCCCCTCAAACACCCTCTTTCCCTTCACCAAATCCAAAAAGTTAGCACCACAAAAATCACCAACAATTTTACAAAAAAAAAAATTTGGTGCTTATGCCCTTTTTCTCTGCTAAATGTTAGCGCAGACGAAAACCGCTACGAAATCCTAAAAACCTAACTTTAATCATTAAAAGATTTGTTCAAGTTAAATCTAAATTTATTTTAAGAAGATACCAACACCAGTGTTAAAAGTTACCTATGCCAGTGTCTAATGTACCTCATATCGAAAGTGCTTATGCGCAGCCTTTTAACCAGTGCCTGAAGTAAGCCATATTCAAACTGCGCATACGCAAAAATCATTTTGCACGCGGTCTGCTCAAGTAAGATCCTTTAGGTACCATTTAGAAGCATGAAAACGTCAACTTTTGAAAGGTATTGTTACATTACCCTACAGTTCAAGCCATTAAACGGCGCGATAGCTCTATCCAATTCCTAAATAAATATCTTCAACAAAGATGCTTGCTGAAACGACATTTTGAAATATTTTTAAATTTTAAGATCTCCACTGCATTCTAGACATGTTGTAGAACATAACAGAATTTTTTCAAATTTTTTCCAACATATTATTAGCTGTGGGGTCATATGAAAGTACAGGTCTTTGAGCAGTGGGTCCATTTACAGCATTTTTACTTGTATTTTGTTTAACAGCTCTAAAGGAAAATTTTGTACAACAATTTTGGAAACACCATTTTGTTCAGAAAACTTAGCAGATTTGTGTTATCGTTGTTAGAATATCCTGGCATTTTTTTTCTGCGGAGATATTGCCTTCCAAAGTCGACGGTCGCCGATTTTTTGCGGCGATATTAGTCTTGGAGCGGCAGGCAAGGTTCAATTGCTCCTTTTTCCAAAATTAAATTGATGGCATCTCTGTATCTGTCTAATAGTCCAATTCATGACAAGGGATATTTGTAACTGGTATCCTATACTGAATGACAGGTCTGTTAAATATAAGCATGTAACCACTAATGCACTGTAAAATAAAGGGACTGTCCGTGATTTTTTACCATTCTTTAATAAAATATTTTAAACGGCCCGCAATTTTACTTACGCTTGCTATCGTTTCTTCTTCGCGGTAGGAAACTTGTTCTGTGGTATTTCGTTCTTTTGAAAAGTCTGTTTCTGCGAGAAAGGAGGCTTTCGGTTTCCTCGGAATTCAAGATGTGGCCTGAACTGGGAAGCGTGTCCTGCCGGAGTAGTAGGTGAGAGAGTAGGTGTAACGTTTGCTCTTCTTGCGACCGATTGTTTGTAATACACATCATATAGTATCTTGAAAGTGTCCAAGAGGTTCTCAAAAATCGGAGGGATCAATACTCTCATCTTCCACGATAAAAGTTGAAATAACGGACCCTACCGCCATCAATGCGGATCCAATGACATTTTGCACATGTTTTTTGTACCCATCTCTTTTTTAGCTGATACTGACATTTTTGCTTTAATTACGGCATTCATTTTCGGGCCCTCCAAGAGATCGCACCTTCTATATTTCGTAAATAATTCCTCGGACTCTTTTCTAGTCAGGCCTTTTTTAATCCAAAATTGTAGCCTGGGTAATCAGTTGATGGAGGGTTAAGTCCAGTTACGTGCAAGCTCTTAGATCTTTTGAGTGAAATAATATAAGGTTTTTCCTCTAGTGCAAACTCGTTATATTTTTGAGTGAAATGTTATAACGTCTTTCCTCTCGTGCAAGCTTGGTATATTTTTTAATTAAATTAAATTTTATTGAAATTTTAATTAAATTTCAACGGCTTGCCTCTAGTGCAAGCTCTTTTTGTTTTAAAGAATGCTAACGTCTTGCCTCTCGTGCAAGCTCGTTAGATATCGCGCAGTATTACACAATGTAGCGCAATACTGCGTAGTATGCTTAACGAAGGCTTATAACCTAAAATAAATTGTGGATAGACTATTAACAATGACCTAATTTAGAAGAATCAACATCAGGTAGATCAAGATCTCCATAAACACTCCCAAAGATCGATTCTAGATCACTGTCTTCGTGCTTATTTTCGTCCTGCGCAGGATTCACGGATTCATCGTCCGACGAAAAACACAAACACAAAACAAAACACAAGAAAAACGGAGATCGTAGAAAATGCGTCTGCACTCTAGCGCACAACAAAGAGATATGAAGCCGGCACGGAGTAATAATGAGACCGTTCATGCTGTACAAAGCGTCTCGAGTTTTGACTGCGGTAACTGCACATTTATTGCCCAGCTCAGACGTACCAGGATTCAGGTGTTACAATTTTTATCATTTTTATTTTATTTACTTTGTTTTTTTTTCTTTCTTCGGGAAATTAAATATCATTATTTCTGTTATTTCTAAAAAGAGCAGCAACAAAAATCACATATTTTCGGAAAAATGCAGTGTCTTGTTTGACTTCGTATGCTCATCTCGCCCCCCTTTCCCCCTACGGATCTCTTAAAAACAAAAATTGCATAATCTTGAGTGACCTAATTTTTTAATTTTGTTCTAATTAAAAATTTCATTAGGATAGTCTTGAAATATATTTGATTTTCGTCAAATCAACAAATTTTGTTGGAATAGTTTCGAAACATATTTCATATTTCGTAAAATATTTTTATTAAAATTGCTTAATCTAACAGAAAAATTGTTTTGTCTATTTTTTGAAAACTTCAAAAGCATATAAATTTTTTAATTTTCATCAAAATGAAAAATGTCATCAGGATAATTTGCAAGTCTTTGTAATATGCACTTGAATATTTATGGTCGAAAATATCTGGTTAACGAACTTGACCTACATTTTGGGACCCTGAAAAAGTGTATCAAAGGCTGACTTTATTATATCATTAAGCCGTTTCCCTTTCGGGGTAGGCGTGAATTGCTCGGTGGTAAAGTAGTGATGTGTGGATATATATATATATATATATATATATATATATACAAATCATTCACACTATGTTACAAAATTTTACAAAATTCGTGTTTCTTTGATTTTTATTATATTTCTTGATGTATTTTGAAGCGCTGATTCTGAAAGAAATCTTTCTTTTTTCGTAGGATCAATATATTCGGCGTTATTGAAGATTAAATGTTTAATATCACATAAAAAATGTAAAAATCATATTGCGAACGTGCAAAAACGTAAGAAAAGATATATGGCAATTTTTAATTAGGAACCTGTGACATTTTCAAATTGTTTGATACAAGATTTAAGAAACAGCCAAAAAATGTTTATTTTTTACATTCTCATCTCAATAAGAAGTTATTGGTTTTATGTCAAAAATGACTTTCGCGGATTCAATCAAATGTCAACGTTTCGAGACCCCCTGAGTCAGAAAAAACAGTTTTTACGAAGGTGTCTGTCTGTCTGTCCGTCTGTCTGTAGTCTGTAGTATCGTGTAGGCACGACAACTTTCGAAAGATGCATTAGATTAGATTGCGCTGTGGCACATTTCTTGAAGGTTTTAAAAGAAAGAATGTGTTTGTTAATCAGCTATTTTGGATCAAAATTCAAAAAGTAGGCACATTTTGAAAATTTTCGAGACTAATTTTGTTCAAAATTTAAAAATTCTATGTACGGTTGTTAGCAGTGCTCCAAGAGAAAAACAATTTATCTTTGTGAAAATTTTTGAGAAAATGAAAATTATCAAAGTTATAGCATTTTCAAAATCCCAAAAAACAAACGAAAATTAACATTTTAAGCCGAACAACGCATGATATGAAAAAAACTGAAAAAGAGAAAAATGTTTAGTTTTGAGAGCCCTACAAGATTATCATAACAACTTTCTGAATTCTTCCGAAAAATCGAAAATTCAAATTTTGATCGCACAAAAAATAATGAAAAATTAAAAATTCCATTTTGCGGTCAAACTATGCAAGACACAAAAAAAGATGAAGATACAAAAATCGTGCAACCAAAAAAGGTCTACAAATTTATCATTAATCACTTTTTGATAGGACGCGTAGTTGTTTTATTCGTGAAAAATAACACTTGAAATAAAAAAAATTTAATGTTTTGGAAGACGACACAAGAAAAGAAACAAAAATAATATGTAAAGTTCTTCACTCAAAGTGAATGTACAAATTTGTTATTTATAATTTTCAGAAAGGGCGAGTATATTTTTCAATTGTGAAAAATAAGCATAAGAATTAAAAAATTACATTTTTTAAAAATGATACAAGAAACGAAAAAAATGAGAAGACAAAAACTGTTCAACCAAAAAATATCTACAAATTTGTTATAAACTCTTGCTATAAAAATACATCAAAAATGAAAAATTGCCTTTTGGGAAAAACGACACAAGCTGCAATAACTTTTTATTTAACAGCATTTTTCGCCTAAATTATATCCATAAATTTGCTTAGAACCACTTTACACTAGTATGCGTATTTTCAGTTCAAATCATAAAAAAATAACGTTGAAAATAAACAAATTAAATTTATGGCGAAACGACACAAGTCACAATAACATGTATAATAACAACATTTTTGGTATAGGATGCACACTTTTTTATAATTATAAGAACAAGACAATGAAAAACGTATGTTTAAATACCAATGCATATTATGAATTTTGATAATCTAAAATTATTGAAATGATACATTTTTCAGGGTAACTGAGAATAAAAATTAGTGCAAAATATGGAGCAAATATTGAAGTTATCATGAAAAATAACATTTGTACATTATTTTACAAAATGAGAATAAGCAGTACCAGATTGAGATACCGAAATAAATATCATATAGATTTGATATAATAGTGTTGAACATAATGTAGAAAAGTTCAGATTTTTTACAAAATCGAGTGCGAAGCACGAGATGCATTATGAGAATGTGTTCGTTAAAGCCAAAGGAGCTTTAAAGGCAGATTTTTTTTAATTAATTTGCGCGCGCAAGTTTGAACGCGACTAGGTTGCGCGTCTGTCAGATCTCGCACATTACACTCGGCTATGCAGAAGTTTATTTGAAAATATTACAAAACTGTCTAAATCTCTACTTTTAAAGAGGTCGTCAAATTTGTTTATATTTTAGAAATAAAAGATGATTAGTGTACTTGAGGCTCTATCGGCCTGAAGGAATGCATTTGTATGACAATACGAGCGCTTCGCGCTCGATTTTTCTGACGTATTTATATAGTTCTTCAATAAATTAGATACTCATGATAATTTATTGTAAATATTAATTATAATTGTAATTATAATTTATACACCATACACATCCGTGTAAAAATGTTCTGATCTGCCTCTTGTTTATTCTTCATTAAAATTGCCTACTTTTATTTTCTTTCACGAGAGTACTGTATTGTAGTAGAGTATTGTAGTCTTTAATTCATTAATAATTTTCTATAAAATAAGACTTTTCATTCATTAAATTATTTTATAATATATATATATATATATAGGAGCATTAGCGTATGTGTGTTTCAGGAACTCTATTCCTCTGGTCTTCACATTTTCATTGAAAGTCTTTTGTACTTTTTACGATTCTTCCTGCTTTTTAAATATGTATCAATCAAAGTTTCTAACGACGATACTTCCAATTTTTAACATACATTTGGCCCTATCCTAGAGTGGTCGACTCAGTCATTTAAAATTTCAATAACTAATTTTTTCCGTGTACACTAGTTATTTCAAGTTCAAAAATAAGCATTGTTAACAATTATTTTTAAATTTGAGGAAAATACTCCTATTATTAGGCGAACTTTAGAAAAAAAATCAGCTTATTCTTTATCACTTCATTTTATACTTTGAAGAATTCTCTACGAATATCTTTGGAATGTTTTTATTTGTAACATTTTATTCATGAATCACACAATTATTAATTTTATGAAGAATATTTTTCTTGAATAAATTTTTTAAAATAAAAATAGAATCATCCGTACAACCTTAGGATTAAAAACCTCTAAATAACAAAATATTTTCATCGAGTTTTTTACTTACGTGGCCCCAAATTTACACTTTTTGAACTAAAAAAATGTTGAACCTCTATTTGAAAACCCTACACCAAAAATTTTTTATTCTCTTAACCAATACGAAATTCATTGATATATTTAGTTTTGCAATGCTTATTACTCTTTTAATTTTCTGTATGTATACATACAAAAAGTTAAAAGAGAATCGTCAGAGTATATCGTTCAGAGAGTGTACAATTTCAATCCTTTACGTCATTGTTACACTGATTCATTCGATATATTTTAATTTAACTTACATTATAAATTTCAAACTAATGTAACAGAGAATTCAGTTTTTAAATTTCTGTCGAAACTTTAGCAAATGCAATTTTCTGTTTTGGTCCCTGTTCAAAAGTTCTAAAGTTATACTTGAAAAACGACACTTTTGAGTTTGACTCCATGATAATCCTTTATATTCTGATTTTTATGTATTCGAAGAGTATTTTTAATTAACTTTCATAAAAAATGTAGCTAAGCAATACGAAAATGTATACTGTTTCTTATTGAGTTTCTAAATGAAGCTAGCAATTAGACTATTCATACTTTTGGACTGGGACAAGAAAAACAAAATAAATTTTTAAACCGATAAGAATAATTTCCTCTGAAAAAAAAGACAAATTTTCAATAAAATACTCGCCACATAGATGAATTTTCAACCAAGAAGATGAATTTTCAACACAGAAGATTAATTTTCTATCGAAAAAGACCAATTTCCAATAAAATACATGAATTTTCAAACACTCACTTGAATCTTCAACAAAAATAACACAATAAATTTCAAAACCAAATAAGATTAATTTCCTCCCAAAAAAGACAAATTTTCAATAAAATACTCGCCACATAGATTAATTTTCAACCAAAAAGATGAATTTTTAACACAGAAGATTAATTTTCTATCGAAAAAGACGAATTTTCAACAAAATACATGAATCTTCAATCACGCACTTGAATCTTCAACAAAAACAACAAAATAAATTTTAGACCCGATAAGATTAATTTCCTCCCATAAAAGACAAATTTTCAATGAAATATTCGCCACATAGACGGATTTTCAACCAAAAAGATGAATTTTCAACAAAGAAGATTAATTTTCTATCGAAAAAGAAGAATTTCCAACAAATTACATGAATCTTCAATCACACACTTGAAACTTCAACAAAAACAACAAAATAAATTTTAAACCTGATAAGATTAATTTCCTCCCAAAAAAGACAAATTTCCAATCAAATACTCGTCACATAGATGAATTTTCAACCAAAAAGATGAATGTTCAACACAGAAGATTAATTTTTCATCGAAAAGGACGAATTTCCAACAAAATACATGAATTTTCAAACACACGTTGAATCTTCAAAAACAAAAAAAAAATTTAATTTTAAAACCGATAAGATTTATTTCCTCCGAAAAAAGACAAATTTCTAATAAAATTCTCGCCACATAGATGAATTTTCAACCAAAAAGATGAATTTTCAACATAGAAGATTAATTTCCTATCGAAAAATACGAATTTCCAACAAAATACACGAATTTTCAAACACACACCTAAATCATCAACATAAACAAGAAAATAAATTTTGAATCCGATAAGAACAATTTCCTCCCAAAAAAGACAAATTTTCAATCAAATAGTCGCCACATAGACGGATCTTCAACCAAAAAGATGAATTTTCAACAAAGAAGATTAATTTTCCATCGAAAAATAAGAGTTTCCAACAAAATACATGAATCTTCAATCACACACTTGAATCTTCAACAAAAACAACAAAATAAATTTTAAAACCCATAAGATTAATTTCCTCCCAAAAAAGACAAATTTCCAATAAAATACTCGCCACATAGATGAATTTCCAACCAGAAAGATGAGTTTTCAACACAGAAGATTAATTTTCCATCGAAAAGGACGAATTTCCAAAAAAATACATGAATTTTCAAACACACACTAAAGGACTGAGTGATATCTGGGACTTCTGTGAAAATTATTTTCATGTTCATTCTTTCTAAGTCTAAGTGCTCTTTTTCATTTTTAGTTGAAAATTGACCTTTTCTAGATGAAAATTGAACAAATTGGATAATTTCAAACAACTGATTTAATCAGTGAGCCAGTTTGACTGATTTAAAAAATCAATTTTAATTGATTTGTCAGACTTGGAATCCGCATTATTTGAATCAGTCACTTTTGACTGATTCTGTAGAGAATTTTGAGATGAAAATCGCAAAAAAGATTTGCTATTTGTTGGTGGAAAAGTGACTCAAATAGCGTAAAATGCGAATTCCATATCGATCGGCACATATACTATTTATATACGTGTTCTAGATACTAAACTCAACAAACCGTCGGGATAATTGACATTTGGTTGTTAGGATTAAATAAGAAAAGATGACCTTTCATTTGGCCTGGAATTACTTTTTAGTCGACAATTTTTAAATTGAAATTGGACTCAACTGTTTTATAAGAAATTAAGTGGAAAATTTGGTTTTTAAAAATTAAAAAGAGTGAATTTTATTTGCAGAATGTTGCCCATTGGATAAGTATTAATTTGCCAAAACTTTTCAAACAAAAAAAAAGTATGGATTGAATTTAAATTACATCCTCATGTAAAATTATGTAAATATATCATTCTGTAGACTTGTTTTTAATTCAAAATTCGTTTTTTTCTTGAATTTTCAGCTGTTGACAATTTAAGAAAATTGTTAATTCAACTTAAAAATGTTAGAAAATTGAATTTTTAACAATTTAAAACTCAATTATCAATTTTATTCTATTTTCAATTATCATCAGTTTTCAATTTTGTTTCTATTTTCAACAGTTGAAGATTCAATTTTCTATTTTCTTCAATTTTCAATAGTTGAATAATTTTCAATGAATCCGAGCCCCGGAAATGTTTAATTATAAATATTTTATTGTGTCATTTAAAATTATGTAAATAAACACAATATTTATGACACTTATCTTTAATACATAATTATATTTTTTCTTGAATTTTCAACTGTAGGAAAGTAAATTGGAAATTCAATTTTCAATTTTCTTTGATTTCAAACAGTTGAATTTTTAATAGGCGAAAGTTCAATTTCCAATTTTGATCTCTCTTCAATAACATATATTCAATTTCCCATTTTTAAATTTTCAACATTTGAAAATTAAACATAAGAATTTAATAAATAATAATGTCATCAGCAGAATTTTTAACAGTTGAAAATTTAACATGAGTATTAAATAAATAAAAATTTAAACAGTTGAAAATTCAACATCAGAGTTTAATAAATTAATATTTTAACATTTGAATTTTCAACAGCTGCCATTTAAATTCAAGTTCAATTATCTTCAATCTTCAATTATTTTCAATTTTTTTTCAACAGTTGAAAATTGAAGATTAGAATTTAATAAATAAATTAATTAACGGGTGAAAATTAAAATGTTGAAAATAGAATAAAAATAAAAATTCCACTGTTGAAGATTCAATTTTCTTCAGTTTCAACAGTAGAATTTTCAACATTTGAAAGCTCATCTGTCGAAAATTCAATTATTAAAAATTGAAGGAAATTGAACATTTAATTTTCAACAGTACAATTTTCTACAATAGAAAATTCAATTTTTTCCATTTTCAATTATCTTCCATTTTCAAATTTTTTTAAAATTTTCAACGGATAAAAATTCAACATAAGAATTTAATAAATTAAAATTTTAAGAGTAGAATTTTCAACAGTCAAAAATTCAAAATTTCTATTTCCAATTATCTTCAATTTAAAATTTTTTAAAATTTTCAAAAGATAAAAATTCAACATAAAAATTTAATGAAAGAACATTTTAACAGTAAAATTTTCAACAGTAGAAAGGTTAATTCAATTTCAATTATCTCCAATTTTAAATTTGTTAAATTTTCAACTGTTGAAAATTCAATTTTCAATTTCAATTTAATAAATAAATATTTTTACTGTTGAAAATACAATTTTCAACGGTTAAACATTAAATTTTTTTCAAGTTTCAACAGCTGAAAATTCAGCATAAAAATGTATTAAATAAATATTTCAACAATTAAAATTGAAGAACAATGATAATTGAATTTTCAACTTTAAACAATTTAATTTGTTGAAAATTCAATTCAATTTTCATTTTCCAATTATATACAATTCTTTCAAGTTTCAACAGTTGAAAATACAACATTAAAATTTATTAAATATTTCAACAATTGAAAATTGAAGAAAAATTACAATTCAATTATAATTGTTCAATTATGTATAATTTTCAAACAAAAAAATTCAGTTTTCAACAGTAGAATTTTCATAATTTTAAAGTTCAACTGTTGAAAATTCAACTATTAAAAATGGAAGGAAATTCTACATTTAATTTTCAACCGTACAATTTTCAACAGTCTAAAATTCAATTTTTTCTACATTCAATTATCTTCAATTTTCGTTTTTTTTTAGTCTTCAACTCTCTCGGTTCCATTTCTGCCCCTACATTCCCCTCCATCAACCAAAGTTCGGTGGGACTCACGTTATAACTAGACTTCTCATCCTACGGCGGCTACCCACTTAATTTTGACATGATTTCCACTGACAAAATACATTTCTCGCATCAAGTTTGTAATTGCACGTATTCCATGCAAAAATAAACAATAAAAACAATATAATAGCCTAGGAATGGACTGAAACTTTGATTTCCGAAAGGCTCGCACCCGGTGAAGGTAAAAGTGAAGTTTCAGGCGCTGAATGGAGACTAGGTGTTTCGAATGCTAGAGGGATGAATGATATCAAAGAAAGAGAATTACGAGGAACTATGTGCGCAAGAATGCTGGACATTTTATGTGTACCTGGAACAAAGGAAAAGGGATGCGACATTAAGGATGTAAAAAATGAGGAGGTAAAAGAGGATGATGAAATATGGTCAGGAGTAGATAGTGAATCAGAATATTATTTATCATAGCGTAGTCGAAGAATCATTCTACCCGGAGATATGAATCAATGGATTGTCATCCACACTTAAACCTGGTGCAGAGGAGATAGACACAATATAATTGACTTCTTTGTTGAGAATAAAAAATTAAGCTAGCTAAGTTGTAAGCTGCTAAGTTTTAAGTGAAAGATACAAGGGTTATGAGCGTTTCTAAATGCAATACTGATCATTACCTTTAAGTCACAAAAATGAACTTAGGTCAAGGATAGAGAAGGAAGAGAAACGTACGCAAATCAGAATCGAGGAATTGCAGAAACCGGAAGTGGAAATAGTTTTTCGGAATAGGGTGTACGAACTTACAGATAGGACAACTTGGGAGGCGCTAATAAACAATACAGATATAGAAGACACATGTAATATGATCCGGACATTGTGGGCAGAATGTCTGGTGGTGCGTTGTAGAATGATGAAATCTGCGCAGCAGTCCACGAAAAGAAACAAGCGTATCTAAGAAAGTTTAACATAAGAGGCCTAAGCGACAAGGGGAGAAATAGACTTGAGAATGATTACAGAGACTAAAAGGGGAAAGAAAAACTACTAGTCAAGGCAAGTAAAGATAAAATCGAAACAGATGATGACAAGAAAATGCAAATCGATCTTAAAAGAAACGAAGAACTGTTTTATAAATTGGCATTGATCAATATGAAAGGAAGTAGAAGTACAGAGTTAGTCAGCATGAGAAATATTAAGGGTGAAATTCTATATCATACAGACGGTTTACTAGACGCTTTGAGATACTCTTTTAGGAAATTTTAGTGAGGTGAAACTATAGGGCAACACAACTGAGACACAGAATACGATACGTTAGAAAACCCGGTTGATATAGTCCGTGCCTCTGAGCTTAGAAATATAATTAAGAACTCAAAGAATGGTAAAGCTTCTGTTGTAGACAATATCAACGATAAAATGCTGTGGGTTGGCGTTTGCAGATGATAGAATACCTGCATGGAATACCTGGGCATCGCGTGCTGTAAAATGCTAATAGGCATGTTGAGCGAATGAAAGATAAACAACTCACGAATGACCGAGGAAAGAAAGGTTGGCATGTGTGAATGAGACCCTAATTCGAAGAGACATAAGATGCTATTTACATAAAAAACAGGATATTCTAGATCAATACAAAATATCTATATTCCCACTCACTAGTCCCTTCCTCACCGAGTCAGTGTTTAAAATAAATAAATTTTAAATGTTAATAGAAAATTGTTTTATTCCGCATACAGAAAATTCTATATCAAAAATGTTACAAGATTAACATATTGGTCGTTGAATATTCATGGTAAGGGAAAATAAAAAATTGTGCAGAAAAAAACCAGAAAAGAGGCAAGAAATATTTTTAGTAAAGTTTTGCGGCAACCTTTTGAAATTGAAATTGATATCTTGTTTAAAAAGTCTCTGGGGGCCAGCGTTGTCCGTTAAGTGAGGAATGTATGTAGACGGTTAGAGAATGCGGCCTCTTAATTACCAGTTAGTTGTTGTCTAAAGTCGTCTACTAGTATTATTTCAAAATTCTTTGTGATTGAGCGATTGTTGCCTAAGGGAGATTCCTCGATTTCGTCTTTGGTCATCTCTTCAACTTTGCCGTTGTACATGTTTATTTTTATCCGTCTTTGCACTTCGCTTTCTCTTTTATATATTCCACGAAGGATTGTCATATTTTTGTCGATTGTCGCGAAGACTTCACCATTGGACCTTGATAGTACAGTTTGTCCTTGGGTCGGCATGGGTCCAAGGCTATTATATATATTTTTCACACAAATTTGTCCATCCTGAGGGGAAGTGTAGCTTCGAATTTCAAATCGCCGGTTTGAATTCTTGTGGGGAATGAGCCGAACAGATCTAAGTTGTTCAATTGTAAGTTCACATAGCCTTAAAAAAAATCAATGTCAGAAGGAGACCTGGACCTGGCACGAAGAGAAGACTCGGCTGGAGGGGAAGGTCTGACTGGAGAACCCGGAGTGTGAGGTATGGTTGAAAATAAGTATTTTCAAATCAGCCCATCTTAATAACTTCTAATTAAAAATATTATAGTTTCGAATAAATCCTTTTTAATTTCATGTTCGCTTGGACACATGGAATTGCTTAAGGCTGCTGGGTCGATTACCGAAGTTAAGCAGCGCTTGGCTCGGTTGTAATCGGATGGGGGCCGCCTTACTAGTTGGGTTGTTAAATATCACCTTTCAAAGCTGCCTTAATTTTGGAACTAATATTGATAAATTTAAAATCCGAGTTTATTGAGTACCCATGATTAGATATTTAAATACAATCAATATATTCTGGTTTTGTTACCTGCTTCCTACCTTACCGACATTCTCCCGCAATAGATCACGTCTACACAGAATCCGATATCAAGTTAAAAATTTAGGAAATTAAATAAAAGCCTGTAAGGAACGTTTTTCTGAACCTAAATTTTTATAATTACAAAAAGTAAATTTCTTGAAATAATTTTTAATTGTCATTATAAAAAATTTAGGATTAAAAGAACGTTCTTTAGTGCCTTTTCTTTAATTATTCAAATTTTGAATTCGATTTCTCATTTTATATGGACGGGCGTTGTTGCGAAAAAATGTCGATAAGGTAGGTATTGGATTAGTATTATATGGCCTATCTATGAAAATATCTGCAATTCCCAAAATTCTAAGGTCCGAATCCATTTCAAATCATACAGGCAGAGCACCTTAAAATCACAGAATCATTCACCTCTTAAATATGTCGTTTTTTAAAGGAAATAAGGCGAGAAGTATTTTACCGTTTTAAGGCCATGTGACGAGTGGGTCATCTGACCGGCTTCCTACCTTACCGACACTTTTTTTATTTGTAAACTTATTTTCACACGAATAGTCACATCGAATTGAAAATTTGGGATAACAAATAAGAAGCACTAAGAAACGCGGCTCTGCTCCTAAATTTTTATAATGATGAAAAAAGCAAAAAAAAAAATTATTTACAAAAAAAACTTTTTTCATAATTATGAAAATTTAGGACCAGAGCCGCGTTCCTTAGTGCTTCTTATTTATTATCCCAAATTTTCAACTCGATATGGCTATTCGTGTGAAAATAGGTTTACAAATAAAAAAAGTGTCGGTAAGGTAGGAAGCCAGACACATGACCCACTCGTCACATGGCCTTAAGAACAACAATTATTTTCGCGAAGTTATGAGTGAGTTCACAACATCCGCCGGAAAAGTAACAAAATGTTGAAATTTAACAAATAGCGGTGGGTTTTCTGAAAATATTGAAACTTGACTAAAAAAATACGCCATATTTTTTCCTACTATTTTTTTTTGCTAAATCGGGATTCCAGTGTCAAAGAAATCTTGTAAATTTCATGAAAAGCAAACTATTTTTGTGGTGAAGAAAATTTTTTTTTCTCGAAAAATTGAATTTTCACCACTTTCTTACAATTGAATGATCTGAAAAAATGATCAGAAAAAAGTTTGCTCATTTTGGAAATTTCTACAAAAAATACCTTTTACTTTTTTATGATATCTTGTATTGTTCGCTAGAAAATTCAAAAAATCAATTTTTCGAAAAAAAATTTCTCATGGGCACAAACATGATTTGACCTGCGCAAAACTTACAAAATGTCTTCATTAAATGAGTTGGAATTGTAAAGAAATGTTGGATAAAATAAAGAAAGTGGGGTTTTATATTGAATTCGACTTTATTTTCCCGGCTGAATTTTTGAAAACGTGAAAAGTGGATTTTATGGGAAAAAAACATTTTTTATTTCATCCAATTCAAAAAAAAAATTTAGTTGTATAAAGAAGACATTCAGTAAGTTTTATGCAGGTCAACTCATGTTTTTGGCCACTTCCGTGTAGAAAATTATGGGGGAATTATTCGGGACCAGGATAGACCACCCTGATCGCAAATATTGCTCTGTGTTATGGCGCTGAATAGAAGTAAAACGTTTTTGTTTGGTGAAATGCTAGTCTGAACGAGCTAATCTAGCGCTAGTCAATCGGTCTTGGCAAAACCTATTTATGATAGTTGACGCTAAAAATTATTTCAAAGACTGTCTAGATGATGCGGAAAAAACTTGTTTGTTTTTAATGTTCAGATCTCATTTTTTATACTTTTAAACACCCTGGATATTTTTGGAAATGTACAAAAAAATATTTTAGTTAGACACTTAGAATAATGTTTGGTCATGACAGACTAGCCAGCACCCGATTAGCCGCCTGTTTTTTCGAAAGATATCGTTTTTAATTGACCCAAGTACATATTATAAGTGTAAAGAAGATTTTTTTATTGGCATTAGGGTCGATAATGTTTATTTGTTTTGTCTTCTACAATTAATTTAAAAACAAAAAAACGAAAAACAAAAATAATATAAATATATATGTATATAATTAAAAACTAAAGGCTAACAACCACCGCAGTGTCCCACTGGGAGCAACTGTCATCTAAAAAAATGACATCGGCTCCCAGTAGGACCGCGGTAAATCCCATTCATGGCCGGAATTGAATGCTATAATTGAATTCTAGCAATTAAAATTGAATACTAGAAATTAGAATTGAATACTAGAAATTAAAATTGAATGCTAGCAATTAAAATTGAATGCTAGCAATTAAAATTGAATTCTAGCAATTGAAATTAAATTCTAAACAATAATAATAAATTTTAACCAATAAGAATGAATTCTAACCATTTATAGTATTTCAAATTGAAATCTAACAAATCATGATGAATTTTAGCAATTCACATTTTAATCTACTGAATGGTATACTAAAAACTCACCCTGAATTCGAATAATTCAAATTGAATTATAGCAATTAAAATTGAATTCTAGAAATTCAAATTGAATGAAAGAATTGAATTACAGCAATTAAAAATCAATTCTAAACAATAATAATAAATTTTAACCACTAAGAATGAATTCTAACCATCCATAGTATTTCAAATTGAAATGTAACCAATCATGATTAATCTTAGCAATTCACATTTAAATCCATTGACTTGAATGGTATACTATCAATTCGCCCAGAAATCGAATAATTCAAATTGAATTATAGCAATTAAAATTAAATTATAGGAATTAAAATTGAATGCAAGAAATGAATTCCAGCAATAAAAATTAAATTATGGAATTCAAAATTGAATGCTAGTAATTCAAATTGAATTATAGGAATTAAAATTAAATTCTAGAAATTAAAATCGAATGCTAGTAATTGAAATTGAATTCTAGCGATTAAAATTAAATTAAAGAAATTAAAATTGAATGCTATAATTGAATTCTAGCAATTGAAATTAAATACTAGAAATTAAAATTGAATGCTAGTAATTCAAATTGAATTCTAGCAATTGAAATTAAATTCTAGCAATTGAAATTAAATTCTAAACAATAATAATCAATTCTAACCAATAATGATAAATTCTAACCATTCATAGTATTTTAAATTGAAGTCTAACAAATCATGATGAATCTTAGCAATTCACATTAAAATCTATTGACTTAAATGGTATACTATCAATTCGCCCTGAAATTGAATGCTATAATTGAATTCTAGAAATTAAAATTGAATGCTAGTAATTCAAATTGAATTCTACGAATTGAAATTAAATTCTAAACAATAATAATAAATTCTTATCAATAATAATGAATTCTAACCATCCGTAGTATTTCAAATTGAAATCTAACCAATCATGATAAATTTTAGCAATTCAATTTTAAATTCATTGACTTAAATGGTATACTATCGATTCAAATTGAATGCTAGTACTTGAAATTGAATTCTAGCAATGAAAATTAAATTATAGAAATTAAAATTGGATGCTATAATTGAATTCTAGCAATTAAAATTAAATACTAGAAATTAAAATTGAATGCTAGTAATTCAAACTGAATTCTAGCAATTGAAATTAAATTTTAAACAATAATAATAAATTATAACCAATAATAATGAATTCTAACCATCCATAGTATTTCAAATTGAAATCTAACAAGTCATGATGAATTTTAGCAATTCACATTTAAATCCATTGACTATGAATTCGGCCTGAAATCGAATAATTTAAATTGAATTCTAGAATTCAAATTGAATGCAAGAAATGAATTCTAGCAATCAAAATTAAATTCTAGAATTTAAGATTGAATGCTAGTAATTCAAATTGAATTCTAGGAATTAAAATTGAATTCTAGAAAAAAAATTGAATGCTAGTAATTTAAATCGAATTCTAGCAATTAAAATTAAATTATAGAAATCAAAATTGAATGCTATAATTGAATTCTAGCAATTAAAATTAAATTCTAAACAATAATAATAAATTCTAACCAATAATATTGAATTCTAACCATCCATAGTATTTCAAATTGAAATCTAACCAATCATGATGAATTTTAGCAATTCACATTCAAATCCATTGACTATCAATTCGGCCTGAAATCGAATAATTTAAATTGGATTCTAGCTATTAAAATTAAATTCTAGAATTCAAATTTAATGCAAGAAATGAATTCTAGCAATGAAGATTAAATTCTAGAATTCAAAATTGAATGCTAGTAATTCAAATTGAATTCTAGGAATTGAAATTAAATTCTAGAAATTAAAATTGAATGCTAGTAATTGAAATTTAATTCTAGCAATCAAAATTAAATTATAGAAATTAAAACTGGATGCTATAATTGAATTCTATCAATTGAAATCAAATTATATGAATTAAAATTGAATGCTAGAAGTGAATCCTAGCAATTAAAATTAAATTCTAGAAATTAAAATTGATTGCTAATAATGCAAATTGAATTCCAGTAATCAAAATTAAATTATAGAAATCAAAATTGAATGCTATAATCGAATTCTAGCAATTAAAATTGAATAATGGAAATTAAATTTGAATGCTAGTAATTCAAATTGAATTCTACCAATTAAAATTGAATTCTAAACAATAATAATAAATTCTAACCAATAATATTGAATTCTAACCATCCATAGTATTTCAAATTGAAATCTAATATATATATATATAAATATATATATATATTTCAGGTAATTTGAGGTACAGGCATAATACTATTTCCAGTACCGCTCCAGTACCGACAGACAACTCCCAGCCGAGTAACATTTTGTACTAATGACAGTACCGCGCCAGTACCGATATGCGACCGGCGGTACTAGCGCCGTACCACGCTAGTTGTAAATTTCCACTTGGGATGCGTTTATTCAAACAACCCCCCTGTATATTCACCCTGGGCAGGGCACGATATCAGTTTTTACAGAGATGAAAATAAAATTGGTACGATACCACTTTTTTACTCATCCCCTGCCGCAGTTCACTTCAATTCCTATAATTACCGAATGGGGGAAAGGCAGTCCAAAGGTTTAATTTTCGGAGGGCTTTCCTCTCTTGCGGGCTGAAATATTACTTTTTATTTTACACTTGTTTCGTTGTTCTTACACTGGACAACTCTAGTTCTTAAAAGGCAACTCTCACGCACACACCCTGTAATTCACGTTTGAGAAACGAGCACCTTCATTTCCACCTATTTGCCTATTTTGTTTGTTTTTGCAAAAAAAAAAGATTCTAATGGCCCCTCTGAACCAGGATTAAAGCAGTAACCTTTTATAGTCCTTTATTCCCTTTCGCATTTTTTTTGAAACCAAATACAATCCTTTTGAATAGGATTCCTTGCTGCCTTGAGATTCGGCAAGATGTCTCATACTTTATCGGTTCTCTGTTGGTTTGTGTTTTCGCGGTTCCGTCTAATTTGGCCTGAAGCGGCTTTCGCTTGCAATTTTGAAAGTTCGAGCTACTTGCCTTTTACACATCTACCCCTCTAATGACATCTGCCTACACCGGACTTACTATATCACCTTCGGGGAGCAAACCGTAAGGGGTAACGTTGAAGTACCGTTGTAAGTTTGAACCGAGACGGGCGTTGCCGGATCTCCAGGAAGAGATTTTTTTCGAGACTTCTTACTCGGTTGAAGAAGCTTGCCGAACTGCCATGATCATTTTTGATCGATCTTCCTCGCCGATGCGCTGCCAAAATTTTTTTAGTGGGGAATTCATAGTGGGGAATTCAGGTTATAATTGCAAGGTCTTATATTTCCTTCCAAATCTGAAAGTTATTATGTTTGACCCTTCACACAGTATTGGAATGTCCCATATAGCATAAGAATTTTTTTGTTTTATGAAATTCGGTGCAGTAGGTCAGAAGATATGCACTTTTTTTATCTCATGTGCGTTAAGGGTGGAACGGCAGCTTATAGTTGGGTAAAATGGGGAGCGGAAAGAAGGCAGATACTGGTTACGCTTGTTATGGGTGATTAGAATCTTCGCGCGCCAGCATGTGTTCGCCGAGGAGAATCAATCCATTGCTCATTGTTTCTATGTACACAGCAGCTTACATCGTGTGAGTTTGTCTTGCGTAGATGTGACACAAAGGTGCTTGACCGCGAGACAATCACACCAATTTACAATTATGAGCCGTAACTTCTCTTATTCTAATTCATATCATTCTTTTTCGCATTTTACATTTCAATGCATATATATTAGTTAATATGATTTTGCATGATCACTTCCGCATGGCTTTGTCAAATTTTTAGCGTGTTCATCGCTGACTGGAGGAATTTGTACGAACTCGAGTTACATCCGCCTTGGTATGATTTGAGTGGCTGTCCGCTAAAGAATTTTTTTTATGAATTAAAAATCATCATCTTTGATAATAATTTTTCAATCTTTAAAAAGGGAGGGTGTATGAAACACAGAAACAATTACATTTGACGTAATTCTTAATGGCTGTAAAATAGTCTAAAACGCCTGAAAAGCAAAACGTTACACGAACGTTTAAAAAAATTTATCAATAAAAGAACTATCGCAGTACACGATAAAATTTCAAAATTCCGTCGATAGAAATTCTAAATGCTCATTTAAAATGACATTTTATTTCATTAAAAGTTCTGAAATATTCTAAGACGCGAAAAATCCAATTATTACACGGAGAAAAATTGTAATCGATTTAATTTATTTATTTAAAAATTATTATATTTATATACCAGTTAAAAGTTCATTTATTTTACATCTATATGATGTCGTATAATAATTTAAAAAAATTATTGAGAAAAAAGAGTTAAAAAATTGTTTTACCCCGTAGCGTCATCAATTTTATTTGTAATATAATGTTTAAAAATGTAATATATGTATTCATCCTAAGCAGGTCCATTAACATTTATAGAGTAAATATTCGCTATAAATTATTATTTATTTTTTAAATACCTTGTTTCTTATATATTTTCAGTCTATAGCAACAGTTGGTGTTACAATTAATCAAAAAACTTGAAACTGACACTTTTGTAATTATAAATAATATTCGGATGATATGCAGTCGTATCATGATGAATGGGTGGTCCTAAAAAGAATGGAATGATTTGTTATCATTTCTAAAATTAACTCCGGTATTTTCGCACGCCAGCGGTTTGCCAGTACAGAAGCAGTATTGGTGTCCTATATACCTATCTACCCTTCACCTATATACCCATCCACACATCACTACTTTCCAACCGAGCAATTCACGCCTATCTCGAAAGGGAAACGGCTTAATGATATAATAATAAATTTTAACTATTCCATTCTGGTTGAATATGTATCGTTTTTAGTTGAAAAATCCACAATTTAGGTAATCATTTATTTATTTTCTTGTCAGTTCGTCTTTTCAGTAGAAAATAAATCTTGTTGATTGAAAATTCAAATACTTGATTGAAAGATGAACTGCTTATTTAAGAATTTATTTTAAAGGTCCATCTTGTTGGCTAAAATTTTTAATAATTTGTTTTAAATTGATTGTTTTTTTTTTAATTAAATTTTTTAAACTAAACATTAAAATAATTCATTTTTTGTTGAAAAATTATAGTTTTTATTTTAAAATAAAACTATTTAATGAAAAAGGAACTTTTTTGTTGAAAATTTATATTTTTGGGTTAACAATCAAACTTTTATTGTAGAAAATGATGTTTTTTTGGTTTAAAAATTCATCTCTTGATAGAAAATTTTATCTTTTTTTGTTAAAAATGGAACTGCTTGGTTAATAATTGATCTGTTTTGTTTGAGGATTCAAAAATATTTGGTTAATAATCTGTCTTTTTTGGGGTAATTCAACTTTTTTTGGTTTACAATTAAAATCTTCTTGGTTCAAATATCAAGTATCACATTTTTCTTTAGGAATTCATCTTTCTGGTTAAATTCAGCTCTTTTTGCTTCCTAATAGGGGATGCTTTTTTATTTAAAATTAAAAATTTTTTTTTTGCTTGAAATATCAACTATTATATTTTTTGTTGAAAAATCATCCCTTTCGCTTGAAAGTTCAACTACTTGGTTGAAAATGCAACTTTATGGTTCATATTGATTTTGTTTGTTAGAAATTTAACTATTTTTTGGAAAATTCATCTTCGTAGATTGAAAATTCAACTATGTGGTTAAAAGCTCAACTAATTTATTGGAAATTTAATTATTTTCCTGAAAATTGAACTATTTTATTTGAAAATTCAACTGTTTTGTTGAAACTTCATCTTTTTGGGTAGTAAATTCCACCTTTTGCATTGAAAATTAATATTTTTTGGTAGAAAATTTCTTGGTTGGAAATTCAACTATCTTCTAAAAAAATTGGTCTGTTTGTCTTTAACCATTTGGTTGAAAATTCATCGCTGTAAGTAGAACATTTAATTATTTGGTGAAAAATTCTTTTTTATTTTCAATTTAGATGGTGGAAATGTACATTTAAATGATGGAAATGGTGTATTTCCGAAACGTTAAGTTTTGAAGATTTTAATAAACTTGTCCGATAGAGTCGATACAACATTGTGTTGTTCTTTTTTCTCCTAAAATTTGTTCAATTAAGTTATTTTTTTATTTTGATTAAAGAAAACAATCTTTTTTTTTAATGAAAATAATGCCAAAAACATCATGGACAGAAAAGCATTAAAACCTAAAATGAAATAGTTGACAGAAAGTTAAGTATTTTTTATTTAAAACCTTATTTAATAGCCTCCTCTTTCTCCTCCTCCTCCTCCTCCTTTTACTCCTCCTCCTCAATCTGAAATATTTCAATTTATGAAATTTTAATCTAAATTCATTGTCTAACTTTTCCAAATTTAAATGGTTAAACTCATTGTTAAAACTACCAAGGTTTCAATAAATGATACATTTTTTAACGTTTGTATTTCAAATTTAGCAATTTTTTATTACATTCTCATCTCAATGAGAAGGTGTTGGTTTTATGTGAAAAATTACATTCGCGAATTCAATCAAATGTCGACGTTTCGAGACCCCCTGAGTAAAAAAAAACGGTTTTTACGAAGGTGTCAATCTGTCTGTCTGTCCGTCTGTATGTCTGTCTGTCTGTCTGTAGTCTGTAGTATCGTGTAGGCACGATAACTTTCGAAACATTCATCAGATTAGATTGTTCTTTAGCTCGCTTTTTGAAGGCCTAAAAAGAAAGAACAAGTTCGTTAACCAGCTATTTTGGATCAAAATTCAAATTCAAAGCATTTTCAAAATCCCAAAAAACCAACGAAAATGAATATTTTAAGCCGAACAACGCATGATATGGCAAAAAGTCAAGAAAATAAAAACGTTTCTTTTTGAGAGCCCTACAAGATTATCATAACAACTTTTTGAATTCTTCCGAAAAATCAAAAATTCAATTTTTGATCGCACAAAAAATAATGAAAAATTAAAAATTACATTTTGCGGTCAAGTATGCAAGATCCAAAAAAAGATGAGGAAAGAAAAATCGTGCAACCAAAAAAGGTCTACAAATTTATCATTATTCACTTTTTGATAGGACGCGTAGTTTTTGTTTTATTCGTGAAAAATAACAATAAAAATAAAAAAAATGTAATGTTTTGGAAGACGACACAAGAGAAGAAAAAAAATAATATGCAAACTTGTTCACTCAAAGTGGATGTACAAATTTGTTATTTATAATTTTCAGAAAGGGAATGATTTCTTTGAATCAATGCATGAGTTTGTTGCTTTTAAACAATATTCAGTACAATTAAGTGAACGGTTTTTTTTTATCAAATAAATGGAATCAAAGAAATGCATTTCTTCGGATCAAACAATTTTTTCTCAGTGTATATGCAATTACTTTTTTAAGATTGTGGTTTGAAAAATGTATTTTAAATAACGTCGACTACATGGATTCCATGTTATTTTTCTTGAACTGAACAAATTAAATTTTGTATTTCCAAGTGCTGGGCACCTTTTGTCCCACTGATTATTATTAAGGAACATAGTATCTAAATAACCTTACATTTCTCATAAACCTGAAGCTTGCAGACTTCTTTTTTGAAATGACAAAAAAAAAGAAAGCTTCATCCAATCACGAACACGGGTTTCCCGACAATAATAGTTTCAAATTGTTTCGAGTAATTTCGAGAAACAATCGAAAATGGCGACATGCGTTTTTTAATAATAGGATAGGATAGGATTTGTGAAAATTGGTTATTGTTTCTGTCTGGTGTATTTGGTACCGCGTATGCTCACATGTACATAACAAAAGCATCATTTGTTTTATTTGTAAATATACGAGGCTGACGTCGCATTAACCATGAATGATTTCCGCCTACGCTTTGAGAGCTAATATTAATTATTATCCGGTTTTTGAGGAGTGTTACAACTGGGAGGTGACACACATCTGTCAGTTTATTTTATAATCTGCAGAGTGTCAGAGACAAGTATTCTTTAATATATGCACCTATACAGAATCAGAGAGAGATTGTCTGTAAACCACGTGGACAATTTTGTTACCATTTTTTATCCCACCCCCACACCCAAAGGTCAACGAGGTATATGGGCGGCCCTAGAAGAATAAAAAAAGTTTAGTAATAACAAGTTTTTAATGATTCATAACTGCGTTTCAATATTTCATATATGCTGCGTTTCAGTTTGGGGATTAACGTGTCATTAAAATAATTTTTCGTAAAGAAAATACTAAATTTTAGAAAAAAGATTTAAAATTCTAAAATAGGTTAAATCAAGTTTCATATAATTGTATTTGAGTTTCACATAATTAATATTTTATTGAAAAAGAAAAGTTACACTGGTCAACAAAATGTCAACTATGGATCTGTGCCATCAAACAAGTAATTTCCGAAGTACTTTTTTGCGCTAAATTCGAATGTGGGCTCCATTTTTCAATACTAACTCTTCTTTCATAGTTATTTGCAACTTAATTTTTCAGATAAAAACTTGTTATCATAGAGCAAAAGGATGTAGATAATTTTTTTCAAACATGACATCATACGGAGTCATGCTAAAATAACGTAAGATGAATTTTCAACAAAATAGTTGAATCGTCAATCGAAACACATTCATTTTCAACCAAATAATTGAATTTTCAACCATAAAGATGAAATTTTTAAAGAAGTAGATTAATTTTTTACTAAAAAAGAGGAATTCTCAACAAACTACATCAATCTTCAATCAAATGGTTAAATTTTCAACCAAGAAGATTAATTTTCTACCAAAAAATACGAGTTTTCACCAAATTGCATAAATTCCACCAAATAGTTTAACTTTAAAATGAAAGGAGTCGCATTTTCAACACAATAGCGGAATTTTTAACCAACTAGTGGAACCTTCAACCAATTGGTTAAATTTTCGACCAAAAACTTTGACTTTTTAAAAAAATAGTTGATTTTCTAACATTATAATTACAGTTTCAAACAATAATTAAAATTTGAACTAAAATTATAGATTGAAAAAAAAATTTGGAACAAAGAAGTTCAACTTTTAACCAAGTAGTTAATTTCCAATAAAAAAAGAATAATTATCAACCAAAAATATAATGGTCGATATTTTAACCAAAAAAGATTGTAATTTTAAACAAAAAACAGTCGAATTTAACAAAAAAGATGAATTATTAAGGAAACATGTAATAGTTAATATTTCAACCAAAAAAAGATTTTAATTTTGAATATAAAACAGTTAAATTCAACAAAAAATGACGAATTTTTGACAAGCCAGTTCAATCCTAAATTTACAACAAAAATAGTGGAATTTTCAACCCAAAAACATAAATTTTCAACAAAAAGGTTGAATTTTTAAACCAAAAAGACGAATTTTCTACAAAGCAGTTGAATTTTCAAACAGAAAATATGAATCTTTAACAAAAAAGTAAATTTTTAACCACATAGTTGAATTTTAAATTAAAAACGATAAATTTTCAACCAAAAATGAAATAATTAAATTTCCACCAAGTACAGTAAAGTCTCCATCATTTCAAGACGCCATCATTTCAAGACCCTAACATTTCAAGACCCCCCACAGTGGGCCAGGGGACCGGTAAAAGTGGCAAAAATTCGATCTGACGTTGAATTTGTCTGAAACTTGGTATAAGGGTGTTTTTAGAGTCGCTGATTTCGAATTTGACGTCAAAAATTACAAATTCAAAATGGCGGATCCAATATGACGGATAAAGTTTCAAAATTTTCTCAAATTTGAAGCAGATTTAATCAGTGATGATTAAGTAACTTTTTAAAAGGAACTAGTTATCGTCACCGTTACATTACGAAAAATGTAACTACTTATCGTTACCGTTATCATTTCAAAATGTAACTTTTTCTTAGTTACTTTTTTAGTTACTTGTGTATTTTAGAAAAATATATGTCATAGGTGATTAGAAAACTTAGGGGTTTGGCTAAAACCCTAGAGAATTAGATACTACTTTCAGGTAATTTCTCTAAATTTCTAAAGCGTTCGAGGTATTTAGAAATATCTCGTATTTAAGCATAGAATTAGTCTTTATTTTGTGTTATCATTCATTTAGAATTGATTTGTTACGGTGCGATTTGCCATCGTGAGGCAATGAAAAAAATTTTTAGATAAACAATTTTTATTAAATCTATTTAAATAATTTTAGGAGCAATAATTTTTTCTCCTTGCAATTATACTTTTTTCAAAGACCAAGGCGGAGAAATGAGAAGAATCGATCTTCCATCTACATGACTACTAAAAAAAACAACGTACGTGGTTGCTCTGGAGGAAACTCTTGTTGCCACCAAAGTGCTTCCTGTTGCAACAAAGAACTCATATTTTTTTAATTTAATTTGCAGAAAGTAAAGGGTTCAATAAAAAATGTCAAGATTTATTTTCAAGTAAAAAGCATGCATGTCGCAGCAATTTTGATTTACCGACTAGTTACATCGGTGGGGGCCGTGGCCCCGCACTAAATGCGGCCCTGAATATACTTGGTACAAAGTATGCTTTCAAAAAGAAAAGATTGTTGCTTATAAAATTAATTAGGAAGATTGAATAAAGATTGTTTATTCAACAAATGTCATTCTATAGCTACAGCGTTTCATTGAAATTCAGATTAAGAAATTCCTTAGACTACAGAGTCGGTTCGCTCCCTAAAAATACCAAGTCTCTCAAATTCATTAATTTTTGAAATTCAATTATTATAGGCCTGAAATCATCCTGCAAAGAAATTAAAATATCTCGCGCTAGTTTGTGTATATGAGAGGTCCTGCCTCTAACGGACAATAAAGATATTAATGAACAATCGTCGATTGTTACAGTCGCATCTCTCCTTACCACCTGTAGTGGTAAGTGATAGTGCAAGTGACATTACCGACGCCAATCTCGTTTATTCAGTTACTGACAGAAGATAAAAATATTCTAGGTACATTTTGATTTTCCCCTGCCAAAGTCAAGATTATTATTGTCTCTAATGGCAGCCTTTTCGTAAAAAGTGTCATGGCCGCGGTGGTCCGCTCGGCTGGCAGAAGTAAAAGTAAGCAGAAGTTTATTTTCGGTTGAGAATAGGTCTGGAATAATACAGTTGGTCTCGTCTCGACGAGCGTCGGCGGGTTATTAGTTCGGAAAATAATGGGGAGAGATGGGGAGGCGTCTGAGCGAAGACGGAATTAGCGATCGGGTGGAATTACTCCCGCAGGAAGTGCGAGTCGAGGCTGCTTCTGGTTCCGCGATGATGGAGTCGCGGTCGCGAGCGACTCGACTCCGCGGCATCGTCGGCATCTGTCTTCTGCTCGCTCTAGCTGGTATCGTTTACCTCGGCTACTTCTGTCCCGATCACGTGTGCGCGCTTACGAATCGCGACCTCAAGGAGTCAGCGAGGGTCGCCGAGGGACTTTCGCTCGGGACCTTCCCTTCGTCGAATGGAATCGGGATCCTGGGACCACCGCGCTCTGGTTTTCGCCTCCAGAGTGTGGCAGGCAGCCTCGGATACGAAGGCCTCTTCGCCAACGACTCTTCACAATTTGACATCAACGCTCACGATGTTATGATCTTTCTTCACGTTCAAAAGACTGGTGAGTTTCAGATGTTTCAGAGTGTATTTAGGCCTTTATGCAGATTCTAGAGCATGCGACTATTTTTTACGATTGTTTTTCGTCTCACGCCATTTTTAAATTAAAATATAAAATTAATACAAAACTTTTGTATATCTATTATCTAAAATAATAGAAAAGAAAAGCAAGGACGATATTTTTGATAATTCATGAAAATTGATATCTTAACTTCAGAATTAATATATAATATTTTGTGCAATAAATAGACCATCAAAAGGTTGCATTTTTGTTCAGAAATACAAATTTCCGAGGGAAAATAATAACATGACCTAAAGTTGTTCAAAATTGAAAGTTTAATTTTTGCATTTGACGGTAACAAAATTTTTTTTATAGTATCGAATTTTCGGTGAAAAATGCTAAGATAATCTATTTTTGTTCAAATATTGTAAATATTCTTTAAAATCGAATAATCTGTCATTAAGTTTTATTATTATTATAGTCGAAAAAATCTACGCTTTTTTCTTAAGTTGTCAACAGTTCAAAGTGGAATTTTCATCATTTTTCAACAGTTGAATTTTAGAATATTAGAAGTTATTAGGTATTTTCACTTCAACCATCAGCTAACTTCACTTCATTGAGTGCTGAGGGGAAAACAATGGACCAAATGCAAATTTTAGTATTTTTGCTATACATAACAATGCAAAAACGGGCAAACCTGATCGGAGCGCCATCTGTTGGATTTATTTAAACTACGATACCTCTCCGGATGCTAAGAGAACAACTACCAAATACACATACACGGTCGATGCATAGGTCTGATGCAAACTAACTAAATCCGAATCCACGCGTCCAAATTTTCCGGGAGTGGGGTCTCCTTATACTACTTCGTGGTTGGCTGCTCGTGTCACTTACTCGCTTGACTGGTGAGAGGTTATAAACATAAAGTTCGAAAATCAGAAGGATGAAAAGTAGACGACACATTTTTTCATATTCGCATCTTGTTGTTAGTTTCGTTATTATTTCTAAAATGTCTATAGGTCTAATGTAACCTTCAAAATATGAAATATGAATCAAAATTAGGCTTTTTAGATCAAATTCAATTGAAGAATAATAAGTAACTCAGTCAAAATCATCGAAATATGATTTTATTTATTCCTGATCTGTTATGAATCTTAACATTTATTATGATAATTAAATGACGAAAAAAATACTACCCTTAAGCGTAAAAATTGCCCTTTATAGGGGTTGAAATATCAAGTTGTGCATTTTTAAATTTTTATGCGCAATTGTTTGGAAATTTTAGTACTCAAATGGTTTGGGACAATATAAGAAAGGGATCGTTCACATATTACGTAACACTTTTACTTGCATGTCCCATTTTAAAAAAGCGATGTTACTAAATATCTCGAAACTATCGAACACATTGTAGTCGAAAACGAGAAAATTTAAATTGTAAAAAATTGTTTAGTATTGGGAAATAATTGCGTTCTTAAAATTTTGCTACCAAACTATAATTTGTAAACTTTTTTACATTTTCAAATAAATAAAAGAAATGAAATTATGGGCAAAAACTTATTTCGAAGAATTCGAAAAAAATTTAGAAGCTTTTTAATCATTTTTAAAGATTTGAGGAGATTAATTTTTTTCTGAGATTTCTGGGAACATTTTAAATGGTTTAGGTTTTATCTTAAAACAATAATTTAAAGTTTTTGAGATTTGAAAATGTGTGGAAAAAGAATATGGGACAATTTTTTTCTTCAGGCTTTAAACAATTTTTAGGTAAACTGAATTTGGCAGGGTGTCAAGAGAATAAAAAATTTGTTCTTAAGAGTCATGGGAAGATTCCATATAATTTTTTAAAAAGAATTTTAAGTGAAAATTGAAGAAGATTATAAAATATTTCAAATTATTTCCTACAAATTTTAAAAAGATTTTAAAGTAAAATTTTGCAATTTCGCCATATAAGATCATTTCAGAAGAAATCTGAGAAAGTTTAAAAGATATTCAGAAGTTTTGAAACGATTCAAAAAGAATTAAAACTTATAAAGTTATTTTAAAAATATTGTAAGGTTTCAAGAAAATAAAAAATAAATCATGAGGTTTCTAAGAAAAATTAAAATGATTTTTTATTTTGTAAAATTAATTAAAAGAGAATATTTTTAAAAATTTCAAAACATTTAGAAAAAGATTTCCTAAAATTGTCAAAGAAGAATCTGAAAGACTTTAAGTCAATTTTTTTAAATTTGCAGAATTTAAAAGAAATTCAGAAAAAATGTGAATAATTTTGAAAGATTAGAAGGTCAAGAAATTCTGAAAAGATGAAAAAAAAAGAATTTTCTCAAGATTCTGAGGTAAATTTTATTTATTTTTTATTTTGAAAAATAAACTAAAAAAAATGGAAAAAGATCTGTAAACATTTCAAACGTTATCCTAACATTTCGAAAAATAGTGTAGAATATTTTAAAGCAAAATGTTTCAATTTGGTAAGATTAAACAATAAAAAAAAATCGAGTAAATTCAATACATATTCAATTTTTTTCATAATGACAATAATTATTTATGATATAAATAATTTGTTTATATAACTATAAGTTTCTTCAATAATGAAAATATGACAACCAGGAGTCTTTGGCAAAAGATTTCAAGTTGAATCATCAAAAACAAATGAAGCCTGTTCATGAAAAAATGGTTAAAGTGTGGATTTGTTTATGAAAATTGTTTAATTAATTAGTAAACAGCAGTTTTTCTTAAAAAGATTTTAATGCGTATTATTATCTTCCATATTTAATAAAAAAATCTATGGATTTATAATAACTAATCATTGCGAATAAAAAAAATAGTTTTGTTCAATAGTTTGTTCATAACATTATAAACAATTTTTCTCACTGTAACCTGTTAGAAATTAGTTCTAGTTACTCCTGGTTAATACTTCTGACTGATTGGGAATTGTATGCCAGTGCAAAGGTCGAATGTAAGCAAATTGTACAAAGTTGAATGTTATTTTTAATACTGTGTTTTATTTATAATTTTTTCCCTAGAAAAAGCTTTAAAAAAATATCATATTCTATTCTAGGAAGATAATATATTTTTTTGATAAATTTAAATTTAAAGCTTTTTCGGGTTTCAATCGTGTGCAAAACTACGAAACTTGCCGACGTTTCATCTCACGGTTGTGAGACGTGGCCATGAATGGGATTTACCGTGGTCCTACTGGGAGCCGATGTAATTTTTTAGATGAGAGTTGCTCCCAGTGGGACCCTGCGGTGGTTGTTAACCTTTAGTTATATATATATATATATATATAAGAGAGATAAAGCTACACGGGACTCAACAGCCTGGCCCCTTTGAACGAACAGCGTTCAAAAAATCGATTTAAAACATGAAGCATACGTCGATATATAAAAGATGTACATATTGCTTGTAAATATAATTGGATATAAAACTGAAAAAACACGTAGGTATCGGGAAATTTACCCTAAATATGCGAATAGAAATTAATTCTAATAAAAAGTGAATATTTATAGATTCGAAAAACTGTACACTATTTATTAAAAAAGACCTGCGAAAAACATACACATAAAGAGGATCATGATGTCTTAGAGAGAAAAATTACGCTATTTGTATACGTGATTAATCATCCTTGCATGTAAAGATTGGAAGTGGATACAATCGTGTGACGCTGCGCTTATACACCCCTGTGTTTGTTCGCACTGTCACAATTCGAACAATGTTATCTTGCCCTGGGTGCTCTTCTACAATGCGAGCTAGCCTCCAATCCAGGGGAGCAAGATTGTCTTCCTTTAGGACGACGAGAGTGCCGACCTTGATGATGTCGGGATCGCCAGTTGATTGCCACTTCTTGCGACTGATAATTTGATGTAGATACTCCTTCTGCCATCTGGACCAAAAATGCTGTCGCATTTGTTGAGCATGTTCCCATGATGATAGCCGGCCAACCGAGATGTCACGTAGATCAGTCTGTGGAAAGCTGGTTAGTGAACTACCGATTAGGAAATGAATAGGTGTCAGAGGGAGCAGATCGTTGGGATCAGGGGAAAGGGGAGAGAGAGGTCGAGAGTTGAGAATGGCTTCTACCTCTATCACAAACGTTTCCAATTGTTCATGAGTCAGTAGAGTTTTGCCTACCGCTCTATGCAAATGATGCTTTAATGACTTCACAGAGGCCTCCCAGAGACCGCCCATGTGAGGAGCTCGAGGGGGGATGAAACTCTAAGTAATTCTCTTCTTTGATAAATAACTTTGAACCTTGAGATCCATTTGTGCTGATTGGATCGAATCGTAAAGTTCTTTCAGCTCGTTTGGAGCCCCGATAAAATTTGTACCGTTATCAGAATAAATATTCTGTGATTTTGCGCGTCGCGAGAAAAATCTTTTCAAGCACCCGATAAATGATTCTGTAGTTAGATCACTGACCAATTCTGAATGGACAGCTTTGGGAAGTAAATGAAGACGGCGACGTAAGCCTTCACCTTTTTTCGGTTGCGGTGAGGTTTTTCTTTGATAAAAAATAGTCCACAATAATCGACACCCACATTCAAAAATGGTCGATTGGATTTCAATCTATTTTCGGGGAGGTTTCCTATCAGGTATTCGACACCCCGAGGTTTGACTCGAAAACATGTTACGCACTGGCGAACGATGTGTCGTGTAAGATTTCGACCATCAATTGGACATTATTTTTCGCGGACTCCATACAAGGTAGCTTGAGTACCTGCATGCATTTTTTTGACGTGTTCTTCGCGAATTATCAGTCTTGTAACGTGGTGATTTTTTGGAAGGACAATCGGGTGTTTCTGATTGTCGGGCATTTGAGCGTACTCGAGTCGTCCGCCGACCCTGAGAATTCCTTTGTCAATAAATTAGTTTAAACGAGACGACCTCTGGAAATTTTTTTTTAAGCTCAGGAACTTCACCCGTGTGAAATTTAAATTGAGTCCATTTATCCTTATTTGAGAGAGCCAACATGGCCCACATTGCCAAATATCAGCATTGAGAAATTCATGAGCTGTTTGCGCGCGAGAAACTAAATCTGCTAGGTTGTCATGTGTCGGGACATGTTTCCAATCACGTGGGTTTGAGTGAGTTTGAATCTCCGCTACTCGGTTGGCTACAAACGTTTTTAATGTGTGAGATGAAGTATTAATCCAGTGTAGTGTGATTGTCGAAACTGACCAGAAATATATTTTATCAATGTGCATTTTTAATGATTGAGAGGTGTTTTGATGTAAATTGACTAACAGAGTACTTGCGCACAATTCAAGTCTTGGAAGGGTAATTGGCTTTAAAGGTGCAACTCGTGATTTGGAACAAATAAGTGAAATGTGGTGCATACCTTGGTTGTCAGTCGAACGAAGGTAAATTCACGCCCCATAGGCCTTTTCACTAGCGTCGCAAAAGCCGTGTAATTGAAACTTAACTGGCTTTTTCATGATGATGCAACGTTTGAATTGTGCATGATTTAAAAACGGTAATTGATTTTCATATTCAATCCAGGATTGCTGTAAATGTGGGGGCACTTCATCGTCCCAAGCAAGGTGTGATTTCCAGAGATTCTGAACAATTAACTTTGCTGTGACTATAACTGGACCTAATAGTCCAAGGGGATCAAAGAGTTTCGCGATTTGAGAAAAAAATTATATATATTATATTATTATTATTTATATTATTATTTATTATTATATTCAATACATCAATTTATTCAAAGTATAATTGATTCACTACAGTTACGGCATAAATGATTAACTTCAGTTACGGTATTTTTAATGTTAAAATTAGTAAACTTCTGAAAATAACTGATTCATCAATGAAAATTAAGTGTATTGAATGAATTAGTAAAATTTCTACAATTCAAATTTAGAGAGTGTGGTTTAAGTGGAAAAGTTCATTTAAGCTAATAGTTAAGAAATCTAATCTAAAAGTAGCGGTACTCACGTTAAAATTCTGACATTCACAGTAAATTCTGAAGAAAATTCCACCCGTACGTTGCACTTTGATTGTAAACAACAATTTAGTCGATAAATTTTAGGTTGTTATTTTAGTTTTAAATATTTGACAAGATTTGAGAGCATCAAAGAACTTTGAGTGTCCACGCACTCTTTTTTATCAACCTCAATATACGCGCGTATATTCAATTTCGATCAGATTTTTCTAACAGTGTTTCTCTATAAATTCATAGCCAAGTAATAAATAATAACAAATATAATAGAGAAGATAGCTCAAATATGGCACACCAACTCTTTTTCGATGGATTTCCGGGACACTATCAACCGAAATTCAATGGAAAATATATGTTATTGGCAATAGTCGCAGACCTACAGCGCCGATAATGCTCCAGCGCAACCACTGTGGGCCCATTCGTTGCAGGGTACACATAAATTAATTAATTAATTAAACACTCTACCGAAAATTCCACCACAACGTGTAGGATCCATTTCAATGCCAATTCCTGACAGTATTGAACAGTTTCTCGGCTTCTTCGATCAATTCTCCATCATTCTTTCTGTCTCCATATTTAAGTCGTCGTCAGATTCCGGAGTATGCCATATTCGAGCCACTCTTCTTGGTGTGACACTCTCTAAATCTGAATCAGTGAAATGTCACTGATTGTCAGTGAAATTTCACGAATTGAAATAGCTGAAAACCGGTCACTGACAATCAGTGAAAAGTTACGTATTCATTCAATGAAATAAACATTTTTGAGAGTTGGTAGCACTGCACCATGTCAATTTAGCAGTCATAATAAAATAAGATTTTCGTAAATTCAATCAAATAATCATAGTGAAAACTTAAAACCCATAAATGTGATCAAATACTAAAAAAGGTAAAAAGTTTCGATGCTTCTAAATGACAAATAAATAATAAATATAGTATATTTTTCACACAGTTAATTTATCATACTTAACAGCCCGAAAATTACAAAATTTAGTTTATCAGGAAATTATTCTAGCTACTTTTATATAAGAATATCAATAACGCTTTACTTTAAAACTTAGAGGTTATGTCTCACATGATTTACTCTAGTGTTTCTGAATAAGTCCGGAATTACTGATTAATCAATCAAATGTATAACTACTATTTCAATCAGTGAATTTTTCACTGATTCATATTTAGAGAGTATATATTCGAGCCACTAACTACAAAATGTCTATGTCTAAAAAACATATCGTCTCTAAACAGAAGCGTCTCCATATTTCCCGTGCAATACTATTCTACTAACCCTGCTGTACTAGTGCATGCAACATTTATTCAAAAAACTTCATTCACAAGATAATAAATGGACATATTTAAGACTTACCTAAAATGAACTCGAGGATAACCGTTTTTATGTTGTTTATTCTCACGCTTTCTCGAATGCACATAAAGCAATGAAACTAAAACTATTTTCTACTACACTAAAAAGCATTCAGCTCCCACTATTACTGACAGAGTACACGTTTTACTTTGCCAGAAATCCAGGTATGCCATATCCGACCCCTGTGCCATATTCGAGTCATCTCCTCTAAAATAATTAATAATCTGTTAAAATCTGGATATGTTCATCTAGTTTTTATAATCCATTTTCCCTGTGTCATATTCAGTTGGGGGTCTTTCAGAAAATACGTATTGCTTTTTTTTAATTCTTTTTTCCACCGTGCAACGCGCTGTACTTTTTTGCTCCCCCCCTCCCCTAGATGTTATGTAAGTTTTTCACGACAGATAATTATTTTAATGAGATTGAATTCTTGTTAGAAATACACCAAACCCTCGGTTTAGCAACAGTGTCGGAGGTTGCCTACAAATAGCCTTGATACTAAATCGAGGGAATCCAAAGGTAAACAGTCAGGTCCGTCTGAACCGTTTTTCAGACATGAGTCGCAACCGTCTCTCGCCCCGCGAGCTGAGAAACTACGGGGGCCAGCAGTTCTAGGAATTGCTAAACCGCGGGTCTGGTGTACAGTTATTTTTATATTTTTCAAATAATGATTTCCTTTATAATTACGTTCCTATTATACTTATTTAATAATGTAGTACTAACAGGGGACATACCATCTCACATGCGGCAAGTCTCTCTGCGGCATCTCTACCTAGCGGCATCTCTCCCTCATGGCATTTCTCTCATTGAAATCGATATTTTTGCGGCATCTCTTTACCACCGAGCAATTCACGCCTACCCCGAAAGGGAAACGGCTTAATGATATAATAATAATAATAATAATATTATTCACTTGTAAAAACTTCAAAGTTTTATTGTCTCTTTTAACAGAAAAAAAAACATTCTAAACCACGTGTTTACAAAATGTGCATTCCACCAATTTTAAATCCCATCCGCTTTCCTTTTTTTTTTGTACTCTTCGCCTTCAAATAGGCACACGCGTTTCCCATTGAATCCTGTATCCAGTGTATTATATATATCAGTGGTGGCAACCTAGCCGCCATTTTAAGCACTGGTTATTTACAGTATAGTATATATAGTACACTGTATATCTGTATTATATACTTAAGAAATCTGAGCCAATCAGCGAGAGGTACACTAGGTTGCCACACTGTCTCTGGACCCTCTGTAATGCTGTGTCTACATGCAGGCGCTGACACCGTGAAACGGGACCGTTTTCTAAATTAGCCAACCGTCCAGTTATTTACGGCGCGTTCCTAGGCGTTCCGAGACCTGATTGCCTAACTCACGATTCAGAGTGTGCGGAGGGAGCAGGGTCGTTGCTATTACTTTTGGTGCCCGGAGCATTTTTTGAAATAAATATTGTTTAATATCACTTGATAATTAGCAAGTGAATATGTTCAGGATTAGACTCGCTGAATCACGATAGATTAATCGTAGAAAACAGAAAATAAATGTGATATGTTGAATCAATCTTGACCGAATTTCGTGATCGTTCATCTAGTGATGCTTGAAATTATTATTATTTTCAGCTTTGTAGGTAAAACTTTCATCAAGATCGTTATACACTATATCTGTTCGGTGTCTGGCGATGCAAAACTTTCCTCACAGTTGTTAACATTTTTAAAGTAAAAATTAAAAAATTGGGAACTTTTGAAAAACTTGTTTTAGAAATTAAGACACAAATTCACACAAAAATTTGGGAAGTTCCTTAATTATGAAATTCCAGAATGTATACAATTAAAATATTATTATATAATAAATCAAATAAACTGCTTTTATTTGATTAACATATTTTCTTACTCATGTATTATTGAAAAAATTGTTTTAATTGTTTAAATTCGGTAATATTGTAAACTGTCAGGAATCTTATTATTCCGGAATTTACAATTTAGGAATTTCAAATTGTCGGCAATTGTATAATTTCGTAAATTTTCTACTTCGAATATTTTTAAAAGAATTTCGATAGGTTTCAAGAGGATAAAAGAATATTCTGAAAATTCCTAGGAAAATATTAATGAGGTTTATTTTTAAAAATTTATTTTCAGAGAATATTTCAAAAGAGTTTTCAAAATTTCATAAGACTTCCAAAATCTTTGAAATAGAATTTCCAAGATACCAGGGGAATTTTTATAATTATTAATTAAAAAAAAATATAAATAAAATATACATGTTTTAAGGGTTTAAAGGATTTTTAAAGTTTTCAAGATAATAAACCAATTTTCTTGAGATTCTCTGGAAAAATTTCGCAAATGCGGACATAATTAAATTTATTCAATTCTAGTTTGCAATGTTCAAACATTTGGAATTTTATTGAAAATAAAGTTTATGAAACTTCACAACAGAATTCGAATTCACGAACTCAACATTACTCTTAAAATGCAGTATATTATATGCTTCCTCTCAAATTATAAACGCTTAGTTGGAATGGGATTATGAGAAATAATTTGTTTTCATACAATTGAATTTCGCGGTATGCAGCGGCCGTAAACGGCGAGATTAACCAATCACCGCGTCAATTCACATCGTTTTAGCTAGCACGATCTCGACATACCGCGGAGTTGAAATTTACAAAAACCAACTTCAACCATTTTCTCTTATTCATATGCAAAATAAATTGTTGTAATGTTGAACAAAACAAACGTAAATAATATAAAATCATAGCTTCGGAAAAATGATTTATTATCTAGTTACAATTTGGTAAAGCATCAACAAAAATATTAAATTTTATCGAATTTCATTCATGTAACACCTATTTGAAATTCCAAAAAAAGTAGCATCTTTTCAAATATAACCCCTATGAAAGTCCAACTTTTTTTTCAATTTTCATGCATATCTCACAAAAAAAATGCATCTTTTATTAAAAAAGAAAATGTTATTAAGATTTTCTGAAAGTTCCATGAGGTTTAACACGTATTTTCCATAAGGAACAAAGTCGGTTCTGTAATTTTATTCAGTATCGCCAATATTAGGTGAATCGAATTAAAACTCAACACTCCTTTTCAAAATTAGACAGGAATATTGAAAATTAATTGTTTAAATACGAGGGCTGTCTGATAAGTCAGTAACTTTTCAATTTTTTTTGCGCAGTACCCGAGTCGAAGTTTTCAATTTCGTTTGAATTTCTATTTTCGAGACTGAGCCGAAAATGAAACGAAATCGAAAACAAAATGAAACGAAAGTTCTGTCAAGCCTGGCAATGGAGATTTCACTCTCGCCTCACTCTCGAAACTTGCGAGGATTTAGCACGGACACGAACCACTACAGCTAGAATCTTCTCGATGTCGGTAAGGTAGGAATCTTGAGTTAGAACCCGCCTAGTTCATCTACTAAAAAAAAAAAAATCGAATGGACCTCGCCGATCTGACGGAAATGGGTTTGGCGTCTGAACTATACCGCACCACACTCTCTTGTAAACTTGAAACGTGCAAATGTTTGCCAAGCTCAGTGCCGCACATGATGGTGCGAAGATCCTCGAGATTCGCGAAAGGGCTGTTCCTTGTATCTCTCTCTCTCTCTTGGAATATGTATGTCGTCGGCATTTAGGCCGAGTACGGCATTTAACATAATGCCTGGGCAATAGGCCAAATGCCGACAAATATACAAATCTTCTTGCGTCGTCCTTTCTTTCGTATAATTCCCTGAATCCAAGGTGGCATTTAGCCGTCTGCAAGTACTGACTACTGAATGCCCAAATTACTCTCGGTAATGAGACAAATCTCATTTAATATCAATAACGTTACATTTACTTTAAATCAAAAAAATGCTGTATCTATTGGGAAAAAGTACGGAATCTTTTGAAAATACATAAATTACAACTGTTTTATTGAAAATTCGCCTTTTCTTATAGTAAATTAATATTTTTTGGTAAAAAATCATCTTTTTTGTTATATATTCAACTACTTTAAATGAATTCGTCTTTTCAACTTGAAAATTTAACGGCTTCATTGAAAATTCAACTTTTTTGTTGAAAATTCATCTCTTTTGCTTGATAATCCATCTTTCTTGGTTAAAAATTAATTTTGTTGGTTGAAGGATCAACTAATTGTATGAAAATTTATATCCTTGATTAAAAATTGATTTTTTTTGTTTCAATATTCGTCTATTTAAAAATTCAACTACTTGATGGAAAGTTTAATTATTTGGTTGAGAATTCATGAATTTTGTCGAAAATTTGTGTTTTGTAGTAAAAAATAATCTTCTTGGTTAAAAAATCATCTTCATGTTTAAAAAATTCATTTTTATGGTTAAAAATACATACATTTTGTTAAAAGTTCTTTGTTATGTTTAAAAATTAATGGTTTTGACTACAACAATTATCTGATATCGGATAATTTTTATTCAACTCCGGATAAAAATTGACTCTAGTTGGATTATTGTAGTTTTCAATTGTTTGCATCGGTTTTATCCAACTTCACATAAACAATATCTCTTGGAATAACAGTGAATGTATCATAAATTAATAAAAATAATGTTAGGTATTTTAAAAAGATTCCTCACTTAATTCCTTCCTTCATTTTTATAATACACCGACCAATAGATTTAGCATTTTTCGGATTTAAAGTAAATGTAACGTAATTGATTTAAAATGAAATTCATCTAATGTTGATATTGTTACTTCGGGCATTCAGCCGTCAGTGCATGCAGACGACTAAATACCACCTTGGATTCAGAGAATTAGACGAAAGAAAGGACGGCGCAGGCAGATTCCTCTATTTGCCCGCATTTGGCATATTGCTCAGGCACTAGACTAAATGACGTATTCGGCTAAATGCCTACCACATATATAATAAACACGGATATCGAAAACATAAGGTCACTCATATCTTTTAAATCGTTGATCTCAAGATCTCTGTTAGAAATAAAGGGCAACTAGATCTAGCTGTAAGGATTGTCGACAAGTACACTCGGGAGATTGGAATGGAATTTTAGTTAGAAAAATGGGCAAAGGTTCATTTGAAGCGAGGACGACTTATGGTATCCCCGAAGCCCCTGAGCTTGTCGAAAGAAATGCTTCAGGGTCGAAAGAAACGCTTCAGGACGTAAAATCAATAAAGGATACTCTCCGATGCAGATACAAAGTCTTATACGTCAGATTTGGTCCTCCGAACTGTCGGCAAGGAACAAAGTATCTGCAACGAACATGCTTGCCTTCCCGGGTAGTACTCTATTCATTTGGAGTGGTTCCATGGACAAAGGACGAGCTTAGATCCCTCGACATCGGGTCACGAAAGTTTATGCACATGAACAAAAGCTTGCACCTTAAGTCGTCCGTTCCGCGACTTTACATTTCACGCCGTCTAGATGATCGCGGAATACTGAATGTCGAATGTTTCCACAACAGGATCATTCTAGGTACAGCACATGAAGTCGTAAATGGACGAGACCCTCTTCTTGAAATGCTCAGAAAATACAAAGAAAAGGGCAAAGGAGTATTTCTGTACAAAGAAGCGGATGAGGCTGCTGAAACACTTGGCCTTGACTTCAATATCAGGGGTGAGCACAATGCATCAAACAGAAATGTGAAGCATCAGTCGATGTCGCATGAGATAACGTTTGCTTTCCTCAAATCACCCGGATTGAAATCGGACACGGAGGGTTTCATTTAAGCGTGTCAAGATGGTGTCATTTTTACTTTAGCATACCGTCGCCATATTGTATCAATGAAGTTAGAGATATAATTAAGAACTTAAAAAATGGTAAGGCTGCTGGTGTAGACAGTATTAGCGCTGAAATGCGCACGTTTTTATAATATTACCTTCAGTGAAGGATCCTTTATTTCGTCCTATTTCGAATGAAACAGCATATGATGCTGCCAGGCTTTGGCGTTTCATTTCGAAAGAATCACCGCTCCTTTTAGCATCAGTGCCTTCGTTCGTCAATGACTCAAATGAGCTAGAAAGGGATGATGTTGATGACAATGAAGATGATGATCGTGTCGATATCGGTGTGTGTGGCAGTGATGATGACATGGACGGGTGATTCGCCGAAGTAGATGACGAAGGCGTCGATAGTATTTCTGAGGATGATGACGATGATGAACCTAAAGTTTGGACCTCTGTATTCTTTTGCAAAACACTCTTTTGCAAAAGAAGATTCTTTCTGCGCTCATCCTCGTTTTGGAACCATTCTTGATGATTGATATGAGTATTTATGTAATGCCTTTGAGCATTATAACTTTTACTACTTCTCTTTTTACATAGCAGACATTGAAATTCTTTATTCTCACGGTGATGTACAAAGAAGTCTTTAATCTCATTCGTGTCATCAAAAGCATTGTAAAGCTGCAATAACGAACGTACAAGCATAAGATTCAATATTTATGCACTGTTCTATAAATGTGGAAGAAATTCAATTTTCAAGGTATTACCGGGACTGAGAACTGCTCAAGCTTTAAAAAATAGTAAAATAGTAACCACACTTTCTAAAAGAGTAACCGGAAAGTAACAATAACGTGGCAAAATAGTAACCAAAAGGAAAGATTTTTTACAAACCAGTTGAATTTTCAAACATTCAATATGGATTTTCGACAAATAAGTTATCTGTCAACCAAACAGTAGAAAACATTAAAAAATTACCTTGAAATCATCATGATTCATTTTTCAAAATGTCGGACATTTTTTTAGATATAATTTTTAAACTAATTAGTTTTTCTGGGAATTTTGATACGAATTTTTTATTCATTTAAAACTTTTCAAAATGCTTAAAAAGCTTATAAATGTTGTGTTCAGAATTTCCAAACATCTGTATTCTGTTGCAAATGTTGAAAAAAATTTGTCACGTTTTAAATTATTTTGCAATCTATTCCAAACTTCTGAATATATTTTAAACTCACTCGATTATTTTCCAAATAAATCATTGCTCAATTGTCATTAATCAATGAAAAATTTTTGTTTCAATATTTTTTAATTTTGCTCTTAATAATAATTTTTCAAAATGAAAAAACACTTTAAATCTTCTCAGCAAATATAAAAATTATCTTTTTTCTTAAAACCTTTGAAGATTCTTGAAAAGCTACAAAATTTTATTTCGAAATCTTGAAAAAACTAAATTTAGTTTTTTATTTTTCGAAATCTTTTCCAGTTTTAAATTAAGATTGTATCTTTTTAAAATTGGTAAATATCTCTTAAATAAAGTCGAATTTTTATTTTCAAATTGATAATTGTTCAATTGTTATTTAATCATCAAAATTCAAGGATTTCACTTACATATTAAAAATTGGTTAAATAGAACAATTACAATTTTAACGTTCAAAGTTTTAATTTAACACTTTGCAATAATAGCGATTCAAGGCTTTCTATTTCAAATAATTTAGTTTAAAATTGTTCACTTTTTAATATTTCATACATAATTTATCATTTGAAATGAAAAGTAAAGTAATTCCAAATATTTAAAAAAAACTGTCTTCCTTAATTAAAATATTTCTAATTAAATGGCTTAGAAATGGATTATTTTAAATTGAAACAATATTTAAATAGAATTTGGAATTGAATAGCGTTTAACTATAAATTTATTTCAACTTTGGTGAAATCTGGTTTTTATTTGTAAAGATTTGTAATTTTTCTACAATAATTTTACGTAAAATTAAAAGTACTTTTTATGACGTCAACACTCAAATTCAAAAATGTAAAATCCCGTAATACCTTGTAGATATTTACGACAAAGTCAAACACATATCATCAATAATAAGTTATACAAGTTTTTAAATTGTCGAAAGTTTTACTTTATTGTTATTTTTTTCACTTTTCTACTCGAACATACAAGAAAAAAATAGCTATGTGTATTAAACTGTATTTTTTTTTGAAATTTTGTAAATTTTTTACAAAACAGTACATGTTTTAACAAAAAATTACAGTTGTACAAATGTTGTACTTTCTTGTAAACATTTTTTCCACCAGGTATTTTCTACCAAAAAAGACGAATTCTCTACTACAATGATAAATTTTTAACAAAAGAATAAAGTTTTAACAACAATTTTTCAACATTTAACCGAAT
Organism: Andricus grossulariae; assembly: GCA_011634705.1. Classification (NCBI taxonomy): domain Eukaryota; kingdom Metazoa; phylum Arthropoda; class Insecta; order Hymenoptera; family Cynipidae; genus Andricus; species Andricus grossulariae. The sequence continues at coordinate 92,805,611 of JAABKJ010075445.1, read as the reverse complement.
TTCAATTAAAGAAGATAAATCCTCATTGAAAAATATAATACATAGTTCGATATTTCAAGAAAAATATAAAAAATTTTAATGAAGAGCTAGTAATTGTAGCTAAGATGCAATTCCTATTAGGATTCATAATAATTCAATTGGTAGCCCTTTTCATTGTTATTCCCTAAATTAATTCCCGAAGTAAGTTAAACTTTCGACAACAGAAAAGTTAAGTTGCAATTTTAATAAAAGAACAAGGGAGATAGAGTCAATTGTCCGAAACGAGAAGTGCCCAATTTTCTGGAACTACGATTTTCGGACAGCAGTCTCCATTGCACACTCGAGGCCTGACATTGTTCCTTAAAGCCATATTGCAGTTGCTCCCAGTAGGACCCTGCGGTAGTTGTTTAACCTTATTATCAATTATGTATATGTATATAATCGAATCGAACCAAAGGGCCTATGATAAAGCCACCAAACGCGTCCTCGGGTTGCAGATAGAGGGTCCCTGTACCAATGATTTCTGCTGAATATTGTTACAATAATTAATGGGCAGTCGCGGACAATTGTCCAGGGATGGTCCTGACTGAATAGCCCCTAGGCGCAGGCGCAACAACCGTGCCTCAAACGGTGAGTCCAGGATACCAGGCAACCTCTCAGAGTATGCAGCCTTGTTCTTTGCATGCGGGGCTCTACAAGGATGGACCACCAGCATCTGGCCCGCATTTCCACCTCATATCTAAAGTTCGAAGAGCCTATTCCGGAGTGGTTAGTTGAAGGGCGCACAGTGCTCCTTCTGAAAACGGGCAACTTAGCTAACCCTGAGAATTACAGGACAATAACTTATCTGAACACACTGTATAAAATCTTTACAGCTATCCTAAATGATAGGATTGTTCGGACAAATGGACCTGAGTAGAGAGAAATGTACGAACAACACAGCCTGAAGAAAGGCGTAGCTGGATGTCGCAAGAACCTGCTCATCGAAAGATGTATCTGTGAAGACGCAGCATTCTATAAACGTTACCTATCGATTGCATGGATTGATTACTGGAAGACTTTCGATTTATCCTCCCATATACGTACCATCTGTCTGTTGGGAAGCTTAAAAGGACATCCACATATCGTGAGGTGCATAGAGAGACTATTGCCGCTTTGGAAACCAGATTTACTATATCATCTATGAAACATCGTGTGATCACTAACAGTGTCACCTTCCAGAGAGGTGTGTTTCTGGGAGACATAATTAGCCCTCTCCTCTTTTTCCTCACATTATTGTCACTATCTCTCGCACTTCGCCAAGGTTTATTTAAAGGAAGGAAAACTTGATGGCATCCCTGAAGACCTTGAGCTCGCCAACAGAAGCGCTATACTATACCTTGGCGCTGGAGAGACCTATACTTACCAGGGCGTGCCACAGAGCCCCATTCAGGACGTGGCGTCTCTAAAGGATACTCTCCGATGCAGATACAAACGTCTCGTCTGGCGGATATGGTCTTGCGAACTGTCAGCAAGGAGCAAAGTATCTGCGATGAACATGCTTGCCGTCCTGTAGTACTCTATTCATTTGAAGTGTTTTCATGGACGAAGGACCAGCTCAGATACCTTCATATCGGGTCCCGAAAGGTTATGCACATGAATAAAAGCATGCACCTTAAATCTTCTGTTCCGCGACTTTACATATCACACTGTCAAGGTGGTCGCGGAATACTGAATCTTGAATATCTTCACCACAGTATTATTCTGAATACAGCACATATTTTTGCAAGTGGACAAGACCCTCTTATTAAAATAGTCCGTAATTACGAAGAACTGGGCAAAAGGACGTTTCTTTACAAAGCAGCGAATGATGCTGCTGAAAAACGCGGGCTTGACATCAATATCAGGGATGAGCAAAATGCATCAAATCTTATCCATCTAGAGTACTCACTCCAGAAGGCCCGGATTGAGAAAGCACAAAAGAATGCAGGGCATTCATCACAGAAATGTGGAGGATCAGTCGATGTCGTATAAGCTAACGTTTGCTTTCCTCAAATCAACCAGATTCGAGTCGGGAACGGAGGGTTTCATTTTGGCATGTCAAGACGGTGTAATTTTCACTGTAGCATACCGTCCCCATATTTTGAGCCAATACATTCCCGATGATAGCTGCAGAGCGTGTCATGCACACCCTGAGCATCTAGGACATATACTATTTAGTAGCGCAACTCATGCGGGAGCGAACTACATTCAAAGGCTCAATGCAGCACTAAGAATGCTTTACTACCATTTATGTCACTCTTACGGCATTATCCCAATTATCATTCCGCTAAACGCTCCTAGGGAAACAGAGTTGATTGTCGAGAATGACAAGTGCCGCATATACTGGAACTTCATATTCTCGAATATTGTTTCTGTTGCATACTCGAGGCCTGACATAGTTCTACTTAATTTCGAGAATCGAATCATGTACGTTATCGTATTTTCGGCACCAGCTGACAAAGACGCCATAGTCAAGGAAAGAGAAAGGAAAGAGAGGTATAAGACCTTATAGCAGGAGCTGTTCGCGGAAGTTTTTCTCCTGTGCTTTCTAAATCCGGGACTTCAGGAGTGGGTACTCGAGATGGATAAGATTCGATGCATTATGCTCATCCCTGATATTGAAGTCCAGATCGAGTGTTTCAGCAGCGTCCTCCGCTGCTTTATACAGAAACGCTCCTTTGCCCACTTCTTCGTGTTTCCTGACCATTTTAAGAAGAGGGTCTTGCGAATAATTAAAAAATAACAAAAACAAGACCATTTTTCAAAAAACGAAGGCTTTCTTTTTCTGTATTATGCCATTGAAATTATGTGGTAAAAATATTATATCGAACCATTCATCTGTGTAGGAGGAAACTGCTGTTATGTAATACATGGACTAAAATTCAAGCCTGAGGAAAGGCCTTAACCTTCGCTAGTACTTTAGTTCTAGGCATTTTATCGATGTTTCAGGTCTCAAGGATACTTACAATATTAAAATTGTATTATATGTATATATATATTTTTTATAACTAGGTAAGTTACAATATCCTTTGTTATTTATTAATTATATTGTTCAAAAGTTAAGTAATTCAAGATTAAATCTACATTTATCACTTTTCAAGCACTAGATATAAGTCGAATAATTAATTATAAGACTTATATAATTAATATGAATAAAATAAATTCAATGCCAAAATCTTAATTTTAAGATTATTTAAGGAAAACATAAATAAATAACCATTTAATTAAATGTATTTTATTAAAAGTTAATCCCTTGAAACCTGATCTCACAAAATTATTTCAGACCTAATACTTATTGTTCGGCTCTAGAGTTATCGAGTCTCGTTCATCATTCAGCATTCAATTAATCCAATTTTGCACTTCACTGTATTTTTAGGCAAATTCACTTCACTGCACTTCGTTATTCACTGCACTTCACCACAGAGAGTTTCCTTGCAGATTTTGCAAAAGGTCCTTCTGCAGAGTTCCAGTGAGTTCCTAGCTGGGGAGACGAGACATCCTTCAGTCCCTCGATGCGTCACCCTTCACGGGCCGTCCAATGATGCCGGTACCCTTCACGGGTCCAGGGAATCAGGGACAGTGGGAGGTTTTATCCTCCGTCGGATTTCATGCACACTGTCGGGCCCAGAAATTACTATAATTGCATCCCTGGGTTATCCGAAGTGTACAGAAGATCTGACAGTTCGAGGAAATTATTAACATTTCATTTCAGCAGCTTTGATTTTAACAATAAGTGGAAAAATCCAGTTCTGACAAGACAGCGACCTTGAATTTCAAGTTTGAATTCTGGTCCAGTTACCCACTTTTCGTACGGCACAACGGAAATGTCCTAACGACTGCGCCAATTGTAATGGCCACCGGCGTTGAAATCGAATTTCTTCTCCTGTAGAATTCTCAGCTTGGCTGCCATTGGCTGTTAGCGTTAATCCTTCCGTTGATTTGTTTTGATTAAAATCAAAAGCCGCGAAAAGGGGTTTCAACATAATAACAACACATGATTTAAGAGAAAACTCAATGTTTATTTAGGTTTAAATTATTATTATTTGTTAATTGTGCACAATAGTTTAAAACTTTAGCAAGTTATTTAATAATATTTGAATTCATGTTTCAAAGAAAAGTCACAATTCTTGTTTAATTTTATAATCATTAATAAAATTATGGATTAATTTATTGAGTGTCAGTTCTCGATTTAATGATACTACCAGCTGAGATGAATTTATTATTGAAAAGTAAAACTCAAAATCTTTGCACAGAAAATATTCTAAGTCCGAACTCAGATTCATTCAAAAGTTTTCTAAGTCTACAATCCTTAGCAAAGTGTCGCAGGTTTTTTATTTGAAGCTGGTAGAGAAATAGACAGAGCACTGACTTTTTCCTCTCGGGGAAAAACATATCCTCGGCGAGAGCGAAAATCATGCACAGTGGGCCAGGGTACCGGTAAAAGTGGCAAAAATTCGATCTTACGTTGAATTTGTCTGAAACTTGGTATAAGGGGGTTTTTAGGGTCGTTGATTTCGAATTTGACGTCAAAAATTACAAATTCAAAATGACGGATCCAATATGGTGGATAAAGTTTCAAAATTCTTACATAATTGTCTGAAATATGGTATAAGGGAGTTTTTGGGATCGCTGATTTCAAATTTGACGTTCAAAGTTACAAATTTAAAATTGCGGATTCAATATGGCGACCGAAATTGCAAAATTTTATATATTTGTCTGGAACTTGGTATAAGGGGGTTTTTGGGGTCGCTGATTTCGAATTTGAAGTAAAAAATAATGAGAAAAAATGTTTTTCAAATAAAAATTGGGATCTCTAAAGGCCTGTAACGTTCCCGCGGTAGACCCTGGAAACTGCAATCACATTGACATTGTTGGATAATGACAGGTGTATTAATGAAATCATGACCAAATTCATTGATGTATCAATCATGTTTCACGTCAAATTCGAAATCAGCTACACCAAAAGCCCCCTTATACCAAGTTTCAGACAAATATATGAAATTTTGGTCAGCATATTGGATCCGCCATTTTTAATTTTTAATTTTTCACGTCAAATGCAACAGCAGCGATCCCAAAAAAACCCTTGTACCAAATTTAAGACAAATATGTAAAAAAGTTTAATTTTGTCCGCCATTTTGAGTTTGTAATGTTTGACGTCAAATTCGAAATCAGCGACCCCGAAAGCCCCTTTATACTAAGTTTCAGACAAACTTGATGTAGGTCAAACCTTGGCCCGAGTATGAGCAGACCGTCGGATAAACTCTGGTTCGTTGTTTCAAAAAGACCGTGAAAGTTCGGTCGGCCCGACTCTGCGCAAGAGATGGCCGGACCATTGGCATAACATTGGCTTGTACAAGTCTTCATTATGCATCCGACGCGACGGTCGGTCAAACCTCGGGCCAAATATGAGCCGGCCGTCAGATATACTAGGGTTCATTATTTTAAAACGACCGAAATTTGGGTACGAATAACTGGATTTTTGTGTAGACTTATACATATTCGTACCGAAATTTCCGTACACGTAGACACTTCCTTTTTTTAAGAAGCAGAATTCTAAGCTCCATCATTATGATAAATTGTAAATGTTCCGAAAAATTTACATTTGATGTACTTCTTAATCGTATTAAAATAGCCTGAAACTGAAAAAAAACTGAACTGAACTGAAACTGAAAAAAAAAGTTTGAAAAAAATTGTTCAAAAAATGTTTGAAAAAAATGGTTAAAAAAAATTTTTGGATAAGAAATTTTTGAACAAAACTTGGATAAAAAATTTTCAAACAAAAATTTGTTGACAAAAAAATTCAAGGTTTTCAGCCCGGGGCTACGAAACCCTAAAAATTGTAATCGGTTTCAATTATTTTTTTAAAAATTATTTCATTTATATTCACGTCAACCGTTAATTTATTTTACATCCACATGGTGTTGCATGATAACAAAGAAATTAATAAGAAAAAAAAAATTTTTTAATTGTTTAATTTCAACTGCTTTGCGCTGTGGCTTATGAGGATGGTTTTTTCATTGAATTTCAATTATGTGAGTATAGCGTAATGGGTAAGACTCCCGACTGCTAGGCGACAGATTCAGGTATAGAAATAGATTCGAAACCTCGTAGCGTTAGAGATTTTATTTGTAATATAATGTTAAAAAATATAACATATGTATTCATTCTAAACAGGAGCATTAACATTTATAGTCAAAATACAGTTAACTTTCTGTTATTCTACATTTCGCTTATTCTAGAGTTCCCTTATTCTACACCCCCTATACACGTTTATTCTAATTTGCGCAGTTTCGTAATCTCCCACCACGGCTTCTATACGGGCTGTACGGCCGCGCCCGCATCAGTGGGTGACCAATTAAAAAAAAGAGGCCCGAAGAGCGGGAAGCCTTGAATCGAGTATTTTGAAATGCCTTCATTGGAATGCAGACAACTTTTTCAAAATATTTTCTTTGGTTTTTTTTTAAAGTTGGTAAAAAATCATACGTATATAACTTTGACTAGACGACGTGTAAATGGCGCCAGAAATTTATTGGAAAATAAAAATAAAACTGTTAAATCTCTCATTTTTCATCTTGTATCGTTTTTCTAACAAAAAATGGGAATCTACGAATTTAGAGCTTACATCTTCATGGTAAACGTTACTTTATCAGATTTTTCAAACCATTTCCTTGAATTTTAAGCTATTTAAAAAGAAGAAATACTACAATTTTAGACATTTTTGTAAATTTTTAATGTCATTATGCAGTTTTATAAATTAAAGTCTACATTTCTATCATTCAGGATATGTCCGCAATAATATTGACTGCAAATTTTAGTAGGTAAGAATTATCGAAAGTTATAAATGCATCAGTTATAAATAATAAATAAATATTAATACTTCAATACGCTTGTGTTAGCTTTTGAAAGTCTGAAAAATAATTCTTTCGGCCTACTGTAATGCGTATGTTTCAAAATATTTCAAAACATTCAGTTTTAGCAAGAAAAAAAATTTCAGCAACATCTAATACCTCTAAAACGCCATTCCATGAATTTATAAAGCCTACGTTTTTAACTCAGTATTTTAAAGGGCGTTCATTATGTGAGTATGGGCAGAAACGCGCTGCACTTTTATATTTCAAGCATAATTTAAAAATGTTGGTGCATAAAGCAGTCGATTCAGAATTGCAAAATAAGTTCAACAGGGAATGTCTTCGATAGAATTCTATGTAATACGATTCACAAGACCAATATAAATGCAGATAATTTTTTCGGTAAACGGATTCCCTACAACCTGAAATCATTAAAAAATAATTAATCATTCACGATTTTTATTAAATGTCAACTAAATTATTAATTTTTTACCATTGAGTGGAATAAGGTGTTCGTTTCGAATTTGCTCGACAAAGGTGTTGGTTCGAAGTGTGTTTGAAGGTGTTCGTTCCGAATCTGCTCGAAAAAGGTGTCGGTTCGAAATTTGTTTGCAAAAGGTGTTGGTTCCGAATCTGCGCGAAAAACGTGTTGGTTTGGAGCTTGTTCCAAAAAGGCGTTCGTTCGCCGAAGTATTTTATTCCTGAAATTTGGTAGTGGTACCATTGACGCAGAGGATTTAACTTTTCTGAAGTACCCTAATAGCACGGAACGTTCCAGGAACGTTCCCAGGAGGTGTAAAATGTCCGCCGGTTGGGAACGTTCCAGGAACGTTCCAAACAAAAATTACCGTTATTGTTATTTATATATATATATATATATAATTATATATAATTGGTATGATATGAGACCTGTTAATAATTTTTTTCATCTTTGAAATGTCTATAATTTAAATTTAAAATTTTAGTTTTGGAAGCACTATTTTTAAATAGTTTAATGTATGAGGCCATAAAACTAAAGTTCCTCAGCTTCATTTTTTACGGACATTAAATTTGAAATTTATCGGTATTGGAGGTTTCCAATTTTCTAATTGCACCACGTAAAAACAAACATTTCGTAGGTTTAGTGCAAATTCTATTGTCTACAACGATATATGACTCTTTTAATATCAATTTCAAAAAATGTAGTCCTTGAAATTGAAAAAAAAATTAAAAACGCTATAAATCTTGGAAATGATATTGAAATTCTTTAAATCTTACGAAATTCCTTTCTATACCCCATGAAATATTATAAAATCATTTACAATCCGTTCAAATCGGGGATTATTTATAGGAAAACTAAAGTTGTGGAAAATTAAAAGAAAACTTAAAAAATTGTAATAGACGCTGATTAAAAGTTAATTTAATCTAATATACAACATATCATTGGTGAAAAAAAGATTGTTCTATAAAGAATTCTTTTCACTTATGAGGAAAAGAAATTAATTTATCCAATTAATAACCATATCCCATATTTTGTGGTATCTTAAGAGATCCCTTTTTAAATTCATAGTTTTGTTACTCTGTCTCTTCATAAATAACATTTCCAGGAATTCTCTCTTTCTCTCATTCCTCTCATGATAAAGGATTCTAATATAATTTCAATTGAATTGAAATCCCTCAATTCTTGTGAATAATTTCTTTGTAATCTATTGAAATATCATAAAATCCGTTTAAATCCCGTGAAATTACATGAAATCTGATGATATCCCTTTCAATCCCTTAAAAGAATTAAAGTTCTATAAACCTTTAAAATCCTAAGAAATTTATTAAAATACCTTATTGAGAGCATCAAAAATTTCTTAGAATCGCTGAAATTTTCGAAAAGCTTATAAAATCCTTCGAAATCTATGTAAATCTAGGAAATCCTCTGAAACCCCATGGAATCTTTTTGAATTTTCTAAAATATCAATCCTATGAAATCCCTTCAAATCTTTCGTGATTCAAGGAAATATTTTTGAATCACAATCCAATTATCCTAGGAAATTCCATAATTCTTGTGAATGTCTCCGCAATTTCTAGAAATATCATAAAATGATTAGAATTTTTTATATCTTTTGAAATTCGTTAAAAATAACTTACAATCATCCTATAAAAATACTTTGAAATCTTTAACATTCTCTGAAGTCCCTTGAAATCTTTAAAAATATCCTTTAACCTTGTTAATGCTATGAAGTCCTCTGGAAAACCCTGGGAATCTTTGAAATAATTTCGACTCCCTAATAATTTACTGCTGTAAAATCTTAACAATCTTTTGAAGTTTCTTAAAAACGTTTAAAAAGTTTGAAAATTACTTAAATAAAGTAATTAAAATTCTTGGAAATTATACGAATTCCCTTAAAATATGTTGAAATTCTTTGCACTTCTTTAAATCCCTTGAAATATGTTAAAATACTTTTAAATCCCTGGAAATCTTTCGAATCTTTAAAACTCTTTCAAGGAAATTGGATAGAAGAGCTTTTAAGACCCGTCTGCAAGACTTTTACTCGATCAGTTGGTGCATCCCAGTCTGCTTCTGAACGCTAATTTGTATCAAAATATAATATTACGCCCACTCTTTTAACCTGAAGAAGGAAAGAACATAACGTTTTTTTCTGACAACAAAAAAAACCCTAATTTCAAAAAAGTCTGATGAAATTGTTTGATGAATTGATGAGTACAGAATTATTTTATTTTCATTTTAAATACTTTAAATTTAGAAGAATTCTCAATGCTTTCAATGCTTTGATTTTATAATTAAGTATTCAATATGTAAATTAAAGATTTTTCTACGAATGAAAGTTTTAATTTTTATGAATTAGAAAAATAGTTGATAACAGGAAAATGACCAGAAACTTGGTTTTGTCTAAACAGGCCACCCTGAAAAATTTATATTGATAATTTAGGTGCTAAGATATAGTATTCGAAATTATTATTATTATTATACCATTAAGCCGTTTCCCTTTTGGGGTAGGCGTGAATTTCTTGGTTGGAAAGTAGTAATGTGTGGATGGGTATACAGATATAGAGCAGATAGGTATATAGGTGTAAGGTATATATATTTTAGATTGATCTAGAATTCTCGTGATATTTATTTAAATAACACGTCCATTCCACAACACTGCTCCGACCCAGGCTGCTGATCAATCTCTGTAGCGATCACCCCACGTGGAGAGCCTCACATAATTGTTATGTGTGGTTCCCTACTTGGGCCCATTAGTATCCAAGGTCTTGGTTTAAGGCGTCATTCACTCTACTCATATTCTTTTTATAAACTATTTGTCGCCAAACTTTTCTGTCCTGGCATACTACTCTAGCTTCCTGCACGTCCATGCATTAAAGTTTTTGGCGAACCAAACCTCGAAATATCTATTCGATTATAAAAGCTGAAGACAAAATTCAACGAGATTTCGGAAATTTCCGACCCGTACGTAATTTAACGGTCGACGACGGGAAGTTTACGTCGTGCATATATTTCTTTACGGCGGACGCAGGTTGAGAAGAAAAATATGTATTTTCACAGAATTCTGCTTATTTACTATGTTCCACACCGATCGAATAATTTCCATTGTCGCAGGATGTAAATTTACACCAACTTTTTTTACAGTGTATCATACTTTTTCGTAAAGGATATTTGACCAAAAAAATGACCTTCTAACAAATTAGTTTAACTTTTAGCCAACCAGTTTAATTTTCAAACAAGAAAGTTGAATCCTGAACCAAAAAGTTATATTTTTAACAAAGAAGATTAATTTTTTCCCAAAAAAGAAAAATTTTCAAGAAAATGGCTACATTTTCTACTAAAAAGATGACATTTCAACTGAAATGATGAAGCTCCAACCAAACAAGGGTTTTTAGTTTTAAATCAAAAATATTTTAATTCATAAAAAAGGTGAATGTTCAACAAAATATTCGAATCCTAAGCCAAAAAAAAAACTTTAATTTTAAACCAAACATTTACAGTTTTAATAAAAAATGATAACATTTCTATCGATAGAGATGAATTTTCGAACAAAAGAGATGAATTTTCAACAAAATGGTTGGATTTGCCAACAAAAACATTTTACAGTCCAGGATAAAGAAAATTTGTAGGCAAATTATAATATGAAGGAAAAAAAGCTGCCCGCCGCGCGGGTACATTCTCATCGCGCGCTACGCCCGCGGCTCGCTACGCTCGCAAGTTTGAGCGCGCCCAGGGCGCGCGACTGTTGATTCTCGCGCTTCGCGCTCGGTCTTTGTATTTCCCCTCACATTTGCGCCTAGACTTTTTAAAATTAAAGCTCAAATCATCGACAACGGTAATTAGTTGATTGTGAATTCTCTTTTGTTAAATATCCTCTGGCTTTAACGAACACATTCTCATCACGTATCTCGTGCTTCGCACTCGATTTTGTCCAAAATTTGAACTTTCCTACATTATGTTCAACATTATCATATCAATTGTATATCACAATTATTTCTGTATCTCAAGCTGGTTACTGCTTATTCAGATTTTGCAAAATAATGTACAAATTTTATTTTACATGATTACTTTAATATTTGCTCCCTATTTTGCACTCATTTTTATTCTTAGCTACCCTGAAAAATCTATCATTTCAATAAATTTATATTATCAAAATTCATAATATCCATTGGTATTGAAACATACGTATTTTCATTGTCTTGTTTTTATAATTATAAAAAAGTGTGCATCCTATACAAAAAAATGTTGTTATTATACATTTTATTGCAACATGTGTCGCTTCTCTATAAATTTGATTTGTTTATTTCCAACGTTATTTTTTTATTAATTAAACTGAAAATACGCATTCTAGTGCAAAGTGGTTCTAAGTAAATTTGTGGATATAATGTAGGCGAAAAATGCTGTTAAGTAAAAAGTTATTGCAGCTTGTGTCGTTTTGCCAAAAAATCAATTTTTAATTTTTGACGTATTTTTATAGCAAGAGTTTATCACAAATTTGTAGATCTTTTTTGGTTGAACAACATTTGTCTTTTCATTTTTTTTTCGTCTCTTGTGTCATTTGAAAAAAATTTAATTTTTTTATTTTTATGCTTATTTTTTACGATTGAAAAATATACTTGCCCTCTCTGAAAACTATAAATAACAAATTTGTACATCCTCTTTGAGTGAACAGGTTTGCCTATTATTATTTTTTTCTTTCCTTGTGTCGTCTTCCAAAACATTAAATTTTTGTATTTTTAGTGTTATTTTTCACGAATAAAACAAAAGCTACGCGTCCTATTAAAAAGTGTTCAGTAACAAACTTGTAGATCTTTTTCAGTTGCACAATTTTTGTATCCTCATATTTTTTTGTATCTTGCATATTTTGAAAGCAAAATGGAATTTTTCATTTTTCATTATTTTTTGTGCGATCAAAATTTTAATTTTCGATTTTTCAGAACAACTCAAAAAGCTGTTATGATAATCTTGTAATTCTCTCAAAAATAAACGTTTTTCTCTTTCTTAATTTTTTTCATATCATGCGTTGTTCGGCCTGAAATATTAATTTGCGTTTGTTTTTTGGGATTTTGAAAATGCTATAACTCTGATAATTTTCATTTTATCGAAAAATTTCGCATGGAAAAATTGTTTGCCTCTTAAAGTACTGCTAAGAACCGTCAATAGAATATTCAAGTTTTGAAAAAGAGTGATCTCAAAAATTTTCAAAATGTGCTCACTTTTTGAATTTTGATCCAAAATAGCTGGTTAACGAGCTCGTTCTTTCTTTTTTGGCTTTCAAAAAGTGGGCTGGAGCACAATCTAATCTGATCAATCTTTCGAAAGTTATCGTGCCTACACGATACTACAGACTACAGACAGACAGACGGACTCTTCTGTATTCTCCTCCTTGCGTCAGATAACAGCCGTATTTTGTTAACAATATGCTGCTTGATTGTCAGCAGCTTAGAATCGTTCAGTGTGTGATTCAAGATCATCAGTTCTTGGGCGAACTTTCGAACCCTTTCTGTGAACGGTCTACCAGATGTTATGTGGTCAATCACACATTGAACACGGGACGCATTCTGTCTTGTCCATCCAATCTTATTGTTCAGTTGATGCAAGGCGTCTTTTGGCCTTTTGATCTATCGTCGGTTCGAGCCTTCGACTTGAATCAGCCAGAAGCTCTCACAGCACCATAAACTGAGCAATTGATGGTCCAGGGGTCGGACTCTTGCAATATTTCTCCACGAAGTGAGGCATCCATTTCAGCCAGATCTTGGGGCTTGGGACGAACTTGCATGTTACCTTCTTGTCCTAAAATCGTTATCATCTCTCAAAAGGTGCCTGTTTTCCGCAGTTGGTCTTAATGTCGCTTCCTCATCTTCGACTGCAGCTTGATCAAGCAGCGGTTGTGGAAGCGCTCCGCGTACATATACATTTTTCGAGACATTCGCACGTTGATTTCGCAAGAATTGAATCGAAACGTGCTGAAGAAGCTCTGGGTTTTTTATGGCACCACTGTGTATGCATACTTGCTATAAAGCCTCGATGAACAGGGATAATACTGGCATCGTAGGAGCCTAGCAAGTCATCCTTGAATTGATTCGTCCACTTAATGGGGGCGTTTCGCCGGTTTTTCGTCGTGTTTCAATCTAAATTATTTTCAGTACCCCGAACTCTAGGATCATCGACATTCTCGACCCATTGCCGAGTGCTCTGTGCGTTCGATCGTCTCGAACCGCATCTACAACTTTTTAGTGTTTTGGTGGTGTCGTTGTTGTTCCCAAGAGCAGCTAGGGGGAAGGGTTCGTCCATCCTTGTTGAGCCCCGCGTGCAAGGATAAGGCTGCATACTCCTCTGATAGGTCGCCCGGTATCCCAGAGTTACCGTTTAAGACACTTCTCCCAGGTGCCATTCAGCTTTCGGCCCAGTTGTCACGCCTCCGCTTGGGGGTTATTATTCCTTCGGGACTATCCCTAGATAATTGTTTGCGACTGCTTATTACCTATCGTAACGTATATTTAGCAGGAAACTCTTGATACAGGGGCCCCCTTCATCCGCAACCCCCTTTGTCATATGCCCTTCAGTCTTATTCCAAAGAAATCAAAACAGAAACCGAAGTTCCAACAGGACGCGGTATTCCCAAGCGGTCACCAACCCAAGTACTAACCGCGTCCAGCGCTGCTTAACTTCAGTGATCAGGTGAGAACTGGTGCTTTCAGTGTGGTATGGCCGTTGTCAATATATATATTTCGGTTCGGTTTTGATTCCTTAGGAATCGAACCCAAGGGTCTATGACAAAGCCACCGAACGCGTCCTTGGGTTTCGGATGGAGGGTCCCTGTACCAAGGGCTTCTTCTGAATATGGATACAATAATTAATAAGCAGCGCGGACAATTGACCAGGGATGGTCTTGAAGGAATTAACCCTAAGCGGAGGTGTGACAACAGTGCCGAAAGCTGAATGGCACCTGGGTGAGGTGTCTCAAACGGTGACTCTGGGACAGCGGGCGACCTTTCAGAGTATGCAGCCTCATCCTTGCATGCGGGGCTGTACAAGGATGGACTTACGCTCTTTTCTAGCTGCTCGTGGAAACAACCATGCTTACTATCCTAGAGTTGGGGGAGCCAATCAAGGCGGAGTCAATGTAATTGACCAGCAGAATCTCATTACTTTTAAGTGGACGGATTGACTCAGGGACGAACTGCTGGAGTGCTGTGATACCATTATGGCGCCTGAACGAAAAGGTTACATGGCGCGACTGCATACTCTGTGGTGCGCGAAACACACAGAACTCTCGCATCTTTCGCATAAACGTATGCGAAATCGTGCTGAGGAACTCCGGAAAAGGGGTTATATAAGCGAAGCGCCTACTTAACCGCAGCCAGAAGAAGCCGGCAACAAAAAAAGAGAGGCGACACTGAAAACAATCGCCAGCAGGCATCCAATCGAGGAAGAGCGATGCTTCAGGACACGGAGATATATCAACATTCATGTTTCTCTAAAGCCCAAATATATGGTTGAACTGGATGACAAGCTTCGTGGAGATTTTTCCGAAGAACCCGACCTCTGAACTATCAATTGTAGTGTGTATAATGTAGCCAGAGCTTTGGCTGATGCAAACCGTGAGACAAAACCAACGGTTGATCATAAGACCAAAAGACGAATGCATCAAATGAGCACAAAGATAGGCTAAGCAAGGCAGTACGCTTCCCGCGTTCAGTGTATGATTAACTACATGCCATCTGGTAGGACTTTCACTGCCATGGTTCGACAGTTCTCGCGCGAACTGCGGGTCTGTCGTCACACACTCAACAAGTCAAAGCTACTGACCATCAGGCAGCATATTGTTGACAGAATACGAGTACTATCTAACGCTAAAGTAATGACACAAGAGGAGATTCAAGAACAGATAGATTACGAAGAGACAGCCGAATATCAGCAATCTCTGGACGATCGCAATCCGTACAAGGACGAAGAACAGATGGAAGAAAATACAGGTTATTAGTAGATTCTGGATCTTCACTCAATTTAATAAAAGGATCGGCCCTACCATTAAATGAACCGAAAAATCAATATACAGGTAGCAACGCGAGTGTAAGGGTAAATGCAGAGATGTGCAAGACCCGGATCCGGACCGATATTTTCGGGTCCGAATCCAGCAGTTTACGCTGTAGAACTAGAGACCTCTTTTTTAATGGTGTCATTTTTGTGTGTCCTGTTTTGTCATTTTCAATGCTAAACAAATGACACAGAGTTCCCACCGGTGATCTCATTTTAGTATCACTCGACTGTTTTTTCGGTTACTTATTTTAATACGTGAAATCAGCTCTAAAATAATACTTTTCTTTACCGTGTACATTATTAGAATCGATTCAAAAATTTTGTCTCCCGGTAGCGCAGTAGTATTTTGTGCAATTTGTGGTTGTGCACTAGAGTGACGTTAGACTTCTTGCTGTGCAGTAGACTTCTACGGCATTTTTTGTGGCGCAGCAGTTTTATGTCGTATTTACGGATGAGCAGTAGACTTATGTGGCATTCGTGGTTGTGCAGTAGCACTGGGCTATCAAAACCCCATAGAAGTCTAATGTGTAGCCGGAAATGCGACATAACTCAGAAGACCGAGCAATGGAGATTAAACCACTGGTTGATTTTGCGTGGAAAAAGTCAACAATGAACATCAGTTAAAGGAAGCTGCATCACAGGATCAAGTAGCGACAGGTGAAGCAATACAACATAATCGTGCAATTGATGCTCTTGCGCAACCTGATGGTGATCCCGTACCACCATATCCTTCAGAGGCAGATAGCCTGATTCAACCAGAGGCAGAAGCTGAGGTTTAGAAACCAAGAAGGCGATTGAAATGACAATATATGAACAAAGATGTAGTGTTCCTTTATTTTTTGGCAGAGAATAGTGGGCAAATTGTGAGGAGGGAACACCATCAACTCTTCTTACTTATGTACCCAAAGCTAGCTATAATAATAAATGAGCAGAATCTAGCAGACCAAAAATGCTCAATACCAATAAACAGATTGCTTTCAGATGTTCAAATAGCTGACATCAGAATGAAAGTGGAAAAGCAGCCTCCTATTAATAAACTCCCTCTGGAAGGTGTGCATAACAAAGACCTGATTAAAGCTGAAGGCATTGGTGATAGGGATAATGACGATCAAGTACCGGCTCCAATGAAACTACATTCGGACATTAAGGTTTCCGGTGATGTGAACAGCGAAATCCTAGAGAAACTACAGCACCTTGAAATGAATTTTGATAGTGCTTTAAAAGAGTTCAGACATTATAACCAAGTTTTCCAAAAACCACGTGTGCACCACGGCTAATCACGTCCTGGCCGGGGATGGCCCAGGATTGGAAAACTTAGTTATAATAAATTATTTTGGCTGCCACTTACCTGCGGCTGCGACACAAACACCGGATTATACCGAGTTCGTGAGTCGGACTCTTTCGACACACGAACAACCCACGAAGCTCGTTGTTTTTTTTATACAGGCGTCAGATAGGTTAACCTATCGGAGCCCCGTCGGTTCCGGTCCCGTCGCAACCACTAGGCTAATCGACTAGCTCTGTGTCGTGCACGAGAAGAGGGATGGGATCGATAGAATGAGAGAGATTATTATTATAGAAGTAACGCTGGTAAAATACTCACGATTTAACTCAAAAGTTCAACAAAAAAAAAGAACAACATTTATTCAATTAAAAGGCAATAAACATAAGAAAAGATAATTTTACTCATATCGTGAGTGCCAGAAATGGCCGACGGAACGCCAGAGAAACCCGCTACTGCAAAATGACCGCCCAAGACGTCCGCGCTTGCACCCCGTCCCCTGACGTACATAACGCGTCTACACCGCGGTTTCCTTGAGGGACGCCCGCCTCAACTATCTATTGTCGGGCTTTGAGTCGTGCGTGCCTCACTCCCGGGTGTCGCGGAAGTCTCGGTCGACACCACACACACTTTACTATTGCACACACGTTCGAGGAAGTCACACCACGTGGAGGCCGAGAAACAAAACTGACTCACCGAGAACACTAGAGAAGAGGCCACTCACCTTGTAGCCACTTGGCCTAGGTATCCATGTTGGGCTCCATCGTGCCTTCTTTTTAATCTTTGCTCTTATGCCCCTTTTCTCTCCGGTAAGGTTGCGCGGGCTGTACCACCGCCAAGTCAAGAAAGATAAGTGACAGGTCCCGCGTTCTTCTCCGCTTCCTTCCTTCTCGATTCTTTGCGTCGTGCCTTTCGATTGGTCGGTTGGAGTGAAGATCGCTGACCTGTTGATCTCGGCCAATGGGTGCCTTCGTTCTTCTGCTGCGTGCTGCCCATTGGTCCTCACGCGCTGACTCGAACATGGCCATTTTCCCTACTAAACTTTGGGGAAAATTCCACAAAATGTGTGGAAATTAGCGTCAACACAATTTTGGGGAAAATTCACCAATAAATTTTTTACAGTGTACTCAATTCTTCCACCTACAATCTGTATACATGAAAATAAATGTTCGAAAAAATTCTTGATAAAGTTAGTAAGTTTTATATTAATACCCATCGACAATAATTTATTCCACAATAAATCGTGAAACACAGAGCGGAAGGCGCTTTTGAAGTCTATGAATGCTGCATAAAAGACCTTTAGCAAAAATTTGAGTAAAAACTTTAGCTATACATTTAACTGAGGTGATATGCTTATAATTCTCTGGGATTCCTGGATCTCCTTTCTTATACAACATTCAAGTTGACAATTTTCCCCACGCCTTTGGAACTATTCCTCTCTGTACAATTTTATGAAAAAGATCTTCAAGATAAACGATCCAGTTTTCTGGTAATTTTTTATAAAAAATGTAGCCAATATTATCGACGCCTGCAGACTTATTAACTTCACGTTTTTTCAAACTTTTATAAATTTCCTCGTACCTCATACAGCTTTCAAGAATCGGGTGCACCATTTGTCTCGTTATCAACAAGCCTAGGATTTTCACAGTATAGATTTCTGTTCAATACTCCATCAATACGGATGCATCGATCGCGTTATCGATCTCTTTTTGAACCTCTGTCTGTTCATAATCGCCCAGACATTTTCTGAGCTCCGAGCGTTTGACAAATCGTCGGTAAGCCACCCCTCATATAATTTTTTCTTAAGAGTTAGACATTGTTTATATACCCTTTGCGCACAGATGTATTGCCCTGTCTCGGTTACATCAGATCCTACGTCTCTGTATTCCTGAAAAGCTAAAGATAATTTTCGCTTTGCATCATGGCAAGCCTTCTCAAACCAAGGTTTACTTCTACGTTCAATACCCGTTCACTCAAATTTATTGTTGTTGTCATCTCTAGGCTTTGTGCAAATTCCCTAATTGTTGAGACTTGTGCTTCATTTAAAAGAGCAAAATCCCCTCCCTCAGCACCCGCTACTTCAGTTCGCCATCTTATAAAATTGTTGTAATTATCTATCTTTTAAAAGGAGAACATTAGTTTCTATTCTGATTTCAAGTTGCAATCGATGCGAGCTGGAAACGGATCTGACTGGCTTAATAAACTGCTATTGGTAAATGATCCGATTTATTAACGAATGGTAAAACTACGAAGTCATCAAGGAAAGAACTCCAAGATATAGAACACCATAGTAAATTTATCACCCTAGCTCCTCCTTTGTTAATATATGTAAATTGTGCCGGGTAGTCGCTAACTGATCTCCCATTACATAATAGCAACTTGTTGTTTTCCATGAAGTCGGCTAACATTTTACCCCTGTGATTTACTTTAATGCCTAAATATATTCTATTTCCTAATAACATGTTATTGCTTGCTACTCTATTATTACCAAACTGATTCAAATTATCAACCCTACAGTTAAAATATCTTCCAATAAAAATGGAAAGATCTGGATAAATACTAAACATCAAGCTGAATTTAAGTCCGAACATGTCTAAAAATGTGCCTAAATCACCTTGCAGCGAAAGGTAAATAACACACAGTATTTTGAAATACTTGTACTCTACCTCTAAAAAAAAGTATTCGAAGTCTGACATGAAACACTGTGCTGAATATATTTTTCTAAATAGAGCGATGATCAAGCCATCCTCGCTCTCCCCTGCCTTAAATCCCTAGTAGTCGCTGCGTGGAACAATTTTACATCCCCACGAATGCTGCTGGCTTAGATTTGTCAATTCTATCCGTGATTCACACAGGCATAGAACATATTGATACTTAAATAACGGACGGACATCACTAATATTCGCGAATCCATACATATTCCAGAAGATAATTTTTTGATGATTTTTTCTTGTGTATGCTTCAGGAGATAAAGTGGATACCACTGCACCATGTCTTTCCTGTTTCTTCATCTCAGCTCTTCACAGCTTTCAGATTTTCCAAATTCGCAATTGTTAGAAGTTTCAGTTTAAAAGAACAAAAAGCGAATAACACATTGTCTTATATTTTTGATTCTTAAAACGCAGGCTTTGCTTGGTCCGAGACTGGATCTGCTTAATAATTATTTTAATTGCAAAAAATTAGAAATTTACAAAAAAAAATATACATCTGATTGAAAAGTGTTTAAAATAATAGTTGTTTTGCGCTCGTAGCACAAAAGTCGATTTTTAGCAAAAAATATACACTAACGTCGGAAATTGTCGGTACGATCAGCGAAAGTACTAGTAAAAATCGCTCCTGACTTTGAAACGTGATTACTCGTTCAAAAATAGAGCGACAAACTTTTTAAAACCCGTTATAAATCTTATCAAATTACGCGTTAATTTAGCCCTAGTAGAGGTATTTTTGACCTTTTGGAGAGAATATAATGCAAGAGAAGTTAAACAAAAATCAAGTATTTCTTGAATTTTATACCTCGAAAATATGTAGACAGAAGTATTGTAAGAAATGGAAGTCATGTAAACCCTTAGGGGACACATTATGAATAAAGAAGAAAAAGTGGGAAATCTTAAATTGATATTTTACTTCGACTAATTTATTGTCACAGAAAATTTAAAAGAATGAAAAAAATTTGTAAAAATGTTGGAAATAATATGGAAGATTTAAAGGCAATTTTTGTAATTTGGAGAGCTCTACCAAACTTTCAGAAAAATTTGAGGTAGTTTAAAACACTCGTCGGAATTTAAAACGAAAGATACATTCTTGAAGATAATGAACAAAACATTTAAAAGCTTTTCACGTTCTTTGAAAGATTTCAAGAGAATGCAACATATTTTTAAGTTTCCTAGCAACATTTAAAATTATTCTTTTTTTTTAAAATCAATTTGAAGAGAATATTTGAAAAAATTTCAAAATATTTACAAACATTTACAAATTTGCCACAAAAAGAACCGGGAAGATTTTATGGAAATGTTTTCCAAATAAACAGACTGCTGGAGTGGATATGTTACCATCGTTTGTAATTAGGGACTGTGAATTTGTTTTTACTCCCGTATTAACAAGTATTTTCAATTTAGCATTGGAAAATGGTAAATTTCCAGATGAATGAAAAAAGGCCAGGGTTTGTATGGTATCTAAGAACGGCCTTAAATCAGGAGCAACGAACTTTAGGCCTATTGCGATCCTGAATAATTTTTCTGAAATTTTCGAAATATGTCTTCATGAAATTATCTTTAGGATTATTGCGTCTAAGATTTCGACAAATCAACATGATTTTATTCAACGGAAATCTACCACTTCCAATTTTCTCATTTTCACTCAGAAAATCAAGGATTCACGTGTTGACTATGATCAGTTTGATATTATTTTTACTCATATTTCTAAAGCATTTGACAAAGTCGACCACAATATTCCAATAGAGAAAATGTATAACATAGGTATTCCACACAAAATTTTATTTCTCATCGAATGATATCGGGCAAATAGATATCATGTTGTACAATATGCTGGTCATTCTTCTCAGCCATTTGTGCCATCGTCTGGAGTACCTCAAGGATCAACTTTGGGTCCATTACTTTTTATAATATTTATGAATGATGTATAGCTTATCTTTGACTGCTACCATCTGCTATCTAAATTATCTGATTGCAAATCTGAATTCTTGTTTAAATCTCCAAGTGAATCTTAATTTTTTGACCAATTGGTATAAAATGAATAAATTTAGTTTAAATCCATCAAAATGCAGGATACTATCTTTCTCAAATAAAAATGTAGTTTTGCACCGCAGGTACTCTATTGATGGCATGGAACTTGAAAAAGTTGAAATGTTTAGGGATCTAGGAATTCTCTCTGATAGAAGATTGACTTTTCAGGACTATATAAGCGAAATAGTAGCTAGTGCGAACAAAACTCTTGGTTTTTTAATGAGGACATGTAAACATTTTTAAACAATAACTCCGTTTGTGAGGCTCTTTTGTTCATTGCGCAGATCCAAGCTTGAATATGCGTCTGTCGTCTAGGCACCACAAGCAATGAATCAAATAAATTCAATTGAGAGATGCCAAAGGCGATTTTCGAAGTATTTAGCATGGAAAGAGGATAGTGTCTATCGCCCACGTGGGTCTGATCACCAGGCCCTATGTAACAGATTTCAGGTTTGGTCACTTGAAGACAGACGCACAGTTTCAAGTATTATTACACTCTTTAAAATCACGCGTGAATTAATTGAGGGCCCAGAATTTCTGAAACTCCAACCTTTACATGTGCCGAAATACTGTACAAGAGACTCGACAATGTTTTACCTCAAAAAGAACTAGCCTCGTAACTCTCCACTTTTTAACATGTGCAGTAATACTAACACGCTTGTTCTTCAATCAGTCAATAATAATGTTGGGATGCCCAGGCGACGAAAGAAGGAATCATGGATGTTTGCCAAATAGTTTTCATGGTTATAAATATTATTTATAACCATAAATATAATTTAGCGGACATCAATCCACAGGGTCTTTCGTCGCCTAAGGCGTTCCAACGTCACTCTGGAAAATAGGGTGAAATACGGAAGCTATACTTAGATTTCCTTGTATCGGAGTATCAGGTATCGTGTTTACGTAATTCTCCCTGGTGTCAGCATCCTGGGACCGCGTGGAGGCCGCCCTCAACGGAGTTCCTGGACCGGAGGGTCTTTGTCGAGATTCTGGATCAACGGATCGGTCTCGGGCCTTTTTAGAGGCCTCCCTCTACGGTGTTCCTGGATCGGAGGGTCTTTGTCGAGATTCTAGATCAACGGATCGGTCTCGCGCCTTTTCGTAGGCCGCCCTCTACGGTGTTTCTGGACCGGACGATCTTTGTCGAGATTCTGGATCAACGGATTGGTCTGCGTGCGGAACTGACGAATAGATATGCAAGCTTTTATGCATATGCATGATCTTACGTGTGGTGACATCAAGGGCCTTAAGTTCGTTCTTCGTCCATTCATGTTTCACATTACTTTAGGCATAGTAACCGTTTTAGATTTTCGTTCATACTTGGTAAAAAGTTTCTTTCATATCTCGACAATGCACCTTCAAATTTTCAAAAAATTCAGAAGATATTTTATTATTCAAAAAAGGTATTTTATGTAAAGATGTGAAAAAGAGTTTGAAATAGGAAAACTCGGAAGTCGCCCGCAGATACTAAGTATGTTTTAATGACGAGAAGCAAAAAAACTAACCCTTTGTAATGTGATCGCCTCTCCGCAGGCCAGGGAAGGGATAGCATCCCTTCATGAAGTACAGCAGTACACTTTGAACTGTACTTTTATGCTTCTACGGTTTCGTTTTTTATTCAAAAAATTTATTGATTAACGAAATTTACATTTTCATTTTGTATATTTTGATCATTATTCTTTCTGTGGGCTTTGTTTTTTGGTGAAAAAAATACAACGTGGAATAGTTATTTATAAGTACATACTAATGAAGCATAAAAAGTGTGGTTCGCATACATAATGTTCGTAAAGAAATTAACAATAATAAATTATTTAAACAATTTATTAATGTCTTTAGCAAGTTTCTCTTGGTATAGAGTTAGAAGGTCGCGGTTTTTTCAAAAACTTTCCACTTTTTGTCCGATTTTCAATTGCAGTGAATTAATGTTAAAAAGCATAATTTTTAAAACAATTTCTCATTATTCTTAATAATATTCTCTCAGAATAATGCTAGAAAATAGCATTTTTGAAAAAAATTTCACCTTTTTGTACAATTTTTAATAAGAGTGAGGTCAATAATTAATTGAATTCAACAAAATTAATTGTTCAATCAATTTATTATCATTGAATAATGCTAGAAAGTTTCGGGGTTTTCTGAAATTTTCAACTATTTGTGTACTTTTCACTTGCAGTGAGTTAATAATTAGTTCATCTTTTTCTTCATTGATGCTACATAGTTGCGGTTTCTTTTGAAATTGTTTACTTTTTACCCACTTTTCACTTAAAAAAATAATAGATAATACAATTTAACAAACACAGTCCTTTCAACAATTTATTATTGTTAATAACTATATCCTCTTAGATAAGTGTTAAAAAGTTGCGGTTTTTTCTAAACTATTAAACTTTTTCTACCCTTTTTACTTTGTGAGGTAATAATCAATGCAAGTTAACGAACATGTTCATTTAAATAATTGATTATCGTTTATAACTATCTTGTCTCAGACTTATATTTAACTGGGAAAATAACAATTCTGTTGAGTTCGCCAGTGTATTTCATAGTAGATTCGGTCAGCTCCGAATCCTAAAAGTTATTTTTCTTGGTTCAGAAAAAAATCTCAATAATGTCGATTTTTCTATAGATATTGCAAATAGTCTCATTAACAACACGTAAAAAATCTGAAGTTTTGAGACTTATAAATAACTGGAGAAATAAAAATTCTGTTGAGTTCCTGAGTGTATTTCATAATAGACTCCATTAGCTACGAATCCCAAAAAAATATTTTTCTTGGTTCAGAAAAAAATCTCAATAATGTCGATTTTTGTATAGATACTCGAAATAGTCTCATTAGCAGCATGTAAAAAATCTAAAGTTCTGAGACATATATAACTGGAAAAATGACAATTCTGTTGAGTTCGTCAGTGTACTCCATAAAAGACTCCGTCAGCTCCGAATCCCAAAAGTTATTTTTCTTGGCTCAGAAAAAAATCTCAATAATGTCGATTTTTTTATAGATATAGCAAATAGTCTCATTAACAACACATAAAAAATCTAAAGTTTTCAAACTTATATATTACTGGAAAAATAACAATTCTGTTGAGTTCGTCAGTGTATTAAATAGTAGATTCGGTCAGCTCCGAGTCCCAAAAGTTATTCTTCTGGGTTCAGAAAGAAATCTCAATAATGTCGATTTTTGTATAGATATTGAAATGAGTCTCATTAACAACATGTCAAAAATCTAAAGTTCTCAAACTTATATAAAACTGAAAAAATAACAATTCTGTTGAGTTCGTCAGTGTATTTCATAGTAGACTCCGTCAGCTACGAACCCCAAAAGTTAATTTTCTTGGTTCAGACAGAAGTCTCACTAATGTGTATTTTTGTACAGATATTGAAAATAGTTTCATTAACAACATGTAAAAAATCTAAAGTTCTCCGACTTATAGATAACTGTAAAAACAACAATTGTGTTGGGTACGTCAGTGTATTTAATAGTAGGTTCGGTCAGCTCCGAATCCCAAAACTTGTTTTTCTTGGTTCAGAAAAAAATCTCAATTATGTCGATTTTTCTATAGATATTGCAAATGGTCTCTTTAACAACAAGTAAAAAATCTAAAGTTCTCAGACTTATATATAACTGGAAAAATAACAATTCTGTAGAGTTCGTCAGTGTATTTCATAGTAGACTCGGTCAGCTCCGAATCTCAAAAGTTATTTTTCTTGGTTCAGAAAAAAATCTCAATAATGTCGATTTTTCTATAGATATTGCAAATAGTCTCATTAAGCACCCCGAACTCTAGGATGATCGGCATTGTTTGCCGACCCATTGTCGGGTACTCTGCGCGTTCGATCGTTTTGAACCGCATCTACAACTTTTTCGTGTTTTGGTTGTGTAATTGTTGTTTCCACGAGCAACTAGGGAAAAGGTTGGTCCATCCTTGTAGAGCCCCGCGTGCAAGGATAAGCCTGCATACTCTGAGAGGTCGCCTGGTATCCCAGAGTCATCGTTTAAGACACCTCACCCACTTGCCATTCAGCTTTCGGCACGGTTGCTATGCCTCCGCTTAGGGGTTATTTCTTCGGGACCATCCCTGGACAATTGTCCGCGACTGCTCATTAATTATTGTAACCATATTCAGCAGAAATCCTTGGTACAGGGACCCTCGATCCGCAACCCGAGGACGCGTTCGGTGGCTTTGTCATAGGCCCGTCAGTTCTATTCCAAAGGAATAGAAACTTAAACCATAGAAAAAAAAATATATATATCAATAAATTGTGCCAATCAATTATGACTAACCAGAGCAGCAGTAAGGCTCGCATTAAGAGAGACTACACGCTGACTCCGAAAACGTCAATGGAATTCTGGATTGGTAAACTTAAATCCGAGTTAGCAGCGACTGAACTACTGGACATAATTAACGAGACAGTCAGAGCACCCGCAGATTTAGATGCGAAAGTTAAACAGAAAAGAGAGGTGGTAGCTCCAGACATAATCATTATCCACATTGATGAGTCCTGGCACAGAAGGGTGATTAATATTAGAGAGCCAAAAGATATTGTCGATAAGTTGAGAGAAATCAAAAACTGTATAATTTAAGAATTAGACCTAAACAAACAGTTTTGGACTTCATTACAAAATTCGAAAATCTCATCATTGAGTACGAGAATTGCCAAGGAGCAATCAGATTATCCGAGTTTGAGAAAATAAGTGCAATCTTGCGAGCCGTTTCTGGAATTTATCCAGAAATTAGCCACGCGAATAACACTTTATCTATAAGTTCCCAAAAGGAACTCAGTTATGGTGACATACAAACTTTTCTGTTTAAGACCGAAGCGAGGAAAAACGAGGCAATGGGTCCTCAGGTGATTCAGGCTAAAGCTTTGACTGGTGGGGGGCTGTGTTACACATGCGATAAGCCTGGACACTTGAAAGACCAATCTCCACTTAAACAGCACAACTTGTGAAATTGTTTACACTGTAACGCGGATGTCAATCATCGCTCGAAGACATGTCCTAAAAACCCCGACAACCGAGGTAGGGATTTCAATAATGCTTTTAACAGAAGCCGAGGAGGTCGAATTAGAGTTCAGGTGGGAAGGGTAGAGGTGGTGATGAAGGAAACGGACATTTGCGTGGGGTCTACAAAAATAAAATCAGGCGTATAAACAAGAAGAACAAGACGGGAAGGCAAAGCGAAGGCCCACCGTATGCTTCGAAGCATAATACTGGAGGTATGCTACAGACTATGTATCTAATGTTGTCTAATTTCGAGCGGACAAATGGCGAGGTAATACGATGCGCGAATAAAGACCAAAAATATGGACCTGAGTATGAAGTGTATAGAAAAATAATTGTTTGAGACGTCTAGCAGAACTCACATAATATACCTACTTAGTATAGACCCAATCCAAAAATGTCCTGTGCTCACGCATTTATGTTATAGTGACAGATAGTCGTAAACTTCACAAAATAGTATACCCTCTCAAACACTACAAATTTTTAAATAAATAATAAATTAAATTAAAAATTATTATTTTTAATTCAGAGAAAGAATATAAGTTGTGTAATAAATTTTGGTCTTGAGTATCTATCTGTTACTTAATAATATAATTAAATATTTAGCTGACTTGTCTTACGAAAAATTGCTTCTTAGATCTTGAATTGGTCTTTACTTTCGAAAACTGGTAATATTGTTCTGCTCTTGAATTGCGATTGAGTGTGACATGGAAGGTCAAAAACTTCCTTGGAAAGTAGAGAATTTCTCTTTTTCTCTTTCATATTCTGCAAATCTTCTTTCGTCGTCGATTTGGTTAAGGTAGGTTCTGTCACGACGCAGTTGTTCCAGTCAATGAGTTCCACGTAGTATTTAGCATCAAAGTTTAAGTCAGAAATTTCGAATTGCCTGAGTTCTTTGGTAATGCACATTCTAGCCACGGTAATACGTTCTACAGCTATCTGACTATTTCTGCCTTTCATCACAAAGCATTGCAAGGGGAAGATTTTCTATGTGACCGAAATATCCATTATTTTGGATTATGTTATCAATTCTATCTCGGAAATCATCTTCAAGGTACCTAGCCATTTTGATACTTTTCCACAAGTTTTTGGATGCTTCTTTGATAGTTGATGCATGCGTCTTTTGATCTTTTGATCCATCTTCGGTTTAAGACTTTGATTTCAATCAGCCAAAGCTCTCGGAGCACCATAAACTGAGCAATTGATGGTCCAGAGGTCGGACTCTTGCGAGATTTCTCCACGGAGGGAGGCATCCATTTCTGGGCTGGAAGCGGCCACATTACGCCTGCTTCACGTGCATGCAATGGCGCGTTTTCAAGGGGGGTCGGACCAAAAAATATTCATGGAAATTATTGTCTCTAAAACAATGTTGCCATGAAAGTGTGAAAAATCGAGGGGGTCGCGTAATTTCTCTCGAAAAATAGACGTGATGGAAAATTTTCATTGTCACATCCGGATTTAGTGCAAAAAAAGTATAGCATACGTCTATTTATCAACAAACAACTGATTATGCACCAAGGGTCGAGCAAGCAAGAGTAGAAGACGAGTGGCGAAGACTTACACAAGTCAATGAAGTCCCTCTCCCCGATGATTTATAGGATATTTTATATAAAAAATGCATGGAAAACCAAATTATTCCTTATAACAGCTAAGCATTCAGCTGCAAACGAATGAAGGAATTTAGAATGATCCCCGGATCAGCAAAGGTGAATATCTTTGACCATTTTCCGTTTGTCAGGGATATTGTATAGTCGATATAAGTATAGCTAGAATAAAGATTCCTAGAATATAGATGTCTGAAGCTATTATCGGAGTAGCATCAGAACATCATTTGTGTCGAGGTAATAATAATTTACAGTAGTTTCGATTGTAAGCGGTAATTAAGTTGAAATATCAAGAAACGCGAGTAAACCAATGAACTTGACGTCCAAATGCATTATCCTGATGTTAGGGATATTCATTTTCTCTGTACCAGACGAAAAACTGGCTAATTCAAGTTTATATATTTCTATACCAACTACAAAATTTCCTTTATGTAAAGGTGATAAAATTATACACAATCTGTCGAAAATAATAAATTCTCAAACTAAGCAACTTTGTCAAAGTTACTGATCTAGGAGAAGAGTTTGTATAAAGTAACTAAACGTTTTACTCAAATTAGCTAAACATTTTACCTGATCTAAAGGAACACTTTCTTTAATTCAATATATTCTAGATTCGCTCGTTCGCTTCAAGAAATTTTGTTCCGTTTAGGTACCCAGGCGGAAATATTGTATATAGTTTATATATTGTGTGAAGTATTATGTATAATATTCATTTGTTTTATACATTTTTTACATAAAACAAATGAATATTATATATAATACATCACACTATATATAAACTATATATAATATTTCCGCCTGGGTATGCAATGGTCATGTATGCTGTCAAAAATTATTACGATATAGGTATATAATGGCCATTGCACATCAGCTCATAGATATATAATAGCCATTATATGCCTATGATCTGAAAAGGGGAATTTCAGGTTCGCTCCACAGGCATGAGAAACGGCCGTAATCATGCATGTGTTATCCTTATTAAGAAATCTCTAAACAGTCTAAACGATATTGCGGTTTTCGATTCTAATGATTTTCGAGAGTAACGCGTTTGGTAACGCTTGCTTACTGTAGGCCCCTGATATCCCCACCGCTCAACAGTAGTGTGTGTCTGTGTATGGTACTGCATTTGAAATCAGTGATGCTACTTGAGTCGCCTTTATCTGCGCATGTTTGGATTGCAGTATAGTTGATTGGCTATAGTGCGCGCCTGTATGCGAACTAAAGCCAATGAGCACCGTTCAGTTCAAGCATGCGCAAGTATTTTGAGATCACTGGTGTGAATAATAATCGAATATAATTGTAGTTCGAGTTCGATAATACAACAGCGTGTTTCTTCGTATTAGTAATGCGATCTGCGTGTTGTATAAAATATTAATGAATGATAGATTTAATGCTTTAACGATGATTCATTATAATAAATTTTAATTAAAAATTTTAATTTATTTATATGAATCAATGATGGAAGAAATAAAGTTGGTGAGTAAAGAGGAGAGTATAGGGCCATGGCGGGTCACTGTTACTTTGTTAAATAAAGGCAGAATTTGTAAAACTCGTGTACATTCCGGTTCTACTTTACCTATAGGATTAAAATCTCCATTTTCTTATAGCGACATATTCGACTAATTATTTTTTTCTGTTTGAATAGAAGTATGTCAGAGATCTGTGTATGTCTACAGATCAAACATTTTATAATTTAAAAGGTGTTCAAATTAGGCATTTTTACGCTCTTAAGGGACACTCCTATTTAAAAAAATCACCGATACTTTAAGGAATTGATTTTGATAATTTGAAAGGATTTCAAAGAAGTTTAAAGTCTATAGGGTATATTTTAAATCCAAGAAATTTTCAAGAGCTTTAAACAATTGCAAAGAATTGCAAAAGATTTCAAAGAATTAGAAATATTTTGAGGTATTATAAAAGATTTTAAACAGTTTTCAATTGATTTCACTAATTTAATAGGATTTCAGAGTATTTAAAAAATTTCAATTAATTTTCAAAGATTTCAAATATTAAAAACTAAAGGTTAACAACCACCGCAGGGTCCCACTGGGAGCAACTGTCATCTAAAACATGACATCAGCTCCCAGTAGGACCGCGGTAAATCCCATTCATGGCCACGTCTCACAACCGTGAGATGGGTGGTCACACCAGAGAATGGGAGAATTGGATTCTGTATTACAGTTTACCAATTATTGCGATGTTTCTAGAAGAAAAGTATGTACTTCATTGGCTTCTTCTTGTAGAAACTCTCTACATTCTCTTGCAAACAGAGGTAACACCCACACAAGTAGACCTCGCTGATAATTTGCTGCATAAGTTTGTAGCAGATACTGAAAGACTGTATTCTCCAGCTGCAATGACCTTTAATGTACACCTTTTATTACATTTAGTTAGAAGCGTTTTTAATTGGGGTCCATTATGGGCCCACAGCGCTTAAGGATTTGAATCCGCAAATGGAGATTTATTAAAGATAATACACGCAGCTAAAGGCGTTCATCTCCAGGTATGTCGGCATATAGGTTTCAATTTCAGTCTCATATTTATAAAACGTAGGGTAAACCCAAAATCTTCGCTTGTTATACAGCAGTTCTTTGATCGATTAGGCAAAAATAATGTTCACAAAAGTTTTAAAATATCTAAACCAAGGTATTTTGGGATATCCTCTAAGGTAGACACTATGTGGATTACGAAATTCGGACTTTCAAATGATGCCTTTTGCTTTTCGAAAATGGTGAAGGATGGTTGCCTTTATTTATCTTGTGCAAAGATTAATAAACGGTCAGACAACACTTTTGTCAGACTATTCAATGGTTCTTACGGAAACATCGTGTCATTTGTGGTAGATTTGAGAACAAAAAAAGAGTACGTATTGCTGCAAATTTTAGAAACGAAAGCACTATTTAAATCACATAAAATCTTTCAAAAAATCGTTCAAATTAAAAAGGAAATAATAGCTGCACCTATTGCAGACCTTGATAGAATAAGCGTTTGCATACAGAGTGAGAATGATTGCTTTATCTGCGCCGTACCAAATCTGCTTTTATATTAAAATTACTACACATTATAAAATTGTTATAAACCTGCGAGAGTAATTGAAAATTTTTAATTTCTTTTCATTAAAAAATTGTAGAGTTTTTATCATAGTATAATGTATAGATTCTACAGAATAATGCCGATAGAATCCAAAGTTTCGCATGTTCATTAAAATTCAGCAGGAATTTTCTAACAGTACATAGTGTTTTTATTTGTAAGGAAATTGTCGAAATTTATGTTGTCTGTGATTAAATAGAGTCTTTAAGAAGTTTAGTAATCTTATGTATTTTTTTATTTTTATATAATACTACTACTACTATAAATAAAAAAGAGGTTTCACTTCGTGTGCAATTTTCGTTTTTCCATATCAATGTTTTATATTCATATTTCATGTATTCGTTTTATATGCGCTAGCCCACCTTGCACTATTTTAAAAGGAGAAAAACAATATATTTTCAGTGCTTCTTTCTAATCTGACTTTTGACCAGCGAATTTGTTATATGCTTACTATCTGAGAATGTGGAGAATGGCTGCAAAACGTAATAAATTTTCCTAGCGATTCGTTGAAAAGATTCTAGTGAAGATGGTTTGTCTGGTGCAGTACATAAAAAAAATATATGAGGAGTATTTTCAGAATTAAAGAAATTTATTTTCGTTTTATGAGGTTAATAAAAGAATAATATTTACTTTATATATGCAAAGAAATTAAAAATACATCATCAGCTCAGAAATCAAAAACTTTTTAAATCCTATTAGGGCTCCTCCCAACTTCAGGATATTGATAGATTCACTTGAAAAATTGGAAACCCGTTACAAAAGATCCAAAATTCAAGTTTGCACTGATGATGGCTTTTTGATTTATAAATTTTGCTTTTTTTGATTCGCTGTACTGTGCAGGAACCTGCGCCACCTTTTAGCAAATTGTGGGAACCTTCACAGGAACCTGTAAAGGAACCTGTACGCACTCACTTTCAATGTACATGGGAATCCTCACAGGAACCTGAATTGAGGCAACCAAATCGCATAGGAACCTTCATAGTGAAAGGTGCAGGAACCAGATTTCAAGGTTTGAATCACGTAGAAACCTTCACGAGAACCTGCATTTCTATTTATGAAATACGCAGGAAACTGTAAAGTAACCTACATTTAGGCTTTCAAGGCGTGTGAACCTTCGCAGGAACCCGTACATGATCCTCTATTAATGTTCTTAAAATACGCAGGAACCTGTAAGAAAACCTGAGTTTTCGTTCAAAACTACAGAGGAACCTGTACACGTTCACGTGCAAGTTCCTGTACAAGAACCCCCGCTTCGAGGTCAAAATACATAGGTATATGTACATGTTCCCATACAGGAACCTTTGCAGTAAACTATCCAGCAGATCTCCGGCGAAGCTACGCAGGATCCTATACAGGAACCTTCATTTTAACTGTAGGGGATCCTTTGCAGTAAAAATCCTTTGCATGTTCCTATGCAGGATCTTGTGTGGGTTCCTTTGTACGAACCCTTGCCATATTTTACTATGTAAAGGAATCTGTACAGGATCATTCAAAGGTTCCTTTGCCGGTGCAGGTTCCTTTGTAGGATCATGTACAGTTTCCTTCGCCACAGATACTGATTCCCAGTTCTTCGAAATAATTTCAAAATAAATTAAAAACCCTTCGCATCGCATGTATTAGAGGTAGTGACCCCGTTGTGCCTCCATATTGCCTGTCACGTGACGCTGTGACGTCATGATTTCAGATCCCAATTGAAACAGTAATTATTCAATGTTTTGAAAGTTTAATTTTTAAATGATTATGGATGCTCTAGGTATACAGACAAGTTCAAAATTATTGAATCTTCAACTTAATTCAGAAAATTGACAGAAAAAAGGCCCATTGATCATTACAACAAATTTTAGTAGAGAAGACCGAACGTAAATAATAAAAAATAGTTGAGGTCATACTTGCTTATTTAAATGTATTTATTTGCATATTCAGAATTGCTACAAAATCCTAGTTTCGAAATTCCCTTACTTTTCCCTGACCAAATTTTCATTTTCCCCACGGTTCTAAATTTTTCTTTTAGTTACAAAAACAATTTTACGCCCAGGAGATCAATAATGTTGAATTATCAACCCAAATATATGAATTTTTACCAAAATAATTAAATTTTCAACCCACGCAAGACAAATTTTCAACTGATTAAACGAATTTTAAACTAAACAAGATACATCTTCAGCCAAAACAAGAATAATTAAATTTTCAGTTAGAACAAAAAACTGTACAAAAAAAAACAACGAATTTTCAATAAATCCAGATAGCACAATAGTTTGTAGCAAACTTGTCTAAAGTTTGCGGTGTAAGGTTGGGAAGTTTGCACCGGAAGGTTTAGGTGAGCTTTCCGCAAGTGAGAAAATGTCCGCCTTACGGCAAACTTGAGAGAGACTTGCGTCGTAAGCTTGAGGGAAACTTGCATGATAAGTTTGAAGAAAGCTTGCGAGACGAGTTTGGGCGAAACTTACATCGCAATATTTATAAGCACTACCATATTTAGATTTTTTTACCGGCCTTCTAATTCACCATGTAATTACCAAAATTTCGGAACTATTTATTTATCCCTGAAAATTACGTGAATATAATTGCAATGAAAAATTTCCTCAAGTTTGCCTTACAAGGTTCCCCCAAACTTACGATGCAAGTTTCCCCCGTAAGTTTTCAAGTTTGCTGCAAACTATTATGCTATCTGGTTAGTTAAATTCTCAAATAAGGGAATGAATTTTAGGCAAAAATATGAAGTTCCTGACTAATTCAATTACTTTTCTAGCAAAAAAAGGCGAATCTGCCTCAAAATAATTGAATTTTCACCAAAAACAAAAAACAGTGAATTTTCAGGTAAAAAAATAAACTATGGTATCTCGAACTAACCAAGGTTCCTGGATGTAAGTTAGTCTGAATATAGGATAGGCCGGAAGCAGTCATTTAGATCTGCCCCCGATCTTCCTCTGCCCCGACAAGCTCCTTCTAGCCCTAACAGGCAACCCTAAAGTTGACCTGTCCAAGGTGGTAGAAGGGCCGGTTGTTGAGGACCGCAAGAGCCCTCGCCTGGAACTCAGGAATCTGCACAACTAGGAGATGTTTAATACCTTGCGTTGTGTTTTTGTCCTGAGACCGATCGTATTTGACGATTCGCCAGGACGATGTCTTTAGTGAGGGGTTGAATGCCTCCAAGCGCCGAAGTACCATAGACGGATCTTCCAGCTTACCTGGGACCATCGCCGTAGCCCACAGCATCCTTAGAATTTTGAGATCTGCACCTGCCCAGGGCCTTGTCCCGGCCACTGTATTTTGCAGCCAAGCTTTAGCCGCTGGGTCGGCTGCAATAAATACGAAGACCCCTCCCCTGCAGAAAGAGGTCTTGAATTTTGGCCAGTGATTTGGGGACAATCGTTTGAGCGCCCTCCAAGTTACCTCCCTAAATATCTCAAACTGCACCTCAGTAAGCAACAAGTCCGGGTAGCTCCTATCTGCCACCACCACCGTCAGGAGGTTAGCCCCTTGGTCAGCTGTCAGCATAGCCCCCCACGACTCCCTATTCGTCGGCTGCTGGGCTGGCATGAGCCTCTTTTTAAGCTTAGCCTCCTCCGGAGGGGTGTATTCTGAACCTTTCCTCCTCTTTTGGGTCTGAATGCTGGTTGTCGACGTTGTTGCTACCGATGCTTCAGCCACCGCAGCCGCCCTTTTAGCCTGTTGCGCTTGCCTCCTCAGTTTCCTTTTCAGAGAACCGTTGATGTTTTTCTTTTTTTGGGGGGACTCATTGGCCGCTCCCGTCTCCATAACCTCATTCAGAGGGACCGTCAATCCCTGAGCTCCCGAAAGAGCCGGGGGCACAGCCGCCGCCTGAGTTTGGCTTGCCGGAGAGACAGATTGAGAGGAAAGGGTTATGTTAGATCCATTTGGGCCCAACCCTGCTACTGATGCTTCAGCCACCGCAGCCGTCCTTTTAGCCAGTTGCGCTTGCCTCCTCAGTTTCCTTTTCAGGGAACCGTTGATGTTTTTCTTTTTTTGGGGGGACTCATTGGCCGCTCCCGTCTCCATAACCTCATTCAGAGGGACCGTAAATCTTATGAAGCGATATACAATAAATTTGTACTCGACATTTAGTAATTTAAAAGCATCAATTTGCGAGCGATTTAATCGTACCTTAAAAAATGAAATGTGGATGCAATGTAGCTTGCAGGGTAATTATAAGTGTATAGATATTTTGAAAGATTTAATTTTGTGTTACAACGGAACCAAACACCAGACTATTATAATGAAACCAAAAGATGTTAATGAGCAAAATGAGAAAAAATTGTTGTTTGATGCTTACAAAAATTTCAATGTGGAACAAGCAGTGAAAGAAGCTAAATTTAAAGTTGGAGATAAAGTACGTATAAGTAAATTTAAACATGCTTTTCAGAAAGGCTACACACCGAATTGGACAACTGAAATATTTACCATAAGTCATGTTAAGAATACTTAACCAGTGATGTATATGCTGAACGATTATCAAGATGAGGCTATTGCAGGTAGTTTTTATGAACAAGAACTTGGCAGAGTTAGAAATCCAGACATTTATCTTGTGGAAAAAGTATTGAAAAAACGTGGACATAAGCTGTTTGTAAAATGGATAGGTTTTGACGACTCTCACAATAGCTGGACAGATAATTCTAGTTTATAATTATCTTTTATATTAATAATAAGTTTTTCCTGAATAAAGTTGATTATTTTCAAACATATATATCTTTTTACTTACACATCTACCTACCCTTAATCTAGTAAAAGAAAAAAGGCGAATTTGATTTTAAATTATATATTTCTATTCAGATTTTCTTACAGGCAAAATACATAAAATATTCAATGTATGAAGGTACCATTCACACATCTGAGTTCTGGTAATTTCTCAATAACTTCTTCACACACATTCTGATTGTGGAAAGTAATAATTTCAAGAAAAAGACTTTCAAATCGCATGAGATTAGTAAATAACAGTTTTTTCATTGCCTTATTCTTTAAACTTGTATAATTTTTTTGTATATAAGATTTGACACTTTTCACACAAGGTGATTTCACATTACACCAAACACTTGCAGCTATGGTTTTAATGATGATATCCTTTGTAAATTGGAGCGGTATAACACTCTGTTCCAGAACATACCGGTTGATACAAGGAGTGACTTTCTGGAGAAAAGTAAACGTTGCTTCTCGTAGTATAAACGGGTAATATTTTCTGGTTTCAACTTCAGTTTCTTGAATTTGCCCCAAAGCCACTATGTAATCTCCATAAGATATAGTCATGGGTATACGGAAATTTTCACAGTCGTTGCATTGCTGCTTCTCTTGACCATTAAAGTACATTAAAATGATGTTGAAATAACTTTTGAACAATTTCCACTCACCAAGATTTAAGGCTATACATGCATGAGGATGACTAGCTAACAGTTTCATCGATGATGCTAACCTTCCATCTTTTTTATATTCAGCACCCACGATCATTTGTTTTGTGAATGATGAATTCAGATTGTATGTAGTTGAATGTAACATTTGATTTCGAGAAGTATAAGACATGATGATCTTGATGACACTGAAGGCTTTCAGACACTGAGCGATAAGTAGAAAACTGCACACTCTATATATTTTTCTCCACAAATTCAATGGAATTGCATTTTCCACCCAAATACACTATGCCAAGATGTTGATTTTCACAAGCTTTCTTCGTCTGCATGAACAAGTTTTCATCCTCTTCGAATAGTTTAGCGATTCTTCGAGGTAGAAAAACGGAGAATTTGTTTTCTCTGATTACGAACGTTCTCATCCCATATTTTGTTTGAGCTTTTTTTATATCTGTGATTTCGTATTTTTTGTTAGTTTCTAAATATGTCAGCTTAATTGATGGAAGGAAGTCTTCATTGAGAGCGGTTTTGTTTAATTTTGAGAAATCCATTTTTTTTTCACTGCTTGTTATCTTCAAGATTTACCGTTTTTAATTATCTTGTAAGCTTTTGAATATCTGATTGTAGATGAATCAGTTCTTTGAGTTCTTGAATATTTTTCCGAAATACATGTATACGAATTTTCAGATCGTGCCACCGCTTCACACTTCTTGACATCCAACTGCGGTCTGGTGAAAGAAAAGAATTTTCTCGCTTTTATAATATTTTCCCCTCTCCTCTCATTTTTAGAAAATTCACATCATTTCTAAGAATGATGAAATTCTATGAAAACGTTTCAGAACGTAATGTAATGTGTCATTAAAACCATAAATAACCTTGAAATGTTTACACATAATTCTTAATTAAAATGATAAATAACCTTGAAGTTGTTTGCAGAAACCTGAGATTGGAATTTCAAAAACTGTTTACACCAAACGTGTTATTTGAAAAAAAAGACAGGCTCCCATACTTATGATGTAGTTATAAAATGTTTAAACCATTCGTTTCTCAGCAACATTAAAGGCAATACTGCCAAGGGATTTGTTATTAAAGAAATATAAAAGAGATGAGGTCAGATGAGTGACACATACTTCTGGAATGTATTTATTGAAGACCGAGCAACGTTACACTTACGTTGATGAGATAGAGAAAAGGAGATTTGAAATGAAAGACGTGAATTTAGATTGACAAAAAGAGAGAAAAAGATTGACGTGGATAGATAAACGATAAGAAGAGATAAAGAAAAGGAGATTGAAAGAGATAACGGGCATTTAGATTGATAGAGAGATCGAAAAATATTGACGTTGATAGATTCAGAATAGGATCAGATAGAGAAAAAAAGATTGGAAAAGAATGACGTGAATTTAGTTTGACAAAAAGATAGGAAAAGATTGACGTGTATAGATAAACGATAAGAAGAGATAAAGAAAAGGAGATTGAAATACATAACGGGAATTTAGATTGATGGAGAGATCGAAAAATATTGACGTTGGTAGAATCAGAATAGGATAAGATAGAGAAAAGAAAATTGGAAAAGAATGACGTGAATTTAGATTGACAAAAAGATAGAAAAAGATTGACGTGTATAGATAAAGGACACGAAGAGATAGAGAAAAAGAGATTGAAAAAGATAATGAGAGTTTAGATTGATAGAGAGATAAAAAAATATTGACGTTGATAGAGTCAGGATACGATGAGATAGAGAAATGAAGATTGGAAACGAATTACGTGAATTTAGATTGACAAAAAGATAGTAAAATATTGACGTGGATCGATAAAGCACAAGAGGAGATAGAGAAAAAAATATTTAAAAAGATAATGAGAGGTTGGATTGATAGAGAGATAGGAAAATATTGACGTTGATAGAATCGGTATAGGATGAGATAGAGAAAAGAAGATTGGAAAAGAAAGACGTGAATTTAGATTAAAATAAAGGTAGAAGAATATTGACATGGATAAATGAAGGACGAGAGGGGATAGAGAAAAAGAAATTGAAAAAGACAATGAGAGTTTAGATTGATACAGAGATAGGAAAATATTGACGTTGATAGAATCAGGATGGGATGAGATAGAGAAAAGAAGATTGGGAAAGAATTACGTGAATTCAGATTGACATAAGGATAGAATAAGGTTGACATGGATAGATAGAGGACAAGAAGAGGTAGAGAAAATAAGATTGTAAAAGAAAGACGTGAATTTAGATTGACATGGATAGATAAAGGACAAGAAGAGATAGAGAAAAAGAGATTGCAAAAAATAATGGGAGTGGAGATTGATAGAGAGATAGAAAAATGTTGACGTTGATAGAATCAGGATACAATAAGATAGAGAAAAAGAGATTGAAGAAGATATGAGGAGTTTACATTGATAGAGAGACAGAAAAATATTGACGTTGATAGAATCAGGATAGGAATCTATCATGAAGATTGAAAGTGATTCAAAGGTTTAGGATCTCTATCTTTTTACTTCCAGCAGGGTGGTGCTGTCTTTCTATTTTTCTAGAAGAGGATAGAATTATTTATGAAAATTATAAAATAATTTATTAAACTATTCTCCTTTCGATAAAGAATTGACCGCTTTTCCTGGAAAATAGAATGATAGCGCCGGTCCTGCTATCTTAGTACTTCTTCTGAGCTCCAAAAATATGCATATTCGCTCATATTGAGCCTTACACTTAAGTTGTAACTAAAATGAGATTTGCTCAGATAATCCATTGCCTTTTAGGGATTGTTGCAGAAAATGAATATGAAAAATAATAATTATTTGTTAATGATTTTGCTTTTGCAGTTTAATAAAAGATAAGGCTATTGTGGTCATATTTTGAATGAAGTGAGGATAATTTTCAATCATTCTTTTTTTAAAAATTATGATAAGGATTCACAATACATTCATATGGACGAAAATGAAGCTGTAACTATAGGTAAAATGTGCATGCTTTCTTAATACTTGCCCTGGCGGACCGGCCAAACGCAAGCATTACGCTACAGCGTAATGCTAAAATAATGCTGAAGTAATATAATGCAGTAGTTTTCCATAGAAGCTACGGCTGCACAGTATTTTTTAAGTGGTTTTTAACATTGCCGACCATGCACCCAAAACTTTTAAAACATATTTCATTTGAAAAATGTTATATTCCCATCAGGAGGGTGCTTACAGCGTACTGCCCCATGTAAAAAAATGTGTCACGAGAGTAGAAAAGGGCCGTGCGGCGGCGCTGGTAGTAACATTGTTCTACAAAACCATGCACTGCCATAGGAAAAATGCATAAAAAATGCAAAATAAATATGAAAGACCGTTTATAATCATTTGCTCTTTATAGTGTAAAGTCAGGTAGTACACAACACTCATGTACTTACTTATTATTTTGTTTAATATAGAAAAAAGTGGCATAATTAAAAAAAAAGATAGCATGGATATTCAGGACTTATAAAATATTTGAAATAACGACAAGATTTTTAATGGACAAGAAATAAAATACCGAATTGAAAAATTGAGAAAGATAGAAATTTGGGGATAGGATAAGATAGAACTATTCTATCTCTCTCAATGGGTCACTTTGCATCTCTAAAACGCTATCTTTTCTTATCCCTAATCTCAATAATTTTCTATCTTTTTCTCTATCCTTCGTGAGCCCTGAAGAAGTGAACTGCAATGTTCACGAAACGTCGGCAAATTTCGTAGTTTTGCACACGATTGAAACCCGAAACAGCTTTAAATTTAAATTCATCATCATGAATCATCGTGAAAATATTAAATCTATTATCATTTCCATAATGTTCAAATTCCGCTACATCATTTTTCAGATTCACACGAAATGTCAAACTCAAAATATAAACATTATCGAGAATCTTGCCCGATCTTGCTTGTATTTCGAAGTCGGGACGGGATAAGATTAAACAATTGAAAACCAAAAGTTCTCGACAACAAAATTATCTCGAATACGGGCAATATCAGTCAAAATTCGAGAAATTCTCGTCTCGGCGTGCATCTGTACGGGTTAAGACTAATCCAAGTCAATTTCAAGTTATTCTGTATGTCTAACTCGTGAGTTGGAACCATACTATTTTTTATGTCTCCAGACCCTCTGAGGGTCATCACTAATCCGCTTTAAAAATTTGTAGAATGTTTATATTATTTATTTCCATGTCATTTATTTTGTATGTATTAAACAGTTTTAATCTTTTTATGTAAAATTTTATACGCCTGCAGTTGTTGAGATAGACAGGTTCCGAATTTCTTATTTAAAAATTAGTTATTAAACAATTAAAAGTTTTACCGGTTGTAAAATTTTAATCCTCAGCAGATGTCAACTGTTTGGTCCTAGCCTAGCTACCTGATTTCTGGAAATGGCAGGCCCTGCCGGTGGGGTCCATAGTTTATAGAGGTCGGATTATAATGAACAATAAAATTTACAAACGAAAACTTTTGTGATTTTGACCCTGGCAAATGCTAGAGCCACACATTGGTATTATAATTTTCTTTAAGAGCAATTCGGTATATTTATCAAGATTTACACTTCTTGTCTTAAGACAAGTGGACCTGGTGTTGTCTTGACACAGCTACAACCATAAATGCGAGAGAAGTCCGTATATCTCCAATGTCTAGCTGGTGAGACGGAGCCAGACATGATGGTACTGAAGACATATTGAAGACGTTCAAGTCAAAATTCACAAGGTTCACTGTTGGAGTTTTGTAATGTTGCCCCAAATTTGTATGCTGTGAGTCAGCAAATCTATAGGCCTGGTAAACTGGGGGGGGGGGCACGAGCCACCATCTCCAACATAGCGGCTTGTCATACGTTTTTCAAATTTGTCTTAAAAACTGCTATTTAAGCGCATAAAATATTCCTATAATAAAAAAATCGAAATCTCCTTCCCAAAATAAACCCTCTAAGTTGAAAATGAATCACAAGGCCATTTTTTAATTTGAAACTTCGAAAAATCGTTTTTCGAGAAAAACGCATCCAAACTTGGCGAATGCCTTAAGGGGGCTGGGGGCACCCGTGGGAATTCTGAGTTGAGTGTGCGAGAGAGACAGAAATATGATACGCACGCCTAAAAGGGTGGAGCTTGTTAGTGAAAAAAAATGTTCGACAGCCAATCAGCGTAGGAATATTTTCAGGCAAAAAGGGTACGTCGAAAAAAAAAGTGTGAAAAAATTGCCTGCAATAAACATATTATCAGGAGACAGTCGGCCTGGGTCAGGCATTGTCTGGAAACCCATTGTTTCAGATCAGACACAGCGGAGAAAAATCCAAAATTTGTACTATAATGTTCAATTAAATTTTAATATACTACATTAGTCTCGTTATAGTATTGCGAGTAAACTAAAAAAAGATTGAAAAAAATCGGTTAATAATTTCAATCCCAGTTGATTTCTAAAGATTTATTTCCTCTTCAATTATCTTTAAAGATCCCTTCCACGTGAGCCCCACTTGATATCTAGTGAAGAATTGGAATTAAATTTCTCAAGATACTAGAAAAAAAGCGTTTTGTATTGAATTCTTACTTTTTAATTGTTAAACAATCGTTACAAACCGAGAAGTTAATCTTCAAAGGTAGGGTGACTTTGACCAAGCATATTTTTAATGTCATCAATATTGATTGAAATTTGAGAAATATTCGTTTTAGCTTATTTATTTACGGATGCAGGCATACCACATACGTTATAATTGTTAACAATGGTTATACATAAATTAGCCCGAAGAAGTGGAAATTAGGCTTGAAATGTTGAAAATACTCTACATGAAAGTTTGTCTAATCAAAACATTTCATTGGGATTGTTTCACAATATACTTGATATCAAGTGTAAAGTTATAATTAAATTACTCAATATACTAGAAAAAAAGCGTTTTGTATTGAAAGTATACTTTTTTGTTCTAAAATAATAGATAAAAACCGAGAAATTAGTCTTTGAACGTATTGTGACTTTGGCCAAGCATATTTTTAATGTCATCAATATTTATTAAAATTTGAGAAATATACGTTTTAGCTTATTTATTTGCGTATCCCGGCATACCACGTACGTTATAATTGTTAACAATTGTTATACATACAACAGCCGCAAGAAGTGGAAATAAAGTTTGAAATGTTGAAAATACTCTACATGAATGTTTGTCTAAACCAGTGTAGGGAATTTCTTGCGAGGTTTAGATAGAGATGTTTATTCACAAATCCGGGAAAAAGAAATCAATACATTGGAAAAAGCGATAGCACTGGCAAATCAGGCAGATCTCCAATGGAAGAGTTGGAAAAGAATTCATGATCCAGTTCAGGGAAAATGCAAACCTGAACTTAGTGATAAAAGCGAGCGAAATTTTCCTTCGAGAAAGAAAGTTGCGCATATTCAGGACAAAAGAATCTGGAAAACCGGAAATAATTGCGAGCGTGAGCATTTACAATGTTATAATTGTAAGGGATATGGGCACTTTAGGCGATTTTGCCCACAATTAGTAGATAATGTTAAAGATGGAGAGAGAAAGAATTGCACATATTGCTATTTGAGAAATCTTAGTTTTGAGGAGTGTAGACTTAGGGAAAAGCATGACAAAGAAAGAGAATTCCTTAAAAGAAAACGCGAATATTCTCTAAACTAGAAACGGGATCGCCCAAACGAAGACTCGGCGGTCCAGAAACCGAATTCGGTTCAATCCGGATCGTCCTTCGACTCAAATCAGACAAAGAAATGAACCTGATGCCAATGATTTCTTTAGAAAACCTTATTTTTCGAAAATAAAGCAACCCTGTTAGTAGACACCGGGTCTAGTGTAAATTTAATTAAAGAAAAGGTTTTAGATCCCCGAGTATGTATAAATAAAAGACTAATATATCACCTGGTAGGGATTGGGCCAGAAATGATTAATACCCTGGGAGAGGTAAAAATAAAAATAAAAGGGATAGAAACACCCTTTCAAATTGTCTCACAAAATTTTCCTATTCAACAGAATGGAATTTTAGGTGTTGAGGCCCTGAGACAGCATAATGTCCTTTTGAATTTTGTTGATGATTGCCTTCATTTAGGAGATATAGAATTCACACTTTTAACTCATGCCACTATAACCTTACCAGCAAGGTCAAGGGCCTTAGTTCAAGTTGTTATTAAGAATGCGTTAGTTGAGGAGGGTTATATGTCTCTACTTTCTTGCGATCCCGGTATTTTCGCTCGGGAATGTCTAGTTACAAATAACTCAGGAATTGCAAGGATATTTATGATCAATAGCAATAATGAAAATGTTCATTTAACAATACCAACCATCGAACTGGAAGAATATGAACCGCCGGAGGTACATTTTCCTCCAGTTCCACAAAAAAGGGATAAAAAGGGTAAAC
Source organism: Andricus grossulariae (assembly GCA_011634705.1). NCBI lineage: Eukaryota > Metazoa > Arthropoda > Insecta > Hymenoptera > Cynipidae > Andricus > Andricus grossulariae. Next base: position 92,761,807 of record JAABKJ010075445.1, on the reverse strand, counting down.
AAAAGGAGCAAGCTAAAAGATTATCAGAAATTCAAAAGGTTATAAAAATGGATGATTTAAATGAAGAAGAGAAAGGAAGTTTAATGTCGATATTTTTTGAATTTTCTTATCAATTTAAATTATCTGGGGATAAATTAGGTGCTACTAATGTTTAAAAGCATAAAATTTTAACAACTGACGACAAACCAGTTCATGTAAAACAATACCGTTATCCTTATATTCATAAAGATGAGATCAGGAGACAGACGGATGAATTACTCGCTTCTGGAATAGTTCAGCCGTCCGTTTTACCTTATAATTCACCATTGTGGATTGTAACCAAAAAGGTTGATGCTCAAGGAAATAAAAAATGGAGGATGGTCATCGATTATCGTTCCTTAAATGAACAAGCAATCGCAGATGCCTAAACACTTCCTAATATTACTGATATTTTAGACCAGCTTGGAGAAAGTAAATATTTCTTGGTAATGGACCTCGCTTCAGGGTTTCATCAGATTCCTATGAATCCGGAATCCCAAGAGAAAACTGCTTTTTCCACTTCTTACGGTCATTTGGAGTTCGCTCGTATGCCTTTTGGATTGAAAAATGCCCCAGCAACTTTTCCAAGAGTCATGGATCAAGTTCTCACTGGTATTCAGGGAATTGAACTCTTGGTTTATATGGACGACATTGTCGTCTATGCTTCTGATTTAAAAGATCATGATAGGAAAATTCGGGCATCATTATCGCGCTTGCGAAATGCAGGGTTAACTCTTCAGCCCGAAAAATGTCATTTCTTAAGACGTGAAATTGGTTATTTAGGTCAAATAATAACTCGTGAAGGAGTGAAACCAGATCCCAGGGAGATAGAAGCGGTGAAATTCTTTCCGGTACCTAAAACAAGGAAAAATATTGAACATTTTTTGGGGTTAGTCAGATATTATAGGTGATTCATTTCGGAATTTGCAAAAATATCGAAACCTTTAACACATTTATTAAAGCAAGACATTCCATTTCAGTGGGCCAACAAATAACAGGAAGCCTTCGAGCAACTTAGGGATGCTATTTGTTCGGAGCCCATATTACAATATCCCAATTTTACAGAACCCTTTATTATAACAACTGATGCATCAAATTATGCCTTAGGGGCAGTTTTGAGTCAGGGAACAATAGGACAAGATCTTCCCATATCTTTTGCGTCGCGAGTCTTGTTACATGCTGAATTAAATTACCCCACAGTCGAGAAAGAATTATTAGGAAGTCTTTGGTGTTAGACATTTTCGACCTTATATTTATGGACGCAAATAGAAAACAAAAACCTAATGGATCTGGTTGATGTCGCCGATATCGAGAGGTTACGTCATCCCGAAACAGAGACTGAGAGGAATGAAGAAGAAATGATACAGCATGTTGGAGATGGCGCTGCAGCTGGCGCGCAGTATCAGAACTACCACCAACAGCAGAAGCAGAACCAGCAAGATGAAGAACATCAAAATCAACATCAAGAACAACAACAACAACAGCAACAAGGAAACCAAGAGCAGCAACAACAACAACAGCAGGAATTACCTGATGAGATGGAGAATTTTTTCCAAATAGGACGAGGCTAGTAAATTAGCGTATCTAAATGAACACTCGACAATCAACTGTTTATACCACGCTCCTGATTGGTCCAGCCTGAATATTTTATAGCTCAAAAACTAAAGCTTCAACAAATTTTTAAAAAAAGAATTTTCAATTTATTTGTTTTTTATTTTTATACAGCTATATAAGTGAGGACACTTGAGCCTAGGAAACCCTGTGTAGAGTCATTAAAGTATGTGCACGGGTGCGTGTGTGCGTGTCACTGAGAAATAATTTTATTTAATTTTTTGTTTTTTTGTTTTTCATTACAGCATATTTGATACTTTTCTTATTTATTTTTTTCCAGATTACAAAGTATATGACGGAGACGACCTCGTTTTTGAGGTTATAAGACCCACAGACGACGACGACGATGAAGATGCTCTGGAAACCAGGCGAAATCCCTAGAAATCAGAGCTACGTGCGGATCTCCGAGGCAGCTCTAAGATATCTAAGCGCGGCGAGAGAGGAAGCTGCTGCTGCTGCTGCCACACTAAATATTTATTCCGATTTTTGTAATATTATGTAAATAGTTTTAGGTGTAGGAATGTAAAAAAAACTAGATTTATTGCAGTTCAATGAACAGTTTTAATTTTACATTTCTTCTTTTTTATCTTTTGCCACATTTCTCTATATATGTGTAAACATGTATAAATTTTAAAAACAAAAATTTCAATGAAATAAAAAAAGGGTTCAAACAGATTCCCTCATGCACGTTAATATATCTCAAATATAAAATTATACAGTTTTACAGCAAAGATCGTAGATTGAGCACTAATTTTATCACAATATCTTTTTAAACAGTTTTCAAACTCTAAACCATAGTGGGAATAGTGGGGGTGGCGGCCGCGGTGATGATGACGGTCATGTCTCATAATAAGCTTATATGAGACATGGACGGGCGCGCAGCGTCCAGGTTATCAGCTCATATCCTGGACGCGGAGGCGGAATCATCTGATATTTCATGGGTTGAGCTAATTCATACTTGGTACCAGCTGATTGCCGCGTCCGCAGCACCCAGGGTAACGAGCTTATAGCCCTGGTTGCAGTGCCTGCAGGGCCGTGCTTATTAGCCAAATGGCCCCTGCACACACACACACACACATGCAGGAACCCATTTTCCCGTTTTTATTTATTCAAAGCCAGTGGGAGAAGACAGAAAGGTTATAAAAGAAGTAGATTCTGAAGATTTCATAAATATTTCTAAGATTTTAAAAGATTCAGATGGTTTTCAAGTATTTAAAGGGTTTCAAAGGCTTCGCAAAGGTTTGAAAGATTTTGAAATATTTCAAAGATTTATATAATTATTTTCATTTTTGTTGAAAAAAAATAAAGCAGAATTTATACATTTAATTCAAAAAAAGTACTTATTCACTGTTATGATTCCAAAAGAGTATGAAGACACAAGCATTTTTATTACGATATTCTTGTTTAAAATTATCTATACAGTTTTGAGGGTATTAAAATGTATGCGAGAATATAAACAACAAATCTAATAGCGAAATTTTTGAAATGTTTTGAAATCTTTTCTAAATCTTGGAAACTTATAAAAACTTTTGAAATCTTGAAAATTTTTGTTGAAGAAATTTAAAATCTTTGGGAATTATTCTGAACGACTTGAAATTTTTTTGAAATATTAAAAAATCTTCATGAAATCATTGTGATATTTTGAAACACTTGTGAAGTTTGAAAATTTGTTTTCGATTGTGATTGGAATAATCCGATGATTGCTGTAAGCCTTCGCGAAATTCGATACTCTTTTTATATTCGACATAAGATATTTGCCACTCTGTAAAGTAGAAAATTATGCGCTGAAAATATACATCATCGTCATCGATGTGAAGTGATGTTTCCATCTGGAATCCATTTTTACAAATACGAAGTCTATAACATCTTCAGGATCTACTTCTTTTATAATCTTTCTGTCTTCTTCCACTGGCTTTGCATAAATAAAAACGGGAAAATGGGTCCCTGCGTGTGTGTGTGTGTGCAGGGGCCATTTGGCTAATAAGCACGGCCCTGCAGGCACCGCAACCAGGGCTATAAGCTCGTTACCCTGGTTGCTGCGGACGCGGCAATCAGCTGGTACCAAGTATGTATTAGCTCAACCCATGAAATATCAGATGATTCCGCCTCCGCGTCCAGGATATGAGCTGATAACCTGGACGCTGCGCGAACTAAAACGCCTCTTTTTTTAACTTCCAATTCTTAATTTAAAAGATTATCATAGTGATGACAAATTTTTGGCAATAGATTTTTCTACATTTCTTCATTTTCATTACTTCACACAAATAACGAATCTATTAGAACCTATTCTAAAAATTGATTTTGTATCCACTTTCAATAAAACTAAACATTTCCCTTTTCAAATTCGGATCCCTGATAACAAAGCCTATCAATGAAAACAAATGTTTGCAAATAACTTCTTCTAAAGAAACCCCTTGAAAGTTTATTTTAAAAGAACTAATTCCTATGAATTAATTCTGAATCCTCTTTCAACGAAACTAAAACACCTCTTTTTTCAAATTCTGATTCTTAATTCAAAAGATTATCAGTGATAAACATTTTTTGTGAATAGGTTTTTCTACATTTCTTCATCTTCATTTCTTCTCCCAAATAAAGATTCATTTGGAAGAACCTATTCTAAAAATTGATTTTGAAACCACTGTCAATAAAACTTAACATTTTTTTCATCTTTGGCTCTTTAATTGCAAGGGCTATGAACTGAAGCAAATGTTTTGAAAATAAATTTTGATACAGGAACCTCTCGCAAGTTTGTTTTTAAAGAACCAATTCCTGAAAATTAATTTTAAATCCTATTTCAACGAAACTAAAACACCTCTTGTTTCAAATTTTGATTCTTAATTCAAAAGATTATCAGTGATAAAAAATTGTTGGCAATAGGTTCTTCTACATTCCTTCTTTTTTTCATTTCTTCTCCAAAATTAAAATTCTTTTAGAATAACCTATTCAAAAAATGATTTTGAATCCACTATGAATGAAACTCAACATTTCTCTTTTCAAACTCGGATCCTTGATTCCAAAGACTATCAATGAAAGCAAATTTTATAAAATAACTTTTTTAAAGGAACATCTCTTAAGTTCCTTTTAAAAGAACCAATTCCTACAAATTAATTTTGATTTCTCTTTCAATGAAACTAAAATGCCTCTTTTTTTAAATTACGATCCCTAATTCAAAAGATTATCAGTGACGAAAAATTTTTGGGAATAGGCTTTTCTGCATTTCTTCTTTTTCTTAATTTCTTCTACAAAATTAAAATTATTTCAGAAGAATCTATTCTAAAAATTGATTTTGAATCCACTATGAATGAAAGTCAACATTTCTCTATTCAAACTCGGATCCTTGATTCCAACGCCTATCAATGAAAACAAATTTTTGAAAATAACTTTTGCAAAGGAACCTCTCGCAAGTTTCTTTTAAATTACTTCACCTAAATATTCTTTTAGAAGAACCTATTCTAAAAATTGATTTCGAATCCATTTTCAATGAAACTAAACATTCCTATTTTCAAATTCGGATCTTTGATCCAAAGCCTATCAATGAAAACAAATTTTGACAAATAACTTCTTCTAAAGAAACCTCTTGCAAGTTTGGTTTAAAAGAACTAATTCCTAAGAATTATTTTTGAACCCTCTTTCAAACAAACTGAAACGTCTCCTTTTCCAAATTCGGATTCTTGATTCAAAAAATAATAACTCTTACAAAATTGTTGGGAATATAATCCACTACATTTCTTTATCTTCGTCTATTCATCTTCATTTATTCTCACAGTTAGAAGAACGAAGAAGAATTTTCGAATCCTCTTTCAACAAAACTAACACGCTTTTTTCCATATTCGGATTCTCGATTTAAAAAATAATCATTGACGAAAAATGATTGGGAGTAGGTTCTTCTACATTTCTTCTTTATTTATTTTCCTAAACAAAAATTCTTTTAGAAGAAACTATTATAAACATTGACTTTGAATCCACTTTCAATCCTTTCCAAATTCGGATCCTTGATTCCAAACATTATAAATGAAAACAAATGATTGAAAATAGCTTCTTCTAACTAAGGGAACCTATCGGAAGTTTATTTAGAATAATTTCTTGAGAAGAACCTATTCTTCAGAATTAATTTTGAATCCTCTTTTAACGAAAAGAAAACGACTCTTTTTTCAAATTTGGATTTGCCATTCAAAAGATAATCACTGATCGGCAATTATTAGCAATGGGTCTTTCCACAAATCTTCATCTTCATATCTTCATCTTTATCACTTCGCATAAATAAAGATTCTCTTAGAAGAATCTATTCTCACGAACTAATTACGAATCTTTTGTTAACAAAACTGAAACGCCTCTTTTCCCAAATTCGAATTCTTGATTGAAAAGATTATCACAGATGAAAAATTGTTGGGAATAGGTTCTTCTACATTTCTTCATCTTCATTTCTTCTTCTTAAAGAATATTCTTTAAGAACCTTTTCTCAAAAATTGATTTTGAATCCAATATCAATTAATTTAAACATATCTTCTTCCAAATTAGGATCTTTGATTGCACAAACTATCGCTTTCAGGTGAAAATGACCTATTTTGCTTTCTTCAATAATTTCAGATTAAATAAAAAAATGGAGAACCAAGCCTAACCAAACATGCTATAGATAAATAAAGTGATGCATTTTTAACAAAAAGATTAATTTACTAAAAAAAACGAATTTTCAACGAAACGCATGAATTTTCAAACAAATGGTCAAATTTTCAACTAAACAAGATCAAAGTTCCACCAAAAATGGAATGAATAAATTTTTCAGTTCAAACATTAATTTTTAACAAAAAAATAAACAGCTTTGCAATCAAATAGTTAAATTTTCATCGAAAGAAATGAATTTTGCAAATAAAAATAAAAATTTGTAACAAAAAATGAAACAGTTCAATTTTCAGTTAAAAAAGTAATTTTGAACCAAAAAAAAAAGGTTTGAACAAAAACTTAAATTTTCAACTAAAAATAATGAATTTTCAAACAGGAAGATTAATTTTTTACCAAATAGTCGGATTTTGATAAAAAAACTTGATTTTCAAACAAACAAAAATGTAACAAAGTAGTTGAATTTTTAACCAAAGGAATGAATTTTTAACAAAAAATAAATGAATTTACAAATAATAAGAATAATTTTCTAACAAAAGGTCAATTTTTAAATACATAGTTGAATTTTCAACTGAAAAGATCAATTTTCAAGAACAGAAAACCGAATTTTTATAAATTAGTTACATTTTCATTCGAAAAATAATTTTTTAACCAAAAATATTAATTGTTAAACATCAAGATTAATTTTTAACAAGAAGAGACGAATTTTCAATAAATCATGCAATTTTTTAAATAAAAAATATCAGTTTTTAACCACAAATAAAATAAAAGACCAATTTTCAACAAAATAATTAAATTGTCAAACAAAGCTATCAATTTTCAACCAAAAAATTAATTTACTATGAAAAAATATTAATTTTCAACAAAAAACATGAATCAATTTTTAACCAAAAAATTAATTTACTAACAAAAAGACGAATTTTTAGCAAAACACGAATTTTCAACCAAATAATTGCATTTTCAACCAAAAAAGATCAGTGTTTAACCAAGAATAGAATAGCAGAATTCAAAATTAAACAAATATAATTTTTAACAGAACCATTACATTTTTTACCAAAGATATGAATTTTCAACAAATTACATGAATTGTCAACTAAAAAAAAATATTTTCAACCAAAAATATAATTTAAATTTTCAGCTAAAAAAAAAATAATTTTCAAACAGAAAATAAACGAATTTTCAACCTAATAGTTAAATTTTCAATTAAAAAATATCATTTTTTAACCAAAAATATAATGGCTTCATTTTTCGTTAAACAAATGAATTTTCAACCAAACAGTTAAATTTTTCGTTAAAACAATAAATTTCAAGAGAATCGTTGCATTTTAAAACCAAAACAATGAAATTTCTACTAAAAAAGATTCATTTTCAACCGAAAATGAAAAAAAAAAATTTCAATCAATTATCAAACAAACAAAAAAACAATTTTCAACAAAATATGTAGTTAAATTTACAACCACAGTGATGCATTTTTAACCAAAAAATTAATTTACAACAAAGAAATTAATTTTCAACGAAACCCATGAATTTCTAACTAAACAGTTGTATTTTCATCTAAAAAAGATCAATTTTCAACCAAAAATAGAATAGTTGAATTTTTTGCTGAAAAAATTAATTTTCAAAACAAAAAAAGCGAATTTTCAACAAAATAGTACAATTTTTAACCAAAGTGATGCATTTTTAACCAAAAAATTAATTTACTAAAGAAAAACACGAATTTTCAACCAAATAGTTGAATTGTTATCTGAAAAAGATCAATTTTCAACAAAAAATGAAAGTTAAATTTTTAGCTAAAAAATTAATTTTCAAACAAAAAAGAATCGAATTTTCAACCAAATAGTTAAATTTGCAACCAAAGTGATGCATTTTTAACCAAAAAATTAATTTACTAAAAGAAAAAACGAATTTTCAAAAAAATAGTTAAATTTTCATCAATTTCAATCAACCAAAAAATCAATTTACTACCAAAAAAGACAAATTTTCAACGAAACGCATGAATTTCCAACCAAATAGTTGAATTTTCAATTAAAAAATATCAATTTTCAACCAAAAATAGAATAGTTAAATTGTCCGTAAAAAAAATAATTTTGAAAAAAATGCAATCAAAATAGTTAAATTTTCAACAAAAGTGATGCATTGTTAACCAAAAAATTAATCTAATACAAAAAAATACTAATTTTCAACAAAACGCATGAATTTCCAACCAAATAGTTAAAGTTTCCGTAAAAAAATATGCTTCAAGATAATCGTCAGATTCTTAACCAAAACAATTAAATTTCAACTAAAAAAGATCAATTTTCAACCAAAAATGGGAAAAATTAATTTAAATTAATTTTCTAATAAAAAAAAAAACGAAATTTCGACAAAATATGTAGTTAAATTTTCAACCAAAGTCAAGCATTTGTAACAAAAAGAATAATTTACGACAAAGAAAAGGAATTTTCAACAAAGCACGTGAATTCTCAAACAAATGGTCGAATTTTCAACTAAACAAGATCAAAGTTCCACCAAAAATGGGGATACGAGAAAAATTTATGATACATAGATTGATTTTCAAAAATAATCTGCGAAATTTGAGAAAGAATTGACGGATTTGATGTGAAAATCAAAAAATGGTTAGTCACTATTTTTCTCGTAAATCATGGTGGCGATTCGGCGGACGATTTTAAATTCCCGGTCATTACCCGGATTTTCCCGGTCAATTTTTTCAATTTTCCCGGTCAACTAGAAGTAACATATTCTTACTGGCCGCTAACCGCAAACATTTATTTTGATTTATGACGCTTATTCTAAATTGCAACATAGATTAATTTTGAAACAAACATTTAAATTTCACAATGAAAAATACCAATTTTTAAAGAAGAAATGTAATAGTTAAACTTTTAGTTGAAAAAATAAATTTTCAACAAAAAATAACGGATTTGAATAAAAATAATTCAATTTTGGACCGAAGTGATGAATTTTCAAGGAAAATGACGAATCTTCAACTGTGATAGTTGAATTTTCAACAAAAAATTAATGTTTACTCAATAGATAAATCATTAACCAAAACTTAAGTAATTATATTATAAGTTTAAAAAATTAATGTTTAACCAAACAGATGAATTTCCAACTAAAGCTATAAAATATTCAATTGGAATAATTTAAATTTTCAGTTAGAAAAATTACTTTAAGAAAAAAATCATAACTTAAAAAAAATAGTTACATTTTCAAAGAAAGTGATGAATTTTCAAATTAAATTGGAAATATTAAACTCGAATAGTTGAATTTCAAACCAAAAAGATGCATTTTTAACGGAAATGGTGAGTCTTCAAATAAACTAGTTTAATTTTTGACCAAAAAGATGAATTTTTAACAAAGAAGAATAATTCTACCAAAAAAAGATGAATTTTCAACTGATAAAGATCATTTTCCAACAAAAAATTATAAAATTTAATTTTTTATTAAAAAATGCATTTTCAATCAAAGAGATTAATTTCTATCTAAAATCATGGAATACTCGACTGGAATAATAGTTACATTTTCAGTTTACAAAACGAAATAATTTTCATCCAAAGAAGAAACAAATTTTCAGCAAAATAGTTTAATTTTCGCAAAAAAAATTCCTTTTCATCCAAAGAAAAAAGAATTTTTCAATCAAATAGCTCATATTTCAACCAAAAAGGAATTTTAATTAAAAATTATGAATCTTCAACCAAAAAATTAATTTAAAAAAAAAGTTTAACTTACATCCAAGTAATTTTGTTTTCAAACTGAAAGATGATTTTTCAACTAAAATGATAAATACTTAACTGGAATACTTGAATTTTTATCCACAAAGAAGATTAGCTTGCGAAGAAAAAGATCATTGTCTACCAAAACGAAAATCTATTTTTAGCAAAAATGTAGATTTTGAACAAAATAGTTGAATTTTCAATTGAAAAAGACAAATTTTTATCTAAATTATTGAACTTTGAATAAGAAAAGATCAATTTTCAACCAAAAATAGACATTCAAATTTTCAGTTGTAGGAATTAATTTGCAATCAAACTCATGAATTTTGAACTAAAATTATGTATCTTCAACTGGAATAGTTGAGTTTTATACCAAAAATATGAATTTTTAACCACAAAGATTATTTTTCTACAAAAAGGCGAATTTTTCACAAAGTACATAAATTTTCAAAAAACTAGTTTTTTTCTAAAGCAAAAATATCAATTTTCAAGTTAATAGTAGTTTAATTTTCATCCAAAAAAGATAAATATTCTACCAAAAATATTATGGTTAAATTTCCTGTTAAAAATCTAATTCATAACAAACATAAAAAAAAACTAATTTTCAGCAAACTAGTTTAATTTTCGGCTGGAATAGTTAAATTTTTCGTTTGAAAAATGGATTTTCAGTAAATTTGTACTTTTTCAACCAGGGATGAATTTTCAATTGAAAAAGACACATTTTTATCCTAATTATTGAATTGAAAATGGACATTTAAATTTTCAGTTGAAGGAATTCAATGATGAATGATGAATCTTCAACTGGAATAGTTGAGTTTTATACAAAAAAGATGGATTTTCGACTATAAAGATTATTTTCCTCAAAGAAAGGAGAATTTTTCACAAAGTACATAAATTTTCAAAAAATTAGTTTAATTTCTGAATAAAAAATATTAATTTTCAACTAAATAGTAGTTCAATTTTTATATAAAAAAGATACATCTTCAACCAAAAATATAGTGGTGAAATTCTCTGTTAAAAATTTAATTCTAACAACAACAAAAAACTAATTTTCAGCAAAATAGTTGAATTTTCTACTGGAATAGTTAAGTTTTTAGTTCAAAAAATGAATTTTGAACAAAGTAGTTACATTTTCAACCAGAGATGAACTTTCAATTGAAAGACACAAATTTTCATCCAAATTATTGAACTTTGAATAAGAAAAGATCAATTTTCAAGGAAAAATGGACATTTAAATTTTCAGTTGAAGGAATTCAATGATGAATGATGAATCTTCAACTGGAATAGTTGAGTTTTATAATCAATAAAACATTTTGTAATTTTAATGATTTACATTTAAAATTTCTTCAATTTGAAAGAACCAAAAACTTTAGAATACTAATTTTTATGTAAATCGGATCACTAATGCAGATTCTGTAAAATAACAAAATATTTTTCAAAAAATGTACTCCAACTAGGCGGCAGTCACCTGAAAAAAAATATTTCAAAGTCGTTAATAAACTTGGCTAGGGTACGGGGTAAAGTTGGCTAGAGTATGGGGCAAAGTTGGTTAGGCTACGGGGTAAAGTCGATTAGGGTACGGGGTAAAGTCGGCTGGGGTACGGGGTAAAATTTTCGAAGCTACGGGGCAAAGTTGGCTAGGGTACGGGGTAAACTTGGCTAGGGTACGGGGTAAAGTCGACTATGGTACAGGGCAAAGTTGGCTAGGGTACGGGGTAATCTGTCTAGTGTGCGGGGTAAAGTTGGCTAGGGTACGGAGTAAAATTGGCTAGGGTATCAGGTAAAGTTTTGTAAGCTACGGGACAAAGTTGGCTATGGTACGGGGTGAAGTTGATTATGATACGGGGTAAAGTCGGCTAGGGTACAGGGTGAAGTTTTTGAAGCTACGGGGCAAGTTAGCTAGGGTACGGGGTAAACTTGGCTAGGTAGGGGTAAAGTGGGCTATGGTACGGGGCAAAGTTGGCTAGGGTACGAATAAAACTTGGCTAGAGTACGGGGTAAAGTCGGCTTGGGTTCGGAGTAAACTTGGCTAGGGTACGGGGTGAATTCGGCTATGGTAGGGGTAAAGTTGGCTAGGGTACAGGGTAATGTCGACTGAAATTTTTTAAGTTGATTAATATTAAGTTTTTTTATTTTAATGATTCACATTTGAAATTTCTTTAATTTGAAAAAACCAAAAACTTTAGAATACTAATTTTTAAGTAAATCGGATCACTAATGCAGATTCTGCAAAATAACGATATTTTTTCAAAAAAAGTAGTCCAACTAGGCGATAGGCACCCAAAAAAAAGGATTTCAGAGTCGTTAATAAACTTGGCTAGTGTACGGGGTAAAGTCGGCTATGGTACAAGGCAAAGTTGGCTAGGGTACAGGGTAAACTTGACTAGGATACGGGGTAAAGTTGGCTAGGGTACGGGGTAAACTTGACTAGGGTGCGGGGTAAAGTTGGCTAGGGTACGGGGTAAAATTGGCTATATTACGGTGTAAATTTAGCTAGGGTACGGTGCAAAGTTGGCTAGGGTACGGGTTAAAGTCGGCTAAGATACGGGGTAAACTTGGCTAGGGTACGGGGTAAAGTCGACCATGGTACGGGGTAAAGTCGGCTATGGTACGAGGTAAAGTTGGATAGGGTACGGAGTAAAGTTGGCTAGGGTACGGGGTAATGTCGACTGCAAATTTTCAAGTCAATCAATATAAAATTTTGTAATTTTAATGATTTACATTTGAAATTTCTTCAATTTGAAAGAACCAAAAACTTTAGAATACTAATATCTAAGTAAATCGGATCACTAATGCAGATTCTGCAAAATATCAACATTTAAAAAAAAAATAGTCCAACCTGTGCCGCAGGCATCTAAAAAAAAAGTTTCAAAGTCGTTAATAAAGTTGGCAAGGGTACCAGGTAAAGCTTTCTAAACTACGGGGCAAAGTCGTCTATGGTACGGGGTAAAGTTGGCTAGGGTACGAAGTAAAGTTGGCTAGGGTACGGGGTAATGTCGACTGCAAATTTTTAAGTCAATCAATATAATATTTTGTAATTTTAATGATTTACATGTGAAATTTCATTAATTTGAAAGAACCAATAACTTTAGAATACTAATATCTAAGTAAATCGGATCACTAATGCAGATTCTGCAAAATATCAACATTTTTTTCAAAAAAAGTAGTCCAACCTGTGCGGCAGGCATCTAATAAAAAAGGTTTCAAAGTCGTTAATAAAGTTGGCTAGGGTACCAGGTAAAGTTTTCTAAGCTATGAGGCAAAGTTGGCTAGGGTACGGGGTAAAGTTGCTAGGGTACGGGGTAAAGTCGATTAGGGAACGGGGTAAAGTCGACTAGTGTACGTGGTAAAGTCGGCTAGGTTACGTTGTAAAGTTGGCTAGGGTACGAGTTAAAGTCGGCTAGGGTACGGGATAAAGTCGACTAGGGTACAGGGTAAAGTCAGCTAGGGTACGGGGTAAAGTTTTCGAAGCTACATGGCAAAGTTGGCTAGGTTACGGGGTAAAGTTGGCTAGGGTACGAGGCAAAGTCGGGTAGGGTACGGGATATGGTCGATTCGGGTACAGGGTAAAGTCAGCTAGGGTACGGGGTAAAGTTTTCGAAGGTACATGGCAAAGTTGGCTAGGTTACGGGGTAAATTTGGCTAGGTTACGGGGTAAAGTTGGCTAGTGTACGGGGTTAAAGTTTCTTGTGTACGGGGTAAAGTCGGCTAGAGTACGGGGTAAAGTTGGCTACGATACCGGCTAAAGTTTGCTAAGCTACGGGGTAAAGTTCGCCGGGGTGCGGACTGAATTTTAAACCAAAATGATTAATTTTCAACCAAGAAATGTAATTTTCAATCAAAGAAGAATTTTCAACAAAAAAAAAGAAATTTTTAACTGGAATAGTTGAATTTTCAGTTTAAAAAATTAATTTTTAACCCAAAAAAAAACGAATTTTCAACAAAATAATTAGATTTTCAATCAAAGAGATGAATATTTCAATAAAAATGATTAATCTTACAAAAAAAATGAACTGTTGACTAAAATGCTGAATCTTTAACAGGAATAGTTGAATTTTCAACCAAGAGATTCATTTTCAACCAAAAAAGAAGAATTTTCAACAAAAAAAATCATTTTTACCTAAAAAAACGAATTTTCAACAAAATAGTTAAATGTCCAACTGAAGAGATGAATTTTCAATTGAAATTATGAATTTTAAACCAACAAATGAACTTTTAACGAAATAGTTTAACTTTTAACCAATTAGTTGCATTTACAACCAAATAGTTGAATTTTCAAGCAAAAGGGATGAATTTTCAACAAAATAGATGACTTTTCAACAAAACAGTTGAATTTACAACCAATTTATTTCAAGTTTCATCCAAAAAAGATTTATTCACAACGAAAAATGTAATAGAGGATATTTCAACCAAAAAATATTAATTTTCTACCAAAAAAAGATAAATATTCAACGAAAAAGTTGAGAATTGAAGCTAAAAAATTGAATGTTTTAGAAAACATTTGAGTTTTCAACCTAAAAAATATGAATTTTCAACCAAATAATTGTATTTCCAAGCAAAAGGGACAAATTTTTAACAAAATAGTTGAATTTTGAACTAAATCGTTGAATTTTTAACAACAACAAAATTAATTCCCAACAAAAAATGTATTAGTTGATATTTCCACCAAAAATAATAATTTTCTACCAAAAGAGATAAATTTTCAACGAAAAAGTTGAGGCTTCAAGCTAAAAAGTTTAATGTTTCAGAAAACAGTTAAGTTTTCAATAAAAAATGATTAATTTTCTATCCAAAAAGACGAATTTAAAAAAAAAACAGTTGAATTTTCGACCAAAAAATATGAGTTTTTAACAAAATAGTTGAATTTTCAACAAAATGACTAAATTTTCAACAAAATAGTTTGATTTGAAACCTAAAAAGATGTTTTTTTAATCAATTAGTTGAAGTTTCAACCAAAAAAGATTAATGTTTTATCCATAAAGAAGAGTTTTCAAAAAACAGTTGAATTTTCAACCAAAAAAATGATTTTAACAAAATAAATGAATTTTCAACTTACGACGATGAATATTCAACCAAATAGTAGAATTTTCAAGAAACTAAAAATTAATTATCAACCAAACAGTTGCATTTATAAAAAAAATGGTTGAATTTTCAAACAAAACGGACGAATTTTCAACAAAACAGTTAAATTTCCGACTAAAAAAGATGATTTTCAACAGAATAGTTGAATTTTTAACTAAAAAGTTGAATATTTACCCTAAAAAGATGTATTTTCTTTAAAAAGATGCATTTTCTACCAAATAGTTAAAAAAATGCTATAGCTGATATTCCCACAAAAAAATTTATTTTTTAATCAAAAACAGTTGAAGTGAATACAAAGAGACGAATTTTCAATAAAACAGTTGAATGCTCAATCAAAACGAATTAACTTTGAACCAAAAATTTGCATTTTTCACAAAAAAGATTAAATTTCTACAAAAAGAGATGAATTTTCGAACCAAAAAGACAATTTTTCAACAAAAGAGAGCAATTTTAACAGAAGAAAGATTTTTCAGTCGAAAGATTAAATAAAAATTAATTAAACTAATTATATGAATTAATTAAATAATTAAAGAAATTAAATTAAATTGTTAATTTTTAAGCCAAAATGCGAATTCTCTAAAAACAGTAGAATTTTAGACTAAAAAGTTTATTTTTAACCAAATAGTTGAATTTTATAACAAAATCGTTGAATTTTCACCCTAAAAAGATGTATTTTCAACCAAGTAGTTGAAGTTTCAATTAAAAAAGATCAATTTCTACCAAATAGTTAAAAAAATTTTATGGGTGATATTTTCACCACAAAGAATTTCATTTTTAATCAAAAACAGTTGAAGTGAATAAAAAAAAATGCAATAAAATAGTTGAATCGTCAACCAAAACAGATTAATTTGGAACCAAAAATTTACATTTTTCACAAAAGAGAATACATTTTTACAAAAAGAGGTGAATTTAAGAACCACAAAGACAATTTTTCAACAAATGAGAGGAATTTTCACATAAGAAAGGTTTTTCAGTCAGAAGAAAAAAAATGCAATTAAATTGTTAACTTTTCAAGCCGAAATGCGAATTCTCTAGAAAAAAAAAAAACAGTTCAATTTTTAATCGAAAAATTTGAATTTTTAACTGAAAAATTCATTTTCAACGAAATAGTGGAATTTTCTAACAAAATAA
Organism: Andricus grossulariae; assembly: GCA_011634705.1. Taxonomy (NCBI): domain Eukaryota; kingdom Metazoa; phylum Arthropoda; class Insecta; order Hymenoptera; family Cynipidae; genus Andricus; species Andricus grossulariae. The sequence continues at coordinate 92,745,635 of JAABKJ010075445.1, read as the reverse complement.
TAGAAGTTTCAACCCAAAATGATGAATATTAACCAAAACAGTCGAATCAAAAAATGTATGTATATATATATTGAAAATATAACTGGATTCTTGAAAATGCATTTTTTTGGGTTGAAAATTAATTTTTTAACTGAAAATTTAACTATTCCATTTTTTATAGAAAATTGATATTGTTCAGTTTAAAATTCAACTTTTTGGTTGAAAATTTATCTTTTTTAGTTGAAAATTCGTTATATTTTTTTGGCTGAAAATGAATTTTTTCACTGAAAATTTAGCTTTTCCATTTTTGGTTGAAAATTGATCTTTTTTAGTTGAAAATTTGACTACTTTGTTGAAAACTGATGTATTTTGTTAAAAATTCCTATTTTTTCGGTAGAAAATTAATCTTCTTTGTTAAAGATATAACTATTTGGTCAAAAAATAATCTACTTTGTAGAAAATCCAACATTTTTGTTGAAAAGTCATTTTAGTTTAAAATTCGTGTATTTTGTTAAAAATATAACTAGTTTGTTGAAAATTCATTTTTTTGGGTTGAAAATTAATTTTTAACTGAAAATTTAACTATTCCATTTTTGGTGGAAAGTTGATATTTTTTAGTCGAAAATTCAACTTTTTGGTTGAAAATTTATCGTTTTTAGTTGAAACTTCGTTTGTTTTTGTTGGGCTGAAAATTAATTTTTTAACTGAAAATTTAACTAATCCATTTTTGGTAGAAAATTGATATTTTGTAGTTGAAAATTCAACTTTTTAGTTGAAAGTTTATCTTTTTTAGTCGAATATTCGTTTTTTTTTGTTGAAAATCAATTTTTTAACTGCAAATTCAACTATTTCATTTTTGTTGAAAAATTGATCTTTTTTAGTTGAAAATTCGTTTTCTTTTTGACTGAAAATTAATTTTTTAACTGAAAATTTAACTATTCCATTTTTGGTGGAAAATTGATATTTTTTAGTTGAAAATTCGTTTTTTTTTCAGCTGAAAATTAATTTTGTATCTGAAAATTTAACTATTATATTTTTTGTAGAAAATTGATATTTTTTAGTTAAAATTCGTTTTTTTTTGTCTGAAAATTAACTTTTTAACTCAAAATTTAACTATTTCATTTTTGATGGAAAATTGATATTTTTTAGTTGAAAATGCAAGTTTTTGGTTGAAAATTTATCTTTTTTAGTTGAAAATTCAACTACTTCGTTGAAAACTGATGTTTGTTTTTTTTTTAAATATATTTTGTTGAAAATTCCTATTTTTCGGTAGAAAATTAATCTGCTCAGTTAAATATATAACTATTTGGTTAAAAAATAAGCTACTTTGTAGAAAATTCAACATTTTTATTGAAAGGTCATTTTTTGGTTGAAGATTCTTCATTATAGTTGAAAATTCATCTCTTTGGTTAAAAATTTAACTATATTGTTGAAAAATCATTTTTTTATTGAAAATTTATTTTTAATTGAAGATTCATCATTTTAGTTGAAAATTCATGTATTTTGTTGAAAATGCATTTTTTTGGGGTTGAAAATTAATTTTTTAACTACAAATGTAACTATTCCATTTTTGGTGGAAAGTTGATATTTTTTATTTGAAAATTCAACTTTTTGGTTGAAAATTTATCTTTTTTAGTTGACAACTCAACTACTTCGTTGAAAATTGATGTATTTTGTTGAAAAATCCTCTTTTTCGATAGGAAATTAATCTTCTTGGTTAAAAATTGAACTATTTAGTTAAAAATTTCATTTATTTGGTTGGAAATTCAAGAATTTCGTAAAAAATACATCTTTTTTGTTGAAAAGTCGCGTGAGTATAGTTTAGGCGGAGTAATCCACCATAAGTTTATGTAATTCAGAGTTTTGTAATTTTTTTGGTAAAATTTTGTTTGCAATCCAGAGTAATCCGTTATAATTCGAGGTAATCCAACTCCGCTGAACCCCGGACCTACCAAATCACAAAAAAAAACCTGTCTATGCGGTCTACACGAAATTAAAACCTGTCCATGCGGTCTACACGGAATTAAAACCATTTTTGGTTCGAGTCATCCAAATATACAGAGGTTCAATTAATATGTGCAGATATGTACAGAACCTATGTCCATCGGAAAAGGGATCATTTTGTCGGTATGGAATTCCATCCGACCCAAATCAAATATTCTTGACAATTCAAGTCCAAAATCAACCCTCTGTGTTCTCTAGTTGAAAAACGAGTCACCGCTGTCAATTTTAAAGCAAAAAATAAAAAGTTTTCGAGAAAAACGCTTTTAAAAATTGGTGATCGTCATGAGGGAATGTCCACATTTTACGTGACACTCTAAATAAGGGTGGGGTGGGGGGCTGTCATAACGCCTCAAAGTGTCTGTTGAATTTTCGACCAAAAAATTGAATGTTCAACAAAAAAGTTGAATTTTTTACCAAAAAAGATGACATTTTTTTTTATTAAATCAGTTTTTTGGTTAAAAATTATTTTTATATTTAATTATTTTTTATTTTTATTTATTAATTAATTTATTTTTTTTAGTTATTCATCAAATAATAAATATAATAATAATAAATAAATAAATCATAATATATATATAATCCCATGAACTACGTTAAAGATTTGGGGGGGGGGGGGGTCACGCTAAAAAGTACGGTTTAAAACAGGGGTGGGAGTGAGTCTCACTGGAAGTAACGTCACGGACTTAGATAACATTCAGTTCGTTTCCTGTTGATAAATGTTAATGATAGTTTTTCTCTGTTTTCAAAAAACATACCCTTTTTCTTATTTTTTTTCGCTTAAGTGCGAACTAAATTAATAGAACACAACAAGAAAAATCAACTACTTTTGGTTGAAGATTGTGGTATTATATTTTCGGTTCCGAATTAATCTTTTTGTTTATATATTCTGGCGTTTCGTTAAAAATGGTATCATTTTGTTGAAAATGCAATTATTTTATTGAAAAATCATCTTTTTCGGACATAAATTTTTCTCCTTGGTTTAAACCAACTATTCTATTCCAAGAAAATTATTCTTTCGGTAAAAAGTCATCTTTCGGAATGACTTTTTTTGTTGAAAATTCATTTTTTTTAAATTCATCATGTTAGTTGAAAATTCATCTCTTTTCCTGTAAATGTAACTATTTTGTTACAAATTCTTGTTTACATTCACAAAAGAGAAGGTATTGGATTTGTTTAAAATTTGCCCCCCCCCCCCTCCCTTCTCGCGCAGAATTGGCCTTTGATATACTTTTTTAATGTCCTAAACTAAAGGCCTAGTACATTAGTCAGCCATTTTGGATAAAAATTCGAAAAGATAAAGCATTTAAAAACTTGATGAGACTACTTTTTTTAAAAATTTTAAAAATCTACGTATGGCTATTCGCAGCTCAAAAAGAAGAACAATTTATTCACTATGAGTTTTTTCGGCGAAAACAAAATTACCAGAGTTGTAGCATTTACAAAATTAAGAAAAACGAAAATGGAAATTTGAAGCCAAACAACGCACGATATAAAAAAAGATTATGAAAAGAAAAACCTTGCTTTTTGAACACTTGATAAGATTATAATACCAACTTTTTGAATTTTTCTGCGAAATGGAAAATTCAATTTTTGATTGCACAAGATATAATAAAAAATTATAAAATTTCATTTTTCGGTCAAACTATGCAAGATACGTCAAAATATGAATGAACAAAAATTGTGCGCTCGAAAAAGATCTACAAATTTATTGTGAATTACTTTTTGATAGGACACGTAGTTTTTGTGGTAGGATAGAAATTATTTCTTTGGTTCAGAATTTCATTATGAAGTTCAAAGTTTCCTTAAAAATCGAAAATTTGGTTTAATATTTATTTATTTTGTTAAAAATTTATGTCTTTTCGGTAGATAATTAATCTTTCCGGTTGAAAATTCATTTCTTCAGCTCTTCCATTTTTGCCAGGAAATTGATCTTTTCTTAGTTGAAAATATACTTATTTTGTTCGTGACTACTCTTTTTGGGTTGTAAATTCAACTTTTTTATCGAAAACTCGTCTTTACGCTAGAAAATTTAACATTTTGGATTAGATTTTTTTTCATTATTGATTGAAAATTCGGTCTTGGTTAGAAATTTCTATATTTTGTGGAAAATTTTTTTTGCACCTGATAGAATATTAATCTTCTTGGTAACTAATTCACCTTTTTAGTTTAAAACTGATTTATTAGGTTACAAATTTCTTTAGGAATTGCAAATTTTTATAAGTTAATATTTTTGGTAGAAGATTATTCTATATGGTTTACAATTTATTCCTATGTTTGAAAATTCAACTATAAGTTTGCATATTAATTTTCAAAGGCCAGGTTTGGTTAAAAATTAGTTTATTGTGTTGAGAATGCATGTTTTTTGGTAGAAAATTAATTTTTCCAACTGAAATTTGAGTAATCTATTTTTTGTCTGGCATTAATGTTTTTTGATAGGCATTTAATCGTATTGGTTGAAAATGCATCTGTTTTGTCAATTCATCTAGCTTTTTGAAAATTCAGCTGTATGATTACCAATTTCTGTATTTTGTTGAATCTTTGTCTTTTGCAGTGAAATATTAACATTCTTGTTAAATAACACACATTTTTGTTTAAAAAAATTAATTAATAGTTTGAAAATTTCTTTAAAAATTTCAAACTTGTTTGAAGATTCATGTATTTTGTTGAAAAATAATCTGCTTGAAAATGAATTTCTTTCATTGAAAAGCAGTTTTCTTTTCAAATTAATTTTTTATCTGAAAATACAACTATTTCAGGTTTTCGTCGAAAATTTATCTTTTTGAATGGACATTCAATCTTCTTGGTTGAAAATTTACCTGTTTGGTTGAAAACTAATTTTTTTTGTTAGAAATTTGTCTATTTTGTTGAAAATTCGTTTTTTTTTGCTGAAAATTATTTTTTTACTACCAAAAAAAAGACGAATTTTCAACAAAATAGTCATATCCTAATTCAAAGGGATGATTTTTTAACTAAAATGACGAATATTCAACAAAAAAAAAATCAATTTTCAACAAGAATTCAAAATTCAACTTTCATGGTAGAAAAGTCATCTTTCAATTCTCTTGTAAAAAAAATAAAGTTTCGGAAATCTTTGAAAGTTTTAAAATATTTTTAATCTCTTCAAAGTTCTAAAATTCATAAATATCTTTTGAAATTATATTAATTTTTGCTAACATTTTTAAAGCCATTTTGTTAAATTAAAGAAATTGCCTTAAAATCTACCAATGTCTTTTTTGTTTGGAAATGTTTTTAAATGTTTTGAAATCTTTTTTAATTTTATCTTAGATTTCATGATTTCAAATAAAAAATCTTTCTAAATCTTCCCATGAATCTTAAGAACAGTTTTTATTCTCTCAAATCCTTTCAAAAAATTTAAACGTTTTAAAAAATGTTCCTAAATCCTCAAAAATGTACATTTTCTCAAGAAATTATTGATATGTTTCCAAATTTTTTTAAATTTTTGAGTCTATTTAAAAACTTTAAAACTTCTAGGGAAATATCTTTTAAAATGAATCGATTTCTTCGTATATATATATATATATATATATATATATTCTTTTTAATTTGCGTGATTAAAATAATTACCTTACAATCCTCAGAAGTCTTTTGAACACTGTTAGAAATCTTTTTTGATGTTTTGAAATATTTTTAAATATTCTCTTTAAATTAATTTTTAATTAATAGAAATTCTTTCTAAATTTTCTCATTAATCTTAAGCACAAATTTTTATTCTATTAAAACCTTTCAAACATTTTCAAACGTTTCTAAATTTGTTTCTAAATCTTCAAAAATCTACATTTTGTCAAACAATTGTTGAAACGTTTACAAATTTTCAAATATTTTTTAATCTGTTCGAAAACTGAAAACCTTCTATGTTTCTGTTAAAATGATTCGATTTTGTCTCATTTTTTGTTAATTTGCATAATCAAAATAATTACCTTACAATCTTCAGAATTCTTTACAACAATGTGTGAAATCTCTATATGTTTCGAAATATGTTTCAATATTCTCTTTAAATTAATTTTTAAAAATAAAAAATCGTTCTAAATTTTCTCATGAATCTTAAGAAGAATTTTTATTCTCTCAAATCCTTTCAAAATTTTTAAACCGTTTCTAAAATTTTTTCTGAACTTTCAAAAATCTGCATTTTTTCAAAAAATTGTTGAAATGTTTTCAAACGTTTCAAATATTTTTGAGTCTTTTTAAAAACTTAAAACCTTCTAGGTAAATATCTTTTGAAATGATTAGAATTCTTCGTATATATATATTTTTTTCAATTTGCGTAACTAAAATAATTACTTTACAATCTTCAGAAGTCTTTACGAATTTTTAAATATTCTCTTTAAATTAATTTTTATTTAATAGAAATTCGTTCGAAATTTTCTCATGAATCTTAAGAACAAATTTTTATTCTTTCAAAACCTTTCATACATCTTATAACGTTTCTAAATTTGTTTATCAATCTTCAAAAATCTACACTTTGTCAAACAATTGTTGAAAAGTTTTCAAATTTGTTAATATTTTTGAATCTGTTCAAAAACTTAAAAACTTCTAGGTAAATATCTTTTAAAATGATTTGATTTTGTCTTATTTTTTGTTAATTTGCATGATAAAAATAATTACCTTACAATCTTCAGAATTCTTTACAACAATGTTAGAAATCTCTTTATATGTTTCGAAATATATTTCAATATTATCTTTAAATTAATTTTCAAAAATAAAAAATCGTTCTAAATTTTCTCATTAATCTTAAGAAGAATTTTTATTCCCTTAAATCCTTTCAAAATTTTTAAACCGTTCCTAAAATTTTTTCTAAATCTTCAAATTCTGCATTTTGTTAAAGAATTGTTGAAATGTATTCAAATGTTTTAAATATTTTTGAGTCTTTTCAAAAACTTAAAACCTTCTAGGTAAATATCTTTTGAAATGATTCGAATTCTTCGTATATATATATTTTTTTTCAATTTGCGTAATTAAAATAATTACTTTACAATCTTCTGAAGTCTTTTCGACAATGTTAGAAATCTTTTTTAATGTTTTGAAATATTTTTAAATATTCGCTTTAAATTAATTTTTATTCAAGAGAAATCCTTTCTAAATTTTCTCATTAATCTTAAGCACAAATATTTATTCTTTTAAAACCTTTCAGCCATCTTAAAACGTTTCTAAATTTGTTTCTAAGTCTTTAAAAATCTACACTTTGTCAAACAATTGTAGAAACGTTTTAAAATTTTTAAATATTTTTGAATCTGTTCAAAAACTTAAAACCTTCTATGTAAATATCTTTCAAAATGATTCGATTTTTTCTTATTTTTTGTTAATTTGCACAATTAAAATAATTAAGACCTTAAAGAGTACGGAGTACGTGGATGTCTCTTACAAGCCATACAAACAATATATGCAGGCAGTAAAGCGAGTGTAAGGGTAAATGGAAAGCTGAGTGACTGTTTAGATATTGTGCAAGGCGTTAAGTAAGGATGCGTTATGTACTCATGGCTATTTATTATATTTATGGATAAGTGTCTAAGAATGGCCCTCTTTGACGAAGAAGGTGTAGATCTCGAAATTATATTATAATTTATTATAATTAAAATTTAAAATGAATTTTAAACAAAATAGTTATCTTTTCAATGAAAGTTACGAATTTTCAACTAAAATAAATCTTCAATTGGAATAATTAAATATTCAAGAAAACAAAATTTTAAGCAAAAATGAAATAGTTATAATTTCAGTTTGAAAATTAATTTTCGACCTAAAGGAAAATTAATTTTTCACAAAATAGTTAAATTTTCAACCAAACTATCGAATTTGAAACTAAAATTATGAATCTTCAACCGGACTAGTTGAATTTTAAACGAACAAGATCAGAGAGAAGATGAATTTTCAACAATAAACATGAATTTTCAATAAAGAAGATAAATTTTCAAGCAAAAATGGAATAGTTCAATTTTTAATTTAAAGAAAAAATTGTTTTCATACAAAAAAAAAACGAATTTTCAACTGCAATAGTTGAATTATCAAACCAAAGAGATACGTTTTTCAACTAAATGATGAATCTTGAACTGAAATGGTTAAATTTGCAACCAAAAAGATAAATTTTCAACTAAAATGATGAAATATTCAACTGGATTAGTTAAATTTTCTATTAAAAAAAAATAATTTTCAACCATAAAATGAATTTTCAACAAAATAGTTACATTTTCAACCAAAGAGATGCATTTGTAGTTAAAATCAAGAATGTCCAATCAAAGAGATGAATTATCAACAAATATTTAAATTTGAAATCAAAACTAGTTTAATTTAACCAAAAGGAACGAATTTTCATCCGAAAATAGAATATTTAAATTTTAAGTTAAAAGAATTAATTTCCAACAAAAAAAAAGTTTATAAAAATCGTTCAATTAAGCAATACAAAGCTACTTTTACAAATGAAAAAAACGATGTTATTTAATTTCCTATTAAAATTTCAAACAAAAAATTACGCACACTCCCGAATAAATTCCCTGACTTTAAATGAAATTTCCTCACAATTCCAGGTTTTCCGGGTGAGTAGACACCCTGTTAATTGCTTAATAATCTCTTTTTAAAATTACAGCTAATGTTGATGTAGTTAACTTTCTTGCAGGAAGTCGCAAGAGCAGCGAGAGCTTCGTTTGTGATGTAGCAATTAGATCGAAAATCGAGAACCTCCAAATTTTCGAATTTAGCCAGAACTCTGATTTCCGGTTCCGTCATCCGATCGATTCCAACGTATCCACTCAATCTTAAATCCCTCAAAGTTTCGGTGTGAGAAGCGATTGATTTTAGCAACTCTGATTCGATGTAAGGATAGGCGTCGATTGTGAGAGATTTTAATTTCCCGAATTTGTTGATTGCCTTAATAAAAAACAGAAATAATTAACAAAATTGTCACATGCAGAAGCTTTTTAAATTCCTTAAGTACACAAATTTGGGAGTGCAGGCCTCGGATTTGATTGAGAAATTAAAAATAGTGTCAGTAGCATTTATTTTGAAAAATAGAAATAGAATAATAAAATTTACGAATTATAAAATTTACGAATTATAAAATATCAGATACTGCAAAATTCTCGACACTAGAAAGGGACGACTGAAAAATTCCGAAAAATGAAATTCCCGAATAATAACATTTCTGAATAATAAAATTCCCGAATTGGAGAATTCCGGAATAATAAAATTCCAGAATTGGAAAATTCCTGAATAATAAAATACTCGACAGTTAATAATATTACCGCAATATTCCGCAATTATAAAATTGCCAACATATAAAATTGCCAACATATAAAAATCCCAAATAGGAGAATTCCCAAACAGTTTATAAAATTTCCGAATCGGAAAATTCCTGGATTAAAAAATTGCCGAATAATGAAATCCCCGAATTGGCAAAATCCCGACAGTTTATAATATTGCCAAATTTGAAAATTCCCGGCAGAAAATTTCCGAATTATAAAATATCAAAAATAGAAAATTCCCAAATTATTAAATTCCCGAATACATACGAACAATTAACCATTTTTTCATAAATACGAAAATTTAATTGTAATATGATTTCAATTCTAATAATTTAATTAATGTTATGAATAAAAAAAAATAGTTTTAATTCGGGAATTTTCTTATGTATTCGGAAATTTGATTATACGGGAATTTTATCATTCGTGAATTTTATTATTCGAGAATTTGTCAATTCGGGAATTTTATTATTCGGAAATTTTATTATATGGGAATGTTATTATTCGGGAATTTTATTATTCAAAAATTTTTCAATTCGGGAATTTTATTATGTATTCGGAAATTTTATTATACGGGAATTTCATTATTCGGAAATTTGATTATTCGGGAATTTTCCGATTTGGTAATATTATAAACTGTTCGGGAATTTCATTAATCGAGAATTTTCCGATTTGGTAATATTATAAAATCTTCGGGAATTTTATTATTTGAGAATTTTTCAATTCGGGAATTTCATTATGTATTCGGAAATTTTATTATACGGGAATTTCATTATTCGGAAATTTGATTATTCGGGAATTTTCCGATTTGGTCAGGAATTACAATAGGAGCATTTTGTGGTATTTGTCCAAATTTTATCGTAAGATTCTTGGTTTATTTTCAAGAATTATACATTTATTTTATGACTCTCGATATCTACATCAGAATATTTTCTCAAGAATTTAGAACAATGAAAATCAGCCGCTTTTTGCTGTTTCACATTTGCAAAGAATTTTGGTGAATTAATAATTAAGCGTGAGTTAATTATTATCATACGTAAGAATATATGAACTAATATAGTATTGTATAGGACATTAAAAAAATACGAAACTCAAAGCTCAATCAAGGAGTCAAGATTAACATTTCAAGATTAAGTTGACTTCAAATTTCATACTTTTTTGCACACCTCTAACAATGGAAAATGCTGTAGTATTGTGCAGAATTATAATATAATTTATTATACATAATATGCATATGACCTAAGTACGATAATGTCAAATTATAAAATATTTATTCTTCTGCAGCCTACACATGCCTGCACGTATCTTCAAAGTTACTATTCCCGACAGAGTTGAAAGAAGTCTTGCTAGTGGCACTGACATAGAGGAACTACTATTTGATGCATGTTCAAACCTAGATATTACTCAGAACACATCATGTTAGGTATGCACTATTTTTCATTATGTATAATAATTCAATAATAGATATTCATTATGTATACAGTAAGGTCAATACATATTGAACATATCATAAAGTGCGAAAGAAATGCTCCTATGCTTTTTTTTACTCAAAAGTTTATATCGGGTTTTTCCTAAAGTATACGTTACATTCGTCGAGGGTGGGGGGGGGGGCGGGGTCATAACCAAATCAACGGTTGTCAACGAGGGGGTAACGTAGTTTATAGATGATCCCTTACCGAATCAATGCTACTAAAAAAACCACTCGTTTTTTTCGACTCAAAAACGAGAAAAAAGTACTTGCGGGGTAGAAAAAAGGAAAACTGACGAGCGGTACTATTCACGGAGAGCGGACGCGAATTTGATGGCGCTTCCACATGCCAAAGTGGGGGAAGCTGAGTTTCACGAAAAATACTCCCCTACCAGCCCATGTCTGGCACTATTCAAAGAGCGGACGTATATATAATTTTTTTTTTTTTAAAAAACGAATTAATTTTTGTGAATTTATAATTCTCGTTTCATGTTACAGCTTGTACTTGAGGAAGACGATACTCTTATTATAAGTTACAGTCTTTTACAGAATCTAGCAGATAGTTATCCTAATGCACCACTGCTGTTAATGGTACTTCCGAGGGCAAACAGTGGGAACCAGTTGCAAAAACTGTCCCAGCTCCAGCAGCATTATCTAATTCGGGTATATTATTTCATTAATAATTGTAGAAATATTTCCAAATCATCAGAACTCAATTCTTATATAGTTTGAATATATAAATAACAATCTTCTTTACAGAAGACGGAACGAAGGTACCTTCTGATCCAAGCACGTCTACTTCAAATGGAGAAATCAGTCATTTTTTTATTCTCACGAGGCATCGACAAATAGTGAGATTTTTGCGTTGCCGAAAAATGAAATTATTCCGAAGAAGTTGAAAAATATCCCAAATAATCCTACAGGCTATGTATTGGATCTGATCAGAAGAGCAGTGGATTACATGAATGATACTCTGAAGGATATTTCTTTAGGGACAGCGGGAAGGGTAGCAGAAGTAATCATCGGTAAATACCCTGCAGTTTTTGCACCTCGTTCATGGACAACGGATAATCATATGCTCTCCAATGGATTAAAGAGTTTGCAAATCCGAATTTATGATCGAGCCAGAAAAATTCAACATCCAGAAAGAAAAAAGCGGAAAGAGCGAATGGACAGTAGCGATGAAGCGGTTTAAGAGAGGACTTCACAACGGTTCGACAAAAACCAGGACACTTACGGCTGTGTATCTTACGAGCCGTCGCTCCCTGAAGGCGAACAATGGAAACCCAATCTAAATAAAGCAAACCCTTCTAGAATAATTAACTGATGAGCCGTCGAAAAAGCTGCAAATAGACGAAGAAATGCGACTTGTAGCTCTCACTTATGCATCTCAAAGAATCAGCTTGAATAGAAGGGATGATCCAAACTCAAAAAGTAATGAGGAGGAGGAAGAGGAGGCGATGACCCTAACAAACATTTTAACATTTCACTGGCCACACCTAACACACGAAACATTTCCTTACACATGCCAGTACCTTAATTGGAAAAAATATTTTTCTTGAGTGGGAAAAGAACGTTGGAATTAAGCTTCCTGTTATAGTAGAAAATTATAGAGACTAGCAGGAAGTACAGAACAATGCAAAATATTCCTCAAATCGCCAAAAAGTTCAGTCTGTGAAATGAAAGAAGCACGAGAGATGTTGAAAAGTGAACTTCCCAATACTCTGGGATTTGTTCCTCTGATAGCTTCGTACTTCCAAGAAGAAGTCCTTTTAACTTAGTTGTAAGTATTAGTGTATAATATTTAATTTTACGATATATATATATATATATATATTATTTTATTTAGAAAAAAAGTTCTTAGATTCAGAAAAAAATTCAGAAAATTGAAAAAGTGAGGCCGGTAAGGTAGGTGTAAATGCGTAGGGTAAATGCGTGTCACATGCCCTTAACAGAAAAAAACAATGAAAAGGAGCTTCTTATTGGAGGCTAGAGACATCATTCTGCGGTGCCTTCTAATTATTTTCTACAGATATTTTGCAACAATAATTATATATAAATAACATTGAAAAAAGATGTATATCTTCAACCAATAAGAGGAATTTTTAACTGGTTAGATGATTGTTTAACCAAAAAGATGAATTTTCTACCATGATTATTAATTTACCACCAAAAAAAGACGAATTTTCAACGAAATAGTTACACTTTCAACTAAAATTATAAATATTAAATAAAAGAAAATTAATTTTAAAAAAATAGTGTAATTATTTTTAGAAATATCAGAAAGTTATTTGAAATATTTTGAAACCCTTTTCGATGTTATGTAAACATTTATTTTTTGAAATAAACAATCATTTGAAAATTACCCTGGATTCTTATGAAATTTTTTTTATTCTCTTCTAACGTTTAAAAATTCTTACAATTTAAAAAAATTCTTTATTCAAAATCTTCAGAAGTCTACATTTTGTTAAAAAAAATTTTAAATCTTTTAAAAAGTTGAATTATCTTTGAATCTTTTCAAAACTTCTGAATATCTTTCAAAATCATTCGAATTTTGTCCAAAATTGGTTAAAATTCTACTATATTCTACATTTTGTTAACAATTTTTAAAAATATTTTCAAGTTTCAAATTATTTTTGAATATTTTAGGGCATTTGAAAAGAATCCAAAGCATTTTAAAGAGATGTCAATAATTTCAATGAATGCCAAAAGATTTGAAAGGGTTTGAAATTTTTTCGGGTATTTTAACAGATTTCAAGGAATTTTGAACTGATTTTAGTAATTTAATCGATAGCAAAGGATTTTTGAAGCAATTTTTAAAGATTAGGAATATTTTAGGGTATTTCAAAAGAATTGAAGGTATTTTCAGGAGATTTTAACAATTTAAAGGAATTTCAAAAAAATTTAGAGGATTTGAAAACTTTGAGAGGTTTCTTGAAGATTCGAAGGATTTTTCATTTGATTTCAGTACTTTAATTGATTTCAGAGGATTTGCAATATTCTAAAGTAATTAAAAATATTCCAAGGCATTTCCGAAAGCTTTAAAAAGTTTGAAGTGTTTTTTAAAGTTTTAAAATATCTTGAAATATTTTAGGAAATTTCTAATGATTCCAAGGAATTTTTTTATTTGAATAATTTGAAGGAACTTCAAATGATTTAAAATATTTTAGGCTAATTAAAAAATTTTCATTTGATTTTGAAGAGATTCGAAAATTTCCAAGAATCCAAGGAATTTTAAATTAATTTCAGAATATTTCAAATATTTTAGAGTATTTGAAAAGATTCCAAGGCATTTTCGAAAGCTTTAAAAAGTTTTGAGTGATTTTTAAAGAATCAAAGGATTTCAATCATTCGAAAGAATTTCAAAGGATTCGAAATATTTTAGGGTGATCTTAAAAATTGCAAGGGATTTTGAAGAGCTTAAAAAAATTCAAGGAATTCCAAAATATTTTGAAGGATTTTGAATATCTTAGGGTATTTTGAAAGATTCTAGGAATTTTTTTATTGATTTCCGTAATTTAATGTTACTTATAGGATTTGAATTATCTTATTGTATTTTAAAAGATCTAAGGCCTTTTCAAGAGCTTTAAAATGTTTCAATTGACTTCCAAACATTTTAAAAGAATTTAAAACTTTAAGAGTACAGTCGAACCTGGATTTAGCGCCGGTTTTGGGACTGACCTTGACGGTCAATCCAGAGACTCGGAATTATTTTGTCTCTCTCCTGTTTTATCTCTCTCCTGTTTCTCTCACTGTTTTGTCACGCCTGAGTACACACCGCAAATCCCCCAGCAAACGCCTCTCACGTATCCCCACGGCGCGGCGTCTATTCTCCGAAGGGCACAATCCAGGGGTGCTAAATCCGGGTCGCACTGTATTTCAAAAGATTCTAAGGAATATTCAATTGGTTTCAGAGGATTTCAAATATTTTAGAGTATCCAAAAATTCGCAAATATAGATCGATTTAATATGACCTATGCCAGGTTTTATGGAATTTTGAACGAATTTTAAAGGCTTTGCATGACTTTAAGAGAAATAAACCAATTTTTCTGGGAGTTTGAAGAATTTTTTAGAACTTCGGAATATATGAAACTATTTCATAGAGCTTGCAAGGTTTCAATATATTTTAGAATATTTAAACAAATTTTATGTGATTTCTGAAGAATTCAATGAGTTTAATGGATTTTAAAAGCTCTCCAGGTATTTTAATCAATTTTCCAGGATACAAGAAAATATTATGAAATTTCATACAGTTTCACGGGATTTTATAATATTTTAATGTACATTAAGGAATTCATTCACAAGAAGTGAGGGATTTTCTAGGTTTTCATTCGAATGAGTAACTAGATGATTATGCCAAAATGAAATTTTAGCCTTTTCTTGTCGGAGGTATTCTCTTCCTAGAATTCCATCTGTGTGTAAAGGGAAATCTGGAGAGACAAGGTGAAAGACTACCAAGGATTTTTCCATAGGTAGCTTTATTGCGCCTATAGTGGAAATTCTTTCTTGAGGTAATTCTGTTATATCTATAGATTCATCTTCGCTTACTAATAATTTTTTGTCTAATGAATTTAATTTCATAATAATAATATCGGATCCTGTTTCGATTAGGAAGGAAACTTTTATTTTATTAAAACTAGGGGATGAAAGTTCTACTGCTGGGGAATCTAAATTAAATTTTGAATCTAAATTTGTATGTGTATTCTCATGACTTGTACGCTTGTATGGCGCTTCTAGTTCTCCATGCTCGTCGTTGCGTCTGTACGATGAACAGATTCTTAGTTTAAATGGTCTGTACTTGTTGAAAAAAAGGGTTCTTCTCATTTATGAAATCCGAAAATTCGGGTGAATGAGAACGTCTATGATACGGGGTTTTATGTATATCGGAAGTTGTCGTAAAACGGACATAGGGGCTTGGACTGCGGTCTCGTAACTCTAAATAATGAGGTTGATGATTTCATGAATCACGATCACAGTTTAAAAGAGTTTGAGGGCTTATTTGCAATCTTGCTTCGTATTCAAGCGCGAAATTTAATGCGGAATCTAAGTTCTGGGGATTACGTGCCTCTACCAGGCCGGCTATATTATCAGGTAACCCGCGTTTGAAAGCTTCAAGCGCACAATTATTTAGAGAGACTAAGAGTTGATTAACATTGGAATATTTATTTTCAAGTGCAGCTTGAGCGCCTGTTTTGAGTAGAATTACTCGATCATAGAATTCGCTAACATTTTCTTCTCTATTCATCCGAATAGTCAAAATTTCGTGTAGGTACCAAGAATAAGTTTTGCGAGGGGGGGGGGACAAAACGCTGTTTTAAGCGTATCCTCAAATCATTGATTGTTGTGAAGGTCATCCCGTAAGTGCTATCTCTTGCAGCACCTTTTAATCGGGCTGAAACTGCATAGAGGTACTGGTTTTCACAACTATCCAGCACGAAAAATTGACCATTTATGATATCCTGGATGAAATATCTGGCAGACATGTTTTTGCTATCATATACGGGGATGTTCATTACCCCCTGCTGTATGGCAAAACATTCGGCCATAGATTTAATCATTGAATCACTAAGAGTGCCATTGATATCGCTAGCGACTTGAGTTTGATTGGGATCGTCAGGCATTTTTTTTTTATTCATATTTTTTATTTTGTCTAGAACTGTAGTTGAATTATTCGGAAAACTCAAAATTGATTAAATTCTATATGGGTGATAGTTCATTCACCATAGTGATTTTATTACTCATGTTTACCAGGCAATGTAACATTCGTTACATTGCAAGTGAAATGTCTGACCGCAAATGCACATTTATCACTAACAAGTAGTGGTCCGCGTTTTTCAGTGGAACAAGGCAGTAAAGATAAGACCATTATGCTATGACGAGTCATGAATGCAAGAGTTCGTCTTGTTAAGAGCACATAGCTTTTAGGTGAAATAGAAAATTTTCAGTTAAAATGGGGCCAAATTTCTTTTATCTATTGGAGAAACTCAGGAATAGATAATTTTCATTGTTTTAAAAATGATCTACCAACTATACTAGAGATCTCGGTTGGAATTTTCGAGGTTATGACGTTGAATTCAACAACTTTATCTGATATTGGAATTGACCTGTGCCAGTTATTGATAATGACATTTTTTGACAAATTAGAATTTTCGATTGGTTAATTTCAATAAAGGGTGATAGTTTATTCAATTGAATCAAATTATGGTTCAAAGCTGGGTTGTACACAAAATCGCCTACGTTCATTTCAAAGTAGTTTGTGTGAACTGAAATTATCGTTTTGGACTTTTGTTTATTTATGAGCTGTCATAGATAATCTATAGATAATAATGTAAGAGCTCCTTTCCATAAAATTGTAATTCTACCTACAAGTGGATTAAGTATCCGTCATGCAATTTTTTGGTTCGGAAGTTATATAATATTTGTGTCTATCAGATGAATTAGTGTTCGTCACAAAGTAAGCAAATTGTCCGACCGCATAGTGCGTTGTTCACTAACCAAGAGTTGCCTCTATTGTCCAGTGGAAAAAAGCATTTAAAGTTAGACAATTAAACTTCGACCGCAAATTTTGTGTTCTATGAAAGGCTCTGCAGCGATAGTTAAGGCTATCGCTGAATGGAAAAAATTATGATAATAATTGAATGAATCATAGGGCCTGAAGCGCTTTTAGCAAAAAGAACGCAAAATGACATAAAAGGGATAATATGCTGTAGCTAGTTATAGCTATATATATAATTAAAAACTAGAGTTTAACAACCACCGCAGGGTCCCACTGGTAGCAACTGTCATCTAAAAAATGACATCGGCTCCCAGTAGGACCGCGGTATATATATATATATATATCATAACACTGTTATAACATGGTTACATGCGTGTTACAAAACTTATATCACAGAGTTTCAGAGCAGAGTGTGCTTTCTATAAATCTTGAATTTTCTGTGTCTATTCAATTAGTTTTGCATTTTCGAACCTCAAAAATCCATCACCGACACCCCACAATGAAGTTGGCAAAGTCGTGTAATGGACAACTGAACATAACCACACAATATCGAAGGTATTCTTTTCCGACGAAAACTTCCTCTTTTTTTATGAAACCAACCATAGTTATATAAAATTATATTCTTTATGGTCTAAAGTAACTAAATTACATAATATTTCTTACGAATAACTTTCTAAATTCTTTTAAATTCAAAATGAGTACAGGTGTTGTTTCACTAAATGTGGGTTGTCGTTCACTGGAAATATGATGGCGTTCACTGAATTTGAATAAATTATTTTAAAATAAATATAACAAGAGGATAGCAAGTGTACCGTCTGAAAACGGAAAAAATCTGCCCTTTCGTATGAATTCATCTTTGTTGCCAGACACTAAGTACATAAATTAATATTCTTCTCAATCTAAAAACTTTCTCTTAAGGTGGCGGCAATACCTTTTTTTCTTTTGAATTTTGAGTTTATGGAAAAGTTTCACAAAAATTTTCTGTAGAATTCTTCCGAGGGAGGGGGGAGGGGGGGGTAGAACTATGATAAAAACGGTTTAACTCGCAAAATGTTTAGATTTAAACATTTTGGTTCTCTTAAAAGTGCTGTAGTTCTTTGAATATTGACTTCATCCACTTGAGTGAACTCTGATCAGAACTCTTGAAACAATACTTTTGGGTACAATTTTTTCAGTGGAACACAGAACTCTTGAGACTTTGTGTTTTTAAATAAAAAAATGTTGGTTCAATTTAACGTGCTGTAGTTCTTTCAATTTTGACATGATCGATAAGTGTCATAAGACATTTTGGTAGAACTCTTCTGGGGGAACAGAACTCTAATCAGAACTCTAATCAGAACTCTTGGGTCTCAAAATTTAAAAATCAACCAAATTTGGTTCACTTGAACGTGCTACAGTTCCTTCAATTTTGACTTGATCGAAAAGTGTCACCATATTTTTTGGCGTAACTCTTCTGGTAGGGGGAGGGGGCAGAACTCTGATCAAAATTCTTGAATCTCAAAATTTTAGAATAAAAAAATTCTGGTTTTCTTGAACGTGCTGTAGTTCTTTAAATTTTGATTTCATCCAAAAGTTTTACAGGACTTTTCGGTAGAACTCTTTCAGGGGGAATGGGGGGGGGGGGGAACTATCAAAATTGGATGGTTTCTTTAAAGTGCTGTATGTAGTTCATTGAATTTTGACTTGATCGAAAAGTGGTTTTTTTTTTTTTTTTTTTTTTTTTTATAGACATCTTCTGCAAGGGTCAGAACCTTTAAACTCTAAACGAGAAATTCTTCAAAATTTGTACATTTTTTTACTTTCAGTTTTTTTTTCAATCATATTTTTAGATAACTCCAAGACTCTTTTGGAACTAAACGATAATGCAAAAAGTTAAATTTTTAATAAGTAGGGGGTTGGCTATTTTTTCCAAGCAACATTTTTTGGTAAAATTGCCAGGATCTATATTTTTCAAAGACATCAGTAATTTTATAAATATGCTAAATCTACTCAGAACTAAAAAAAAGTTCACTTTTACAAAATAGGTGTGGGGAGGGGGGGGGAGTGAAGTTAGGCCCCGCTTTAGAAAAGTAAGCTTTTGATACTTTAGACGTCAGAACTATTGTCGGAATGGAAGTTTCTAATGTGTCCCCTGAGGGTTTACATATTCTTTTACACACCCCCAAACACTTAATTGGTGGTAGGTGGGCCACCTAAACTCCCGTACAAACTAAAAAGATACATTTAGTCCACAATCTCACTCGAACTGAGAAAATCTAGAACTGTTTGCCCAAAGAACTCTGATATCGATTAAACCTTTAAATAATCCAGATGCACTATTTGGGTAAAAATAATATGCTCTTCCATACCTGACAATAAAACATTGATTTTTCAAACAATTTCTATTAAAAAATTAATTTGCGATTTTTTTCTAGTCGCGAAAAGTCGAAAATATGTACAAAGCAAAAAGAACACAAAGTCACTGCGCACCATGCCTTTGTCGGCTTTTACGAGTAAGCAAGGGACAGTGTGTGTTCAGCGGCTCGCAGATAATAATCGTGATATGCACATCACCCGCACTGTGTGATCCTCGTGTTGTGCGTGCGAGAGTGTCCATTTCGCAATCAAGGTATGATGGACACGTAGTTACCCGTATGGAAATTTTGTCATGGGCCTAAGCGGGCCCAAGCCTAGAAAAACCCGGTCCTGGCCTGGTGATCAAGCCTGGGTCGAGCTAGAATGAAACGCTAAATCTGGCCGGTATCTGGCTCGATCGCCGAGCCTGGCCCAGGCTTAACCCTAGTTCAATATCGATTCCTAGCCATCTTATTGTAGGACTGTACTTTGTAATTCGAATTAAATAATATTGCACTGGGAAAAATTTAATGAAGAAACTACAATTATAGATATTAGTCATTATTGAAAGGAAGATAGTGCACATGAAATATGACAGTTTTTAAGGTTATGTTGAAAATCCGACATCTTCATCTGCGCATTTACCAAACAAGCGTGGTGCTATTTAAAATGATATATTATACACTTGCAATAATACGTTAATATCACATTTCTGAAAGAAAATAGGTATTTTTATTATTCAATTCAATTTAACGACTAAAAAGGAACCCTCAAAAACAGTTCCATTGGAGCCTCAGTTCCAAATAAGACCAACTTTTACTTGAGCCGCAACTTTACTGAACCCTCATTGTTTTCTGTGAATGGTCTGGAAAATTTTGCAAATGCTCCTTCTGAATTTTTATCCAAAATAGCTAGCTAACGAACTTGATCTTCAGTTTCCGACACCCAAAGAGTGTACCACAGTTATCAAAAAGTTATCGTGATCACAGACAGACATACATACATACAGAAAGATAGACCCATTCATAAAAACCTGTTTTTCGGTTCCAGAGGATCTCAAAACTTGGACATTCGACAAAAACGGGGGGTGGGGTCAAATTGTACACAAATCTAATACTTTTTCTGATAAGAATGTAAGAACTAGAAAGTTTTCTTGTGAGACATCGCAAATAATGTGTAAAATATATCATTCAAACAAAGATCGGAAATTATCTACACGGCTAGAGCGAGTTGTGGCAACTAGATCGGTAGTAAAGATAGACTTTTTTCAATTGGTAAGAAAGCCTATGAAATTCCAAGACGAATAAAACTTGGTAAAGATCTTTTCAATGTTTTTGTATTTTCTTATATTAAAGTTAAGATTCCAAAGATTGCGTCCTATTTATTGCAGGTTTTTTCTACAACTTTCCTAGATCATGACAGAATTCAAAGTTATGGTGAAATATTCAAAAAATTGTTGAATTAAAAAAAAATCGCATGATATATGCTCTTGAAGAAGTCAGAAATATCTATACTAGCTATCATTCGACGTATAATTTCAGTGGCTTTCTAAACGTCTTTTTTTATTTTTAGCTTTATTTGCGACCGACTTATTATGTTTTGAAGTCATAAGTGATTGAGCTAACCATGTAAACGATTTCCGACGGTAGTATACAGTTTGATAAAAATTTTGCTAAATAATATTAAGATATTAACTTTATATTTTTTCAAAGCAAGCAAAGATTGAACTAAAAAATTACGACATCATCGTGGTAGGAGCTGGCTCTGCTGGATGTTTTGTTGCGAATAGGCTAACAGAAAAAAAGGAGTGGAATGTAAATTATATACATCATAGTCATTATTATTTCTAATTGAAATATTTCAGCGTGAAATATTTTAATTTTTGAAATTTTTCAACAGGTACTACTGTTCGAAGCGTGAGCAGAAGAACCAGTTGCTACCGATATTCGTGATTTTGTTTTCGAACTTCAAGGAACTACACTTGATTGAAATTACACAACTCAAGCAGAAGAAGGATCATGCTTAATGAATAAAGGCTGCCGCTGGTCTCGTGGCAAAGAATAATTTTAAAATTGTGACATATATAAAAAATGTTAATCATTAATCATTTAAAATTTATGAATGATCAAGTTGGCTGATGAATATGTAATAGGTCCAAATGCTATTTGTATGAAGAAGAAAAATAGTTGAGCCAACCAATAAAGTACCAGCAGTATATTTTGCAAACCAAAGTACTTGGACCTACTGCCTATTTTTCAGTGAAACAAAAGAGATTTTGATTTACAATTTTGATTGCACTTCAAGGCAATGGGTGGATCAAGTACTGTAAACGGCATGGTGTACTTCAGAGGCAACAGAGAGGATTACAATAATCAGAGAACAACAAAGACTCAGAGATAAATTCCTGAATGACTGACAAAATTTGTAGATGGAATTAAACATTGAAGGGTTACAATTATTTTCCGACTTAACAATATTTGAAAGATGTTATTAATATTTAAAGATGTTAACGTCCAAGTTTTAAAATTTCAATTGTTATAAATCTTGATGTTAAAACGATTACTTCCGACAAATGAAATTCAAGAAACAAGAAAAAAATCTCCCTTAGCCTGGATTTGAACCGAGAACACCACTATCCATGAGTGGAGCGTTAACCAATTACGCCACCTAGGCTGTAGCAGATATTTTCTTGTTCTCGATAGCTACCTTTTTACAGGGAAGTTCTATACGTATTTCTCAACTGAGACATAATGTACCATTTTTGATCAACGTAGGTTTATTCTAATTGATATTTGGAAGATGTTATTACCATTTAAAGATGCTAACGTCCGAGTTTTCAAATTTCAATTGATGTAAATCTTAATCTAAAAGGTAGCTATCATGAGCAAGAAAATATCTGCTACAGCCTCGGTGACGTAATTGGTTAACGCTCCACTCATGGATAGTGGCGTTCCCGGTTCAAATCCGGGCTGAGGCAGAACAATTTTTTTTGTTTCATACATATTTTATAACTAATTAAAACCAATGCCTTTCATTTGAGGCGGAAATTTAATAATCATATCTCTGAAGGACAATCTTGAAACTAATAACGTCATCATCTCACACATATGTGAGATAACGACCACTCACGTATATATTTGTAATCTGATAATGGAACATAATAATCTTTAATTACATTTGTTGATCCACTCATTCACCGAAGCATTAACCAGTGTTTCCTCTGCATTGCGAAAATGAGGATGTTCTATACTTTCGTTTCCACTCTGGCGGTCTATTTTAATTCTATAGGTGAATATACTAATATAACATATTGATCATTTTCATTATATTTTATATAATACATGCATGAATACGGCCATTTCTCAGGCCTGTCGAGCGAACATAAGGTCCCACTTTCCATCTCATATTCATATAATGGCGATTCGTATATTTATGTCGTCAAAAATTATAACGTCAAAGTAGTGTTGCCGCCGAGCGAGAAATCCCGAGGAACGAGATGGGACGAGACGAGACATACCAGCTGACTCGGTATTCCACGTCTAAGTTTGCCTCGTCTTGTGGCATCCTTTCTCGTTCCTCGCCTCGATTTTTCAAGAATTCTTGGAAATACTTGTGAAATCTTTTTCAAATATTGTGCAATAATTTGAAAATAATACAATATTTGAAATGTTTGTGAAAATTTTAAACATTTGGAAATCTTGGTGAATTCCAGGAAGCCCTTTAGCGTATGTACAATCTATGTAAATTCTTAAATTACTGTTAAACATTTTAGAACCTTCTGAAATTTTTGAATAATAATCAATATTTTGCGGTTGGCCGAATTGAAATAAAAAAAAATTTTTTAATTGCGATTTTGGAACAATCATAAATGGTATTTCTGTTTCTTGATCTGAATAATATGGCTAATTATCATAGTTATTTCAGATTTCTTTTTGATTTTTTGTAGGAAAAATTAGTTTTTGTATAAGCACCTAGAAATAACAAAAGTCTAGAGGCTCTGCACATAATTCTTTTCAGCATAGAAATTCTTTCTTATGTTTAACCCTTCGATGGCACATTTCCCGACGCGTAACATAGCTGGCATACTGGGATCTTTTTGATTCAAGCGAAAAAGGCTTCCCGCAAAGAGCCAATTGATTATTTTGAGTAGCTAAATTTTTTACATGCTCTTAGATAGTTACTTCAAAGAATGCTATGGGTTATTCAGTTCAAAATTTATTTTGAATATAAAAAAAAAGATTGTAGAAGTTAAAACATAGCGAAAAATGACATTTTTTTACGACAAACTTAATAACTTTCCTTTTCTTTTTCAATAACCGTATGAGTACTATTTTCAAATGTTGGAGGGATTTAAATAATGTTGAACATCCTTGGGCTCTTTCTGACACCACTGTGCCATCGAAGGGTTCAAATGTACTTCCGAAAAATTTGTTTTTCTTTTTTAATGATTTGCTTTTTTTCAATGTTTTGGAAGTATATTTTGATCCTGAGAAAGTTTTTCTATGTTAAAAAAATTATTGATACATTTTGGAGCTGCTATATTTTGTCCATTTTCAGGACACCATAAGACATTAAATTTTTCCCATATGAAGTCAAATAAAAATTCAGAGAAAATTGTAAACATTGGGCATATTATGCAGATTAAGAGATATAAAAACATTCACGATTTTTCCCCAACTCTGCGATCAAAGAACTTTTATATTTTATTCCGACTCGGCCAAACCACTAAATCTTTGAAATAATCTTAACATAGTCGTGTTTAGTATCAAATTATTGACTAATGCACAAAAATGTAAAATATGTAATCATATTTCAACCTTAGCTATTCATTATAAAACACTAGTTAGCATTAGCGCGTCAAAACGGCAAAATAACGATCCCGCAAGCTGTCTGCTTCACTAGCGCTGATCTGTCGCATTCCTCGGAAAAACTGAGGCTAGTACGAGGAAGGATGAGACGGGATGAGGAAGAATGTGACGAGACAAGCCAAGCGATGGGCCCAAGAAACAAAGAAATTACTTTTTGGCAGTACAATAAAATTTTCAACCAAATAGTTGAATGGTCAACCTGCAAAGATGAACTCATTCGAAGATAGTTAAATCAATTATCAAACTGAAAAGCTTAATTTAGAACAACATTTTGAACGAAATTTGCAAATGAGATTTTGATTTCAATACAATAATTTCAAACGAATTCAGAATAAATTCCAAAAATGAAAACAAAACAATGAGTTGTGTTAAATTCAAACACAGTGAGCCTCAACCATCTGAACCTGAAATTTGTATGGCACAGCTTTTCTTTACAGAATCCTTTCTTATGATTTTAAAGTATTGTATACCAAACATAAGAACAAAGTATCAAGCTCTTTTTTAAGTTTTTTCAACAAGAAAGATTGATCCTCTATTTCTTTTCGCAGAGTTAAGTTCGCAGTCAAGCAGAGATTGCCTTGACACTCCCCGCCCGGTTCACTGTAATATCAATAAACAAGCAAGTTATAGTTAATCTGCCAGAGGTCCAAGAAAAAAAAAGTGTTTTGCGGTGCGCATCGTAGCTCACGACTGAATCATCTGAAACAAAAAAATACAATGGGCTTGGTTAAAAAAACGATAATCCATTGTACTTTAACGAAGAATTGTGTCAAAATTGTAATTTTCAAGAAAATGGCGATTCGAACTGTAGAACATTTGTCAATAAGTAATAAAACCTTTTTTCAAAAAAAAAATTTTTGAAAAAATAGATTTTTTTTGGCCTTGCGACTGTCCCTAACCCCTTAACACTGGAGAGAACTATGCATACCTGAGCGTGACTCAAAACCATATTCAGGACGTAAAATCAGTTGAAGAATCTCTCCCAAACAGATACAAGCATCTTCTGCGGCAGATTTGTCCTTCAAATCTGTCGGCGTTGAACAAGGTATCTGTGACTAACGTGCTTGCCGTCCCGGTGCTACTCTACTCGTTTGGTGTGATTTACTCGACAAAGAATGAGCTTACGGCCCTTGATATCACCACACGTAAGATCATGCATATGCATAAAAGCTTGCATGTCAATTCGTCTGTTCCGCGGATATACATTTCACGTTGTTAAGGGGGACGCGGACTTTTGAATCTCCAATGTCTTCATGACCAAATTGTTCTAAGTACAGCTTAAATCTTGCAAATGGAAAAGATCCTCTCCTACAAATTGTCAGGAATCACAAGATGATTGTACATTACTTCATCTAGATGTAAATGTAGAAAATCAGTCCGTGTCGAAGGCAGAAACTTTTGCTTTCCTCAAATCATCAGGACTTAATTCAGGTACAGAGGGTTTAATTTTCTCATGCTCGGGCGGTGTCATTTCCACCTTAGTATACCGTGATCGCATTTTACTTGAAGGAGTTCCCAACTATAGATGCAGAGCTTGTCGGCCGCGACCGTGCCCTGCCGAACGCTCCGAGGGAGATAGACTCAATTGTCCAAAACGAGAAATGCCAAATTTTCTAGAACTACGATTTTCGGACAAAAGTCTTAATTGCATACATGAGGTCTGACATCGTACTCCTAGACTTCGAGAAACGAACTATATTCGTGATCGAATTTGCGGCTCAGGCCTACTATAACATCACTGCTAAGGAGAAGGAAAAGGAGGAGAGGTATCAAGACGTTAAAAGGGTGCTGCAACGACTGTACCCAAAATATTCGGTTAAAGTAATTGTATGTGTATGTGGGAAAAATGTAAGAATGTACAAGCTCAAGGAATTTGAACCTGTCAACAAAGACCTTGGGTTGTCCGTTCTCTAGGTATTTTCTAGGGCCAAGGTGTTGTTGTGGAACCAGCCTCTCCTTTAGGAAGAAATCTAGGCTTTAGACCGGTCCTCAGAAAGCTAGGCTCACCAGTACATAGGTCTATTATAAAAAGTATAAAAATGTATAAAACCATGTATAATACATATCAAAGATGGTGGACCTGATTATTGTAACCACCATAACTAATAACATAATAAACAATCTCATACAGAAATATCGGTTATGTACTCCGGATTCATTATGTCTATTACTCAATGTAATCTCCAATGCTCACGGAAACATTCTGCGATGAAAACTTCAGTATACATGTATTCTCTACAAAATATGTTTACAAGAATGATCAATAAAAACAAGTAATTAATAATTTGTTTAATTTTAATTGTTTCTGTGGAAAGTTGGATATTTGCAGAAAACTGAATTTAACGTTCCCGCCTCTTTGGTCACGTGATAAAACGTAAAATACATGTTTTAACCTCAGCTTTTTCTAGTTTTATATTATAGGGATTATTGGCTGAGACCTAGGCCAATCAGAAATCTATACTTTAAGTTTTGCTTCTATTGGCCATGCCTAAGCTAATACTGTTCCAGACTTTATATCAATTATCAGCTTCTAATTTAATATTCTATTTTTCATAAAAGAGATTTTGCCATATTGACTCACTAGTTTATTGGCCGCTTGGTTTCAAATACTATTCTGACTTATTGGTTTACTGGCCAATTACTGACAGTTAAGTTCATTGTTTATTATGCCAGAAGGGCGCCAGATCGTTTACCACGTTAAAACCCCAAACGAACAGAAAGGTCTCGCATTAATTTGATCAAAATATATTACCCATTACTGGATTGATAAGTTCCTATTTAAAGAATTAGCTTCGAACAATTTTATCTTACTTCACTCCCCCACTAGCCCAACACAGAGAGGGGTAGGGTTAGGAAGAATCTGAACAGGGATCAACAAATGACATTTTTAAGAAATCATAACCAATGCATCAAATACGGGTAACAAAAATATAAATTTATTCATTACGGCCATTACTGGCTCACATGTCCATTTAAAACCCCGTAAAAAAAAAAAAACGTTTTGAGGTAAATCACAATGACTGAGAGTCACCGACCCTCCACTATGGTGGTCCACTAATGACATGAACAGTCATGTGGGGTTGCCACCATCTTGGATTTTAATATAATGCCGTAATGTCCTCCGTTTACCGAACTAAGTTATGTAAAATTTAACACACAAATTTTCTCCGTGTAGGTTCTTCCATTGGACAGCAGAGCGGCATATTTTTACCAGCCCAAGTTCTTGGCCTTACTACCTATTTTTTCAGTGATTTGCTGACTTGAAAAATAAATGCAGATTATGTACAATAATAGTTCCACATTACATAATGCTCTGTCTGCCTATATCAGTCACTCAGTCACTCACTCACTCACTCACTCAATAAATAAATCAATCAATATTAACCTTCTCAGTCACTAAATTATTATTTGCACTATTTATATGCCTCATTATCTCATTTAGTCACTCACTCACTCATTCACTTACTCGTTCACAATTTAATTTACTCACTCACTTCATCAATCAATATTCACTTGCTCAATAACTAAACCACTTATTCACTCCTTCCATCAATCACTCACTCACTGACTCACTCACTTCAATATTTTCACTATTGACATGACTCACTTAGTCATTCGCTCTCTCTCCCTCTCCGTTACTTAGTCACTCAATCACTCAGTCACTCAGGCTTGCACCTCCCCCCCCCCTTCTCGCGTTTGCACACTCCTACACATATACGCAGTCACATACATTATGTATATCTCCCTGATGCGTGCTGTGTATACTTAAACGGGTTGCTATCAACCTTTAACGTTCTGTAGTGTCATGAGGGTGCATAGAATTAAGTTTTGGCCCTAATATATTTTTTCAGGATGAAAAGATTTGGCAAATAGCAAAATTTGAGTCAATTTTACAGAAAGCCATTTTCAATGTATTTATTTAGTACGGGGTCCTTTGTAAATCATTATAATTCTACAGAATCCAACTGAAAAGTTACATAACCTAAAAGTTAAATTCTAGACTGAAAGTGTATATTCGTTATTGTCAGTGAAAGGGTTACTTTAAAAGTAGGTAATAATCGGTCCCACTCTGAAAGTGGGAAAATTATCAGAAATTAACTCACAGTGTATACATGGCGTCCGCGCTATGTATAGTGAATTCGCTGAGTATAGAGAATTCTCCGAGTATACTGAATTTGCAGAATATAGCAAATTCGCCGAATATAGCGAATTCTCCGTGTGTAGCGAATTCGCTGAGTGTAGCGAATTATCCGAGAGTAGAAACCCTGAGCTATATGGCGGGATGTGATTGGACGAGAGGCGTGGCCTCTAAGGAGGGGTGGGGCAGGCAAGGGGGCGCGGCCTCTTCTGATTGGTCGAGAGGCGTGACCTTAACTCAAAATTGCGGTAATTTGGGGCGCAGCCTAAAAACAAAATGGCGGATATCATAATTTAGCGAATGAATGATTCCGAGTTGGAAAAGGGGAGGGGCCACACATGATTCCATCGAATGGACGATTCTCAGCTGAAAAAGGGCAGGGGACCCCACCCCACCAATCAAATGAGTGTATCGAAGCTGGAAAAGGGGAGGGGGCCCACCCCCCTCCGTGTGCGAACATGTCATTTTTCATAAATGGAAACGTTCCACCTCGAAAAGGGGAGAAGGCCCCACCACCTCCCTGTTAGTCTAAGAGGAAAGGATGTAAACTATCGAGTTGGATAAAGTGAGAACTAATTAGAACGCAAATTAATTATCCTAATCTTATTTTCTATTAAGGTTGAAAATGAGCAGGTAGTAAATATACACATCGTTTTTAATTATCATTTTTATATCTGTTTTTATTAATTTTTCAACAAAATACATTTAATTACGTACGTGTGGAAAAAATAAGTACAACCTCGCCAACAATGTATGAAATTAAGATGGATGTCAGTTCCATAAAAATTATTTCAAAATACAATTCGACGAATTGCTTTTCAAGCTTTGTTTGAACCTGACATTTAAAATATGCAGATTTAAACTTAACTATTTGACGGATTAATTCCTCATTCGGTGCGTTTATACTTTCCGAGACTAAATAATTTACAATCGTTTTGAATAAAAAATCTTTACATGCTTCTACGTTTTTCAATAATCGTTGAATCCTCACGAACCTTTCATTGACACACATAATAACATTTTTAAGTGCTTTGAAACTAGACTTCTGAAAAATTATTTCCGGACTATACACTTTTACTTCTTAGCGTCAACTTAGCCCTGCTACGTGTCATTGTTAGACGCGTCGTTGCGTTCCTTGTCATCCCTCAGAAGTATCGCCTTATTTCCGTGAGCGGTCGTAAACACAGGCGTGTATTTGCCCAATTTAATGGTTTGCAGGTATAAAGGTGAATTTCCGAAACATAAGTATGATTCTATTATATCCAAGTGTTGTTGGAGTTTTGCCTAAGTTGCCGAGTCGAAGGTAATACCACTACAACTTTCATTTTCGAGGTGGGTACACTTGAGAAATTATGCCCCATATTCTTATTTTCTCGGAATATCACAAAAGATTTTAAACACCTGCAACCTATAAATGACACAATGACAAGATATAAGACTTCAGTTTTTACTACGAGGATTGCACACAAGATAAAGTTTTATTAGCAGTAGGTCCTATAATCACTGGATGTATTTTAGATGATGCAATCTATCCAATATCTGCAATATCTGGCGGCGAGATTATGTATGATGAAAGAACAAATGAACAAATTAATGTTACTCTGGGTTATCTGCAGAAGAATGTTGGCGTATTTCGTCGTGTACCTGAGAAAATTCAACGTCTATCTGTAATCCACCCGTTCGGTGTATTCAGCCTAACGATACCTCGTAATCCAGCAAGACCTACAAGCCCAACAAGACCTACTGTACGCACTCCGCTGCACCCTGCCTTCGTATGCCGCCCCAACTCCCACTCCAGATTTGAGTCCAACACCAGCGGCTTATCTGCCAGCAGTCGCTCATCTAGCCGCTCCTCCAAAGGCCTCTTGAGCCGGATGTTCGGCTACACGTCCAGCAGCTCCTCCAGACCTCCTTCCAACGAAGCGAGCAGCTCCAAAAAGAAAAATTAGGATTATTTTTGTCTCTATACTTTGTCAATTTTTCTATTTCCAATACTGAACATAGTTTACGAAGAGATGCTGAGATGTTTTATACACTTCAATTTCTCACGACCAAGTCCGTGGAATGACAAAAAATATATTTAACGACCCTTTAAGCCAGACTAAATAGTTTGAAGCATGTCTTCTCAAAACGGTAAATTGGACTACATAAAACTTCCGAGTCGTTCAAAGCGTTGAGCTAGATCCCGGACCTAAGGACATCGTCATCTGGTGGACATAGTCCGGTGAAGCATTTCCCTGACTTTCGTTGCACTTTCTGAGGAGCGGCAGACCCACCGTGCTACAATTTCTTCACAATACTAGAACCCAAGAGAGACACTTGATGATCGGTTGTGCGGGCAGTGGCTTGCCTCGCGCGACCTACCCTCTCTTGGAAAATTTGGAAAAATATTGATAATTTGAACTGTAATACGTTGCATCAACTTTATTAGATTATGACGAGAAACCTAAAACAAACAAATGGGGAAAAATCGGTTAAGATCTTCAATCCCAGTGGAAATTTTTCATACTTTCGTATGAACTAAAAGTTTTCTTTTATTGCTGAAAATATTAACCGATTTTCATCAAACCTTCCTTACTTTTTTTAATTATATAAGCGAAGTAATTTAGCTAATTAAACTTCAACTAAAACTCATGTTTTCAAAATTTCAGTTTTAGTAACAGGCCTTTATCTCATAACAATGAAAGGGTCATCCATTCTACTCGCCTTCTACTCGACTTCAACTTTCTTCCTCTGATTGTACCGTGATTTATTCAATTTACAATGAGTCTATCCGAATAATCAATTTTTATATATTTTCTGAATAAATGAATTGCTAGAACAAAAAAAAACTTTTTTTTTAATAATGAACCACATGACCTTTTACACGTGTACGTCCATATTTTTTGTGCGTAAAACCACCGAAGCTTGACTGTATCCACCTTCTCGAAAGTTTTTTCCAGATCCTAAATTGATCATCATCAGATCATAATCAAAAAATAAATATAATTTTCACGGATTCCTACGTAATTCTACGACTACAAGGGATATAAGAGCATTCAAAAACTCTCAAAGGATTTTAAGTTATTTAAAAAAAATTCAAAGTATTGCAAGAAATTCCAAAAATATCAAGAGACGTTGAAGAATGTTTGAGGATAACCAAAGGTTTCTAGGAATCTAAATTAATTTACAAAGATTTAAGGGATTTCTAGAGAAATTTAAGTATTTGTGTACTCTTATGTTAGGTTATGAATTGTCTCAGATGATTTTCTTCTGTAGTTTGTCTACCTTATACACTAATTCTTTCAAAATTCTTTTCAAATTCTTTCCTTTTTTGTGTTGTGCTTTATTGCTGATTATCTTATAATTGTTTTCAACACTGGTTTCACATAAGAAATTTTTCATCAGTACAAAAAAATATATACGGAATTTATTACAGGATAATCTTACGGGCTCATACTGAATTAGAAATGTATTTATATTGAATCCTATTTGTTTGAAGTACTTTTCAATTATGAAGCACTGTGCGCCTCAATATTCAAAGTACCAAAACACGAAAACCCAATTAAAAGCAGTACCATTTGGAACAACGTAAAATTAAAAGCGCCTTTTGATATTGAAATTAAAAAATGCTCAAGCATTTCAATCCTGTAGATAAATTTTTTTAATTCGCAATTCAAAGTTATTAAAGCTTAAAAAGTCTCAATTTGAAATTGTCCAGAATGATTTTGGTGAGGATTCAGAGAAAATCATAGTTCCAAAAGGAGCCACAGGTTTTAGTTGTAAGAAATGCTATTTTTATATAGAAATACAAAGGAAATATCAATAAAAAGTTCATTTTGCATAGTATATAATTTATGAAAGATTAAGGAAAAATTATAACGGGGAGAAGTTAGTTAGCTTATGCTTAGAAAAGAGCCTATTTATTACAAATACTTGGTTTCGACATAAAATGATCCACACGTAAATCTCTTATAAAAAGTCCCTAGCTCAGGAAGAGGGATTTCGTGGGGGCGAGAAAAGCACTCCAGAATTGAGTTTTGTAAATAAGATAGTAAAACTAGGTACGTTTAATTAAATTTATCAAATAGTGGTATAAACCCAAACCATGATTAACAATTCAAGAAAACTATTCGATCCATAAAAAAATATAGGAAATTAACGTTTCATTACAAACTGTAAAATGCACAAAGAAATAGCTTAACCTGCACGAAAATCTTAGCATAAAAGGGCCCACTATATTCAATATGGCGTCAGCCTGAAAATTTTAGATATTTTTGCTATGATTATTCGCGACACATATTTAGCACGAACCAAAAATCTCAAGGACACAATTAAAGAAATAATCTCATGAACCCTAAAAGAAATCTGGAGAAAAGTACAATGGTAACGCCTACCTCAATCCTAGAATCACCGAGTCCCTTTAATTTAATTCAATGACCGAAATAACAGGCTCGTCCAAGAAAATTTGGTGGCAACGTAACTTTCTCCTTTCTACTCGTGACTCGTCGATGGCCGACACGAAACTGATTTCTCCTGCGTCCTCTGCCTCACCAGTTCCTTTCCGCTCGCGCCACAATTCTCGGCCCAGTCGGTGCTGCCCTCCCAACCTGTATTTCTGGAACACTGGCCGATGGAATTCGGTACTCCGTTCCGGTATGTGGAACACCAACCGGTGTAAGATGGCTGCCTCCGTGTGCTGACAAGTGTTGAGCCTGGCATGGCCTGGTAGTTATTTTATTAATCCTTGAGACTTGGATTTTTAAATCGTGGCTTACTCGACATCCCAATGGGCCCCGTGATAGTGAAGTTACCGTGGATGCGTGAGAATGACGTACACTAGGTGGTAATGAGGTATTGCAGGCGGCATAGTGCATGGTGTTGGTATCTGGAGATGATGGCAGTGTTTTTCTCTGCCGGATTTTCTCAGCAAAGTGAACTCTGCGATTCGAGAGATTGTTGTAGGACGTCAGGTCCTCCTTACCTTATGACTCCAGGTAGCTAATCTAACCTAATTATTAGTGACAGGTTACATACAAACTTCGTCGACAAATTCTAACCTAAATAGCTCGTTTTCTATCTGTTCTCAAAAAAATACATAAGAAAATAAAGTTCTCTCTCACTCCTCACACCTAAGGTTATAATAAGATCTTATCTCTAAATTTATATTCTAATTTGAGCTTGTGCCGGTCATGGGAATAATCACGGTCTAATGTTTAATTCTGAAAAGCTGGGGAAGGATCCATAACGGGTGGTTAGCCACTACGTTACATAGAATACTTAAATTTTCAGTTAAAAAAATTAATTTAAAACAAACAAAAAGGAATTTTGCAAAAAATAGTTCGATTTAGTAATATACAATAATATTCTACGTCTACAAATGAAGAATCATTGTTATGCAATTTTGTAATGCAATTTAAGAAACAATGAAGCATCGTCCGGGAGTATGAGGACACCTAAAAAACAATAAATTACAAACATACACTCACATTTCGTAGGATATCTCCGGAACAAAATAAGAGAAGACAATTTTTTGTAAAGTGTTGAAAAGTTTATTAAATTCCGCGTGAAATGAGACCTAATTAAAGTATTTTTGGTAAATAGATCTCTGACAATATATAGAAATATAATGGTCAGAATTTGAAAGTCACGCAGAATGAATGTCGACCGAAAAAAGTGGAGACATTTTATTTCGAAGATATCCTACGAAAAGTGAGTGCATGCTTTTAAACGTTGCTTTTAGGTATTTTGATACTCTCAGACTTCACGGCCAAAAATGCTCTCAAAATGGGTGAAATAGGATGATTTTTTAAGAAAATAGAGATATAGTAGGGGAATAAATTGTTTGCAATAAAGTTAATGCAGGTACCGTATTGAATTCAATATGAAACGCTTCAAATGTCTAAGCTTTCAAGTCAAAATATATTGAATCTCCTACCTGAAAAGTCAAACCTTTTAGAAAGCAGTTGACTTTTAAACCTTAAAGGACAAATTTTGAACATAACAAGTAATTTTCAAGCAAATATTTCAATTTTCTATAAAAAAGTAAGTTTCGACCAAACAGTTGCATTTACAACCAAATAGTTGAAATATCCAGAAAATAAACAAATTTTCAATAAAATAGTGGTATTTTTAAATAAATAATTGAATTTCCCACCTGAAAAGATACATTTTGAAGCAATTGGTCGAATTTTTATACCAAAAATATTAAACTTCAACGAAAAACAATTTCATTTTCAACTAACTAGTTCAATTCTCAAGTTGCAAAGATCAACTTTCACTGAAATGGTTGAATTTTCTGCAAAAAAGTTCATTTTCGTCGAAATACTTGAATTTCATGCCAAAATAGATGAATTGTCAAGCCAAAGAAGACGAAAGTTGTAGAAGATAGTTGACGTTTTAACCTGAAAAGTTGATATTTCAACCCAATATTTACATTTTCAAATTAATAGTTGCATTTCAATCCATACTTTGGGTTCATTTAGAAATCATTTATCATTTTGGGTTCCTTTTCAGCAAGAGAGGTTCCTTTTTGTGCAGCTCCTTTGGAACCAAAAATTGGTTCTTATAGAAACCATAGTTTTTTCTGTGGTTCATGAAAATACAGGAGAGCTTATAATTTGGATTCTAGCATTTACCTGAAAATGCACGAACGATGATCATCGTGAATTGGAGAATTCACGAAGAGTTATAATAAAAAAAAACACCCTGGCTATTCTATTATGTGTAAGTCGCATTCTTACATATTTTGTAAGTCAAAATAACAATTAGATCTGTTTTTCGAGGCTTCAAATATGCAAATTATTACCCATATGGAAAAATTTAGTGGCAATTTGGTGTCAGGTCTGGCTTTATCTAGATTTTCTAATACGGAAGATCTGATCTGGCCCAAGTCTGACACAAGTCTTGCCCAGGTTTGACTTAAACTAAACCTTCTAGTCTGAAAGGTCTGGTCTGACCCAGAAGTCGCGCTGATCAGGGAGCCAAGGAGAAAAAATTCTATTTTCTGTCTGGAAGGTCTGCTCTAACCTAGGACAGGCGCTGATCAGCTATCCAAGACAAAAAAAAGTTATACGTTCGATCAGCAAATTTTTGTTGGACATATTTCGTAACAGTTACAGGGTATCTAAAATGATAGAAAATAAGGAATTCACACTATCAAAACAAGACTTTCTTTCCTATCACCTTAGCAGTCTAGTCTGGTCTAGATTTGGTGCTGATCAACTAAATACACTTATAGTGAAAAATGTTTTTTTCAAAGTTATTCAAAAAATAAAGGGAGTCCAGCCAGATGCTGATTAGCCTCCAACTAGTGTCTAATCAGACAATAACTAGTGGCTGACCAGCCAATAACTAGCGCTGACCAGTCAATAACTAGCGGCTCACCATACGGTCTGGCCTGGGGCTATAGACAAACAAAAAACGTTACACTTACGGCCAAGCCCAGGCCAGACCATCTGGTCAGCGTCAAGACTGGAAACCAGACGGTATAGTCTGGACCGAGCCATCGCCAGAAGATTTTTCCTCGCGGATATTATTATTATTATTAAAAATTAATTAAACAAATAATTACCAGAATCGAATTCTTATTTTACTGATTTTTGGGCGTCCCTAGTTTGTATATAATATTTATTTTCGTTAAATAAACACAACGTTTTAATTATAATAATACATATATTCGTCAAATATCTACATTGGAAATTAATTATATAAATTAATTTCCAAATTCCGCTTTCTTTCAAATTCACATTCCACTGTTTGTATGGTTTAGGGAAGTAAATGGAAAGAAATATAACTCTGCTAAATTAAATTTTAAAATCTCCCCTTCAAACTGAGGCCAAGAACATAATAAAATATTTACTGGTTATCAAATTATCATGAAAAATGTCGAAGGGTGCCCAAAATTAAAATCGGTTCATCGAACAGCAATCGAACTTCTATAGTTTGTTAACGCATAGGAAATAAGAGACGAAAGACTGCGGTCAACACGCAACCGAACAGTTTTCGACTTGGGCACGCTTCCACATTCTTCATGATAATTGGAGAAAAAGCAAATATTTTATTCTGTTCTTAGCCTCATTTTAAAGATGAGATTTTAAACTTTAATCACGCGAAGTTTAAATGGTTTCCATTCACTTTCCTAAAGCACGCAGAAAGTGCTATTTGAGGATTGAAATAAGCTTTCCAACAGGTTTTTAAAATAATGTTTTGTAAGGATAAAAGAATCCAGATCTTTTCTAATAAAGATGTTATTTTTTATATAATTGTAAGAGTACAAATACTGCAAAAATGCTAGATAAAAATATATTTAAATTGAATAAAAATAGTAAGCGATTGCTTAGGACGACAACCAGAGCAAAACTGACTCTGGTTCATCTTCCCTGAAGATATTAGGCCCTTGGTTGGCCCCACGATCGCCAATGTTTAGTCTACGACTCTATAGCGGCTATGGAACTCTATCGCTGCAAGTCGCCAGAATTATCCAAATGTGTATACGACGTCTTCTAGGATCCCTCTGAACAGTCTGCCTCACCCGGGTATAAATATTTGGTCTTGGTTTTGGCTTGAATGTCTTGGACATATCTTGAATATGTCTCTAGGACCGTGATATCTGGCTCCTTCTCACCAGCTAGACATTGGAGATAGACGGACTTCTCTCGCATTTATGGTTGTAGATAAATAATAAAATGAAAAAAATAAAATAAAATAAATATACCGAATTGCTTTTAGAGAAAATTATATTACCAATTTGTGGGTTTAACATTTGCCAGGGCCAAAATTACAAGTGTTTACGTTTGTAAATTTTACTGTCCATTACAGTATTATACTGCGACCTCTATAAACTGGTCATCGCCCGACTCGCACCCGCTGACCCGCTAAGTATACCCCCACCATTGCGCTAAGCCAGTTACCCCTTACTTGCTTTTACCAAGCATATCTGGCGTCGGATTATACTCTATTGAGTCTATTACACTATTGTAAGAAAACTCGAAGAGTAGAATGAATGGCTAGGTAGGAGTGAGCCGAAAGTAACGAAAATAAGAATTGCATATTATTACAGTTGAAACTTTTAAATATAGCGAAAAAGAATCTAGTAAAGTTTGAAGACTTTTTTTATTTCACAGGATTTTACAGAATATTAGAAAAAATTTTATGGTTAGAAGTTTAGAAGAAATTAAACAATATTTTATAAAGTTTGGGAAATCTTTTCAAGTTTTAAAATATTTTTATTTTCTCAAAAACTTGTAAAATTCTCAAATATCATTTGAAATTATATTAGTTTATCCTAATTTTTTTTAAATTCTGAAAAATTGCCTTCAAATCTTCCGGATTATTTTTTGACCATTTTTGAAATGTTTTAAAATGTTAAAAAGTTATTCTTAATATTCTTTTGAAATTCATTTCTCATAAAGAAAAATCATTTAAAATTGTTCTAGGAATGTAAAGAAACTTTTTTCATTCTCTTGAAACCTTTCAAAACTTTCGTTAAACTTCTTTTTCGAAACGTTCAAAAATCTAAACTTTTCAAAAATTTCTTGAAATCTGTACAAGTCTTAAGGGCATGTGATACTTCGCCGTGTGGTGAATCGGGTTCAGTTCCCCCGGGTTTTTGTCCACAAAAATTAAAAAATTTTAAAACTGTATGCGGAGATGCTATAAAATAGAACAACAGACGTCCCCGAACTCTTTTTTGAGGGACAACAGCAAAAAAAATTTATTCTTCTAAATGAAAATTTTCTCTATGTGCGCTATTTGGAGGTTAGGATTCGTTTTTGAGATCTCTGCCATTCCGATAATGTCAGTCTCTGTTGTACCTCAAAATACACACTGCTAAAATCGATAATCTTCTAAGTATCACATGCCCTTAACTTCTTTTTTACTGGTTTAAAAGCTTCTAAATATCTTTTGAACCTGATACAATTTGTTTCTAAGTTTTTCCTTCAAAATTTTAGAAAATAATTTGAAATGTTTAGAAATATTTTTTAGTTTTCTCTCAGAATTAATTTTTCAAAATGAAAAATAAAACCAAATTCCCCCATGAATCGTAAGAACAAATCTTAAAACCCTTCAAAATTCTAAAAAAGCTTGCAATTTTTTTCTAAACCTTCAAAAATTTACAGTTTCTTAAAACATTGTTGAAATGTTCTTAGACTTTTCACTATTTTTAAATCTTTTTAAAACCTTAAAACCTTCTAGGTAAATATCTTTTTAAATGATTCAAATTTTTCCTACATTTTTTTAAAACCTACACAATCAAAGTAATTATCTTACAATCTTCAGAATATTCTTTTGAGAATTTAGGAATGTTTTGAAATCTTTTTAAATATTCTCTTAAAATAAATTTCTCATTAAAAAAATGATTTTTAATTTTCCAATACATCTTAAGAAAATTATTTTGATGTTCATGAAATTCCAACCAAATGGTTACATTTGTAACTGAAAAAGAGAAATTTTCAGTTCAAAAGATTATTTTTCTTCGTCCCCTAGCCGAAAGTACGTCTTCCCGGCTGCATTTCTGTCCGGGAACAGTGGCAGCCTGACTTAGCAACGCTCACTCAGTATTGTGTTATTGTATGATTAGCCTCCGAAAAAAATGTATCTTGACAGGTGAATAGAAAAAAGAGAGCGTCGATGTGTTCAACCTTAAAACTGATCGTATTACGAAAAAATAAAAAATATGTGTTTTTGATACCCGCCCGACCAGCAAAACCTCAGCTCCTCCTCGGCTTTGCAAAAGTCGGGCGGATGACCGAATCCCATGCATCCGCTCAGCTGACCGAGAGCAGTGGCGCTGCAGCGGCACTACGCGAGGTGGCCTCAGCGCGTGCTGATGCAGGCCACAAAAGAACAAGCACACGAGCTAGCAGCCGAAAACGCATTTTATTAATAAAACATTCATTATTAAACGTACTTTCAGCTGGGGATGAAGAAAAATATTATACGACACATGGCCACAAATATTGGACGCCCTGGTGTGCGTGATCAATAATATGGTTAAATCTTAAGCAATAAAATAAATGTTCAACAAATTAGTTCAATTTTCAACTAAGTAATTGAATTTCCAACCAAAAAGATGAATTCTCAATGCAAATTTAATAGTCAAATTTTCAACTAAAAGCAGTTAGTTTTCAAACTAAAAATAGAATAGGTAAATTTACAGTTAAAAAAAAAATTAATTTTTTACTTAAAGAATCGAATTTACATAAAAATAGTTCAATAACGAAATAGTAGAATTTCTAACCCAAAGAGGTGAATTCTGAAACAAAAATATAATAGTAGACTTTTCAATTAAAAATAATGAATTTCAACACAAAATATTTTGATTTTCTTATTGGGTTCTGTTAAATCAGTTCGCATTTAAGTGAAAAAACGAGAAAAGGGGAAATTTCTTGAAAACAGGGGAAAAAGAAGAATTCTCTACAAAAGTTGTAAAGAGGGGAATAGCCACTCAAGGTGGAAAACTTCAACTCAAAATGTTTTTGTCCTCTGAGAAACACGACATCTTCTCGAATGGCAAAAAAAGAATCTGCAAAAGAGGTCTGCAAAGAAAACAACTGTTGAAACTATAGCCAAAAAATTGATCAGAAAGACATAATATTACTATATAATTTTATTTAAATAAAAAAACTGGCACTAAAGCGATGCACAATGATCCTCGGCGTGAGCGCACTAGGGGAGATCGCGCGGCACCCCCCTATCATGGCATGTTGAATACGTATCGTTCTATCACTCAAAGACGAATTAATTTGCCACTCTGAAAATTGGGGGTTTTATAGGAAAAAAGATCAGCTTTCCTTTCAAACTATTTTGAAGAAAAAAAAGTGTCAAAATTTGAAAAAAAGTCAAATTTATTTTTGATCTTCAAAAATTAGGGTCAAATTTTGACTTTCTTTAAAAATCGTTACGACCACCAAAAATGTTGTGAAAAAATCTATCAAAAACATTTGTAGGGTGATTTTGCTTAAAGCAATAGGAAAAAAGTTACAAATATTTGAAAGTAAGTCCTTTCTAAAAAACCAAAAAATTGTTCCCCCTCCACTTTGATAAATAATTATCAAAATCAATTAATTTTTGGTGTGAGAAGTACTATCTAATAGGAATACAATTGGGCCAATTTTTAGCCCGATCGGATAACTTTCATTTTCGAGGTGGGTACACTTGAGAAATGATGCCCCATATAAATTATTGAAATAAAATTGTGAAATTGGGGTCATTTAATATTCAGGCTACAAGAATGAGCCTCAAAAAATGTGTTTGCTAAAAAAGTAATTAGAAGTGATATTTTTTTAGCTATAAAAATGATGGTTTTTGACTAAAAATGCCGAAAATTATGATTTTCAGGAGCTCATTTTGGGCCATGCATATTGGTTCTCTTAGGGGGCCGTCCATATATTACGTAATCATCATAGGGGTGGTAGAGGGTCATGTGTATGATTACGAATGATTACATGGGAGGAGGGGTATTGTTTTAAGCGATTACGTAATCATATGTTTAAGTTCCTATTTTCATAAATATCTTTCTTTAATCTGTTTTAAATATTCCGCGCAGGATAATTTCTCGTCGTAAAGGGGAAGTTCTCGCAGTTGTGAAAGATGAAACTCGGGATAACGAAAACGTTGAGTGGATTCATGAAGACGATATCGATTTGGATAACGAAAATTTGGTGCCACCATACAAGGAAGGCGAAGAAGATATTCCATTGATTCGTCGTCTCGAAGAGAGGATGATAGCGCCATTTGAATCGATCAAGGAAGGCTGAAGAAATTCGAAATTGTTCTTTTACTCTGCAGTTTGAAAAGACAATAAATTAATGTCTTTATAACATTGAGTGATTTTTTATATAATTGATTGTATAATGCTCTAGTCAAATTTTGAAATTGTCTTCTGAATTCCAACCATTGAACCGAGCGAGATTATTATTTTATAGATCTTAAAGATGTTTACATAATCAAGGGGGGGGGGGCAATCAAATGATTATGGTTGATTACACCGAGGGAGTGGGGGTCAAAAATGGGTGAAAAATTGATTACGTAATATATGGATGGCCCTTAGTTAAAAATTACAACAGTTGTTCTTCATGGAGTCAAGAATTGATGATTAAAAAATTAATCACTTTGAAGTTCAATATCAATAAGATAATTAGCAAAAACAAGAAGAGATTCGTCCCTAAAAGGCGGATAGAGTCCATAAATAACTCAACGATGATGGGCGGGGAACCTTTCCTAATTCGTTTAAACCTTTCAAACTATACAATGAAACTATTATATGAGTATACTATTATGTCCCAAAGGAAAATAATTGAAGTAGATATTTGGACCCTAAAATTAAAAAAAAAATTTTAAATATGTATTTATGTGATTTTTAATTAGAGTAATTTTATCATCGATTGATATTATTTTCGTAATTAATTAATTATTATTTAAGTAAGTGAATAGTAATCTATCAGGTATGGAAGAAATAAAATGATAAAAAAAAAAATTAGAATAAAGAAATTGCTTAAAAAATGAAATTATAAAAAAAAAAAAATGTTGAAAAAATAACATTGTTTGAAAAAGATATTTGTTGGAAAAAGAAAATTGTTTTTTTTTTATGAAGTACTATGAAATACATTATTGAATTGAGTTAAACAATTAATAATCTGTTAATTAAATTAAAGGTACATAAATTAAACTCAGTATAATAGTGAAATATAAAAAATAAAAACTATTATCATTAAAACAATTGATTCCACTATTCTTATAAATGTAGAACAGGTGAAAAATATACAAGGGTGGAAGTCTGAGTCTCACTACCTGAGTGCAAAGTGAGTGGTTTACTGCTCCGCCCACTAACCAATTGTTCCCTGAGAGTAACAAAGTTGCAAATGCAGAGTCAGCTTGCCCATTGACAGTTGACGAGTTTATGCACTCTGATCAATTTTCTTAGCTAAAATCAGCATATCTGGGTAGCCTATTCACTAGCGACGGAAAAATAGATGGGGAGTTAGATAGGCGCATTAATGAGGGTGAGAAGGTTGTCGGTAGTACAGGGTCCATTCTCAGAAATGAAAACAAATAAAATAAAAAACTAAAATGACCTGTATAAATCTTTATTTGTACTGGCTGTACTATACGGTAGCGAGACATAGACATGTCAAGAAAAGGACGAGATTAAAATTAACGCGATTGGCATGAAACCTCTGCGCACAATATACGGCAAAACACTGGCGGACAAAGTCCGAAACGAGATAATCCTCAAAGAATGTGGTACAGAGGAGATACTAGTTGATACATGCGAAAGAAATCATTTAAGGTGGTTCAGGCATCTTGAACGAATTAAAGATGAACGACTGATCAAACAGGTGTATAAAGGTAAAGTAAATGGGAGAATGTCGAGAGGTAGACCGCTGAAAGAATGGTTAGAATCTGTGAATGAAACATTAATCCGAAGAGACATAAGAGGCCATAGAGACACGAGAGCTTGCATGAAGAAATGTATGGACGTAAAGGAAGCTAGAGTAGTATGTCAGGAAAGAAAAGTTTGGCGACAAATATTTTGTGAGGCTCTCCGCGTAAGGTGATCGCTAGAGAGATTGATCAGCAACCTGGATGGGAGCAGTGTTGCGGAATGAACGTGTTATTTTAATAATTAACACGAGAATTTTAGATCAATCTAAAATATTTATAACTTGCACCTATATACCTATCTACCTCATACCTATATACCCATCCACACACTACTACTTTCCAACCGAGCAATTCACGCTTAACCCGAAAGGGAAACGGCCTAACGGTAAAACATGAATCCCTTGAAATCTATGAATTCCTCGAGAGTAAGTGTGTGTAAAGTCAAATTTGGTGGGTTCAGTCTAGTTGTTCGCGTTTTCGGATCAACATTAGGCTCACGGAATTTTCAAAATTTTGCACATCTCAAAATTCCTCCCATTTGTTCTTTAGAATTAGACTTTTTCTGGCTAAAGTCTGAGGATTGAATTATCTGAATTACCTGTGTGGAAATTTTGTCGTGGCGCTAGCTGAGCCCAAAATAGGAAAAACTTGGCCCCAAATTGAGGATTTAGACAGGACCAAACCACGAATGAGACGCCTAACCCGGCCAGAACAT
The DNA here is from genome assembly GCA_011634705.1 of Andricus grossulariae. Taxonomy (NCBI): domain Eukaryota; kingdom Metazoa; phylum Arthropoda; class Insecta; order Hymenoptera; family Cynipidae; genus Andricus; species Andricus grossulariae. The sequence continues at coordinate 92,702,019 of JAABKJ010075445.1, read as the reverse complement.
AACTTACAGACCGAATCTGCCCCAACTTGGCGTTATTTATTTTTTTAGTCTCAGCCACATTATAATTACAAATTTTTTATTTAAAAGAAACATTTCATGCAGCTGAACGTTTTAAGAAAAATCTTATTCCTGAACCGGTTTATTCCTTGCCAGCCTCATCTTTCGGTTGCCATCACAATCTTTGGAATTAGTGGAGACCTATGCTAACATGTGAAACGTAATTGAGGTTATGTTTTCCAAACTTGAAAATCAGGTAAAATATATGGAGGAACTTAATTTTTCTCCAAGAAGATTTATTTTATACTTTAAATTGTCAAAAAAATTCACATTGTAATATCGCACTAAAATAAACTTCTTTCAAAGCGAATCAGATTAACGCTTGCAATTTTCAACCAGGAAATTCAATTGTTTTATTGTAGCGAAGTTGCTGCATTACCAAAGAATGAATCGAAGAGACCGCCAATCGATATTAGAGTTCAACGCGCAAACTCAAATTTACATGAAACTAAATGAAAGCAGTTGAGCCAGACGGTGTTGACGTTTTGAAAATTTAAATGATTCGATAATATAAATTGCAAAAAGATGATCGCGATAGAACTGGCGAACTTAATTTCAAATAAAATTATTTACAATTATTTAATTAACGAAATATTACAAAATTATTTGAAATTTGATTGTTAGGTAATCTACATTTTAGATTAATTTTTGTTTCATTTTTGATCTTTAAAGGATCAGTTAACTAGTCAGCTACTTTTCTGTACACAACATTTCAGGAAGTGTAATTCCTTAAAATAATGTATAGTTTATTAAATAAACAAGGAATTATTAAAGCAATTTTAATTAAAGTTTGAATTGCTTCAATTCTCAGAATTCAAGAAATTCCCAGGATTCCTTGAATTCCTTTAACTCTCTGAATACCTTGAATTCTCAAAATTCCTTGAACTCTCTAAATACCCTAAATTCTCAAAATTCGTTGAACGCTGTGAATTCATTAAATTCAGTGCATTCTATGAATTGCTTAGATTCACTAAATTCCTTGAATTCTCTGAATTCCCTAAATTCTAAGAACTCCCAGAATTCAAAGGAATTCAGTGAATTTAATGAATTTCTTGAATCCCTTGAATTTCTTGAATTCCTTGCATTCACTGAATTCCTTGAATTCTCTGAATCCTTGAATTATCCGAATTCTGCGAATAGCCGCAACTGAACACACGGCCCAGGCTTGGTCCAATTTCGGCAGCCAAAAATCGACTAATGTTATTGGGCCAATATCGGCATTTTAATCGGCCCAGTGTTGTGCCCGTACTGGCTGCCTATATTGGCTATTCTAGGACCTCACTAGGATCTTTAAGCTGAAAAGGTTTCCTTTATACAATAGCTGTGTCGAGACATTTTTATACAGAGAGATATTTATACAGGGCTATGTTGAAGTGAGGATTGAGAAATGCGTTAAGGATTTGAAATGGGGAATTTTGACCAATAACTGTTATGAATTATATTCTAGGTATTCTAGAAACTGCGACGAGCTAGAGGTATAAAAATTAATAATAAAAAAAATGACATTAAAATAGTCAATATCCAACAGTTATTAAAAACCAAAAAGTTATAGAGATAATTTTCTTAACTTGAAACGAACTATCCCACTCACGAAATTAAAAACTGAAAAAAACTAAAAAATTATTAATAAATTATAATAGCAATCTTCAGGCTTTAACGATGGAGTAAAATTGATATAGAATATTTGGATCAGTTGGTCGAATCGAGATTGTATTCAGAATAGGAAGCTAGATGGTTCAGAATAATGAATAAAGTAAATTGTAACCGAACAATGAAGGCAACAACTTTATTTATTCATTGATTAGAAGTAACCAATAAATAAATTGAACATTAATTGATCACAAAGCCCATAGATTGAGTGAGAGTGGATTGCATAAAAATATTTAAATTTTCATTAGCAAGGGTGAAATAAAAATCGAAATCATTAAGTTAATAATATGGGTTTCATTCTTCTTAATAATCATTATAAACAGAATTTGCAACGATAAACATTTAAATCTAAAAAGACCTATACTCTTTATTAAGTGTATGATTTTGATTCAGAATATTAAATTAATAATTTAAGTGAGCTGCATGCATAGCAGCAGTGCACGTGTGCATTCCAAATCACGTTCCGACACCTTTAGCATTCAACGCCGACTTTTCACCGACTTCGGAAGTCAGGTACGCGATCGGAACCCCCGGGTTCCATGCTCCGTCTCGTCTATTACCCGCGCGTCACTTCGCGATTGCCGTCCGAATATTAATATTTCGAGTACGCAATAGACCGGGTTTTTTTTTCGAATCGTTCATAAAGTGAAAATTAAAATTGCTTTGTGCACCCGGAGATAAGTGAATTCGCGAATTAAGTGAATACAAAGGAGTGGAAAGTCAGAAGACTTGGTGTGTGTTGGTCTTCCCTACTGAGACCACAACGGCAGGGGGATTCCAATAACAATACTACACAACTCTAACTTCAATTAGGAAGTAAATTAAATTATTAGTTCAAAAGTGGCAAACGTTCGGGCGGCACGCGAGTGTGACGTGCGTGGTGTGTGAAGAAGCGAGACGGGTCCAGGAAACCCGAAAGGATTCATCCAACAAGGTCGGTAAACATTAATTGTGTTTGGGAAGGGATTATTTGCTCTCCCTCTCTCTCTCGCTCTTCCTCGCTCGTTACTTCGGGCCCCCCTTCTCCGATTGAACTAAAATCATTCTTGATTTTTAAATAAAGCTACATAATTGCAAGTGCGATTACATAGTCATTATCATAGATACCCTGTACCTATTCCATCACTAACGTATAATAAGTGAGGAACTTCTATGAGGAAGTTCACGGACCCACTACATTTATAAAATAAGCAGGCTAACTCTGTTGGATTGGTCTGTTGTACCTCTGACTTACCAGCGAGGTCTTGTGGCACTTTACCATCGTCACCCCCAAATTTAAACTCAAAGATTAATTAATTAATAATAGGAGCTGGTTCATAACAGTAGATTAAAAAAATCTTAATTATTCCCAAAAAGTTCCACTAAACTTTCCATTTCGTCGTCATTAAATCCTGTCAAATCAATTAATGTTAATAATTCGGTAAATTTTCTTGCCTATTCTTTGTCGCTCGCACTTATAGTAGATCCTCTAGGTCGATAAGAGGGAAGGTCAATGACACATCGCTTCTAGTAGTATTAATCGCATAACACCTGACGCAATCCTCGATCCTGGTCACTAGAGATTCTGCGATAAATACTTCTTGACCCTCATTAATTTTTCCAATATATCCTTCGTTTAAGGGTGTGTCTTTGATCGATATTTTAACTAACTTTTTATTTCTAGCAGGGAGTTTAATTGTCGAGTACGAAATTTCAAGTAATTTTGAACTTCCCAAATTTATTTCAAATTCTCCGATTATCAATTTAGCTCTATGATTTTTCAAGAATGAGATTCCTAAAATTCCACCCTGATTAATAGGAAAATTATCAGGAACAATTTAAAAATTTGATTCTATGCCTTTTATTATTGTTTTGAATTCCCCTAATGTTTTAATTATTTCTGAACCAATTCCCGCTAGATTATACTTTCAATTTTTATTTATCCAAGTTCTTGGATCTGCGTTACGTTTTTTAATTAAGTTCAAGTCGCATCCTGTATCAATCATAAGCAATGTAATTTCCTTATAAAAATGTTTACTTTCAACTATAATTACACCAACACACAAAAAAAAACACTTTTCTGTTCTACAGATGCGACACATATATTCCCATGTATTTTGACCCGCTGAGCATGAATTAACAACATGTGAAAAATCAAAACTTCTCAGACCTATATATAACTGGAAAAATAACAATTCTGTTGAAATCATCGATGTATTTCATAGTAATCTGGGTCAGCTCCGAATCCCAAAAGTTATTTTTCTTGGTTCAGAAAAAAATTTCAATGATGTCGATTTTTGTATAGATATAGCAAATAGTCTCATTACCAACATGTAAATATCTAAAGTTCTCAGACTTATATGTAACTGGACAAATTACAATTCTGTTGAGTTCGTCGGTGTATTTCATAGTAGTCTCGGTCAGCTCTGAATCCCAAAAATTATTTTCCTTGGTTCAGAAAAAAATCTCAATAATGTCGATATTTGTACAGATATTGCATATAGTCTTAATAACAACATGTGAAAAATCAAATCTTCTCAGACTTATATATAAATGGAAAGTAACAATTCGGTTGAAATCGTCGATGTACTTCATAGTAGTATCGGTCAGCTCCGAATCCCAAAAGTTATTTTTCTTCGTTCAGAAAAAATTTCAATAATGTTGATTTTTGTATAGACATTGCAAACATTCTTATTAACAACATTTAAAAATCTAAAGTTCTCAGACTTATATGTGACTGGAAAAATAACAATACAATTGAGTTCGCCGGTGTATTTCATAGTAATCTGGGTCAGCACTGAATCACAAAAGTCATTTTTCTTGATTCAGAAAAAAATTTCAATAATGTCGATTTTTGTACAGATATTGCATATAGTCTCATTAACAACATGTAAAAAATCAAAAGTTCTTAGACTTATATGTAACTGGAAAAATAACAATTCTGTTAAGTTCGTCAGTGTCTTTCATAATAGTCTCGGTCAGCTCTAAATCCCAAAAGTTATTTTTCTTGTTTCAGAAAATATCCCAATAATGTCGATTTTTGTACAGATATTTCAAATAGTCTCATTAACAACATGTGAAAAATCAAACCTTCTCAGTCTTATATATAACTAGGAAAATAACAATTCTATTGAGTTCGTCAGTGTATTTCATAGTAGTCTCGGTCAGCTCCGAATTCCAAAAGGTATTTTTCTTCGTTCAGAAAAAATGTCAATAATGTCGAATTTTGTGTAGACATTGCAAACAGTTTCATTAACAACATGTAAAAATCTGCAGTTCCCAGACTTATGTGTAACTGGAAAAATAACAATTCTGTTGAGTTCGTCAGTGCATTTCATAGTAATAAGGTCAGCTCCGAATACCAAAAGTAATTTTTCTGGTTCAGAAAGAAATTTCAATAATGTCGATTTTTGAATAGATATTACATATAGTCTTATCAACAACATGCAAAGAATCTAAAGTTCCCAGACCAATATGTTACTGGAAAAATAACAATTCTGTTGAGTTCGGCAGTGTATTTCATAGTAATCTGGGTCCGCTCCGAATCCTAAAAGTTATTTTTCTTGGTTCAGACAAAAATTTCAATGATGTCGATATTTGTATAGATATTGCAAATATTCTCATTAACAACATGTAAATATCTGAAGTTCTCAGTCTTATATGTAAGTGGACAATTTACAATTCTGCTGAGTTCGTCCGTGTATGTCATAGTAAGCTGGGTCAGCTCCGAATCCCAAAAGTTATTTTTCTGTGTACAGAAAAAAAGTTCAATAATGTCGATATTTGTATAGATATTTCAAATAGTCTCATTAACAGCATTTAAAGAATCAAAAGTTCTCAGACTTATATAACTAGAAAAATAACAATACTATTGAGTTCGTCAGTGTATTTCATTGTATTCTCGGTCAGCTCTAAATCCCAAAAGTTATTTTTCTTGGTTCAGAAAAAAATCCCAATAATGTCGATTTTTGTTTAGATATTTCAAATAGTCTCGTTAACAACATGTAAATATCTAAAGTTCTCAGACTTATGTGTGACTGGAAAAATAACAATACAATTGAGATCGCCAGTGTATTTCATAGTAATCAGGGTCAGCACTGAATCCCAAAAGTTATTTTTCTTGATTCAGAAAAAAATTTCAATAATGTCGATTTTTGTACAGATATTGCATATAGTCTCAACAACAACATGTAAAAATCAAAAGTTCTTAGACTTATATATAACTGGAAAAATAACAATTCTGTTGAGTTTGTCGATGTATTTCATAGTAGTCTCGGTCAGCTCTAAATCCCAAAAGTTATTTTCCTTGGTTCAGAAAAAAATCTCAATAATGTCGATTTTTGTATAGACATTGCAAACAGTCTTATTAACAACATGTAAAAAATAAAAAGTTCTCAGACTTATATATAACTAGAAAAATAACAATTCTATTGAGTTCGTCAGTGTATTTCATAGTAGTCTCGGTCAGCTCTGAATTCGAAAAGTTATTTTTCTTGGTTCAGAAAATATCCCAATAATGTCGATTTTTGTACAGATATTTCAAATAGTCTGATTAACAACATGTGAAAAATCAAAACTTCTCAGACCTATATATAACTGGAAAAATAACAATTCTGTTGAAATCATCGGTTTTGTTGAAAATTCGTTTGTTTTTTATTGGAAATAAATTTTTTTAGCTGAGAAGTTAGCTATTCCATGTTTGGTTTAACATTTATTTTCTTTAGTTCAAAATTGAGTTATTTGGCTGAAAATTTAACTATTAGGCTAAAAATTCCTTTAAAAATTCAAAATTTGATTGTAAATTCATGTATTTTATTAAAATAATTTTTTTGTTGATAATTTATTTTCTTGGTTGAAAATTCATCTAGTTTGTTGAAAATTCAACTATGGGATGAAAAATTAATTTTTTTTCCTTAAAAATGGAACTAATTTGTTCAAATATCGATGTTTTTGATGTTGAAAATTTGTCTTTTTTGTTGAAAATTAAACTATTGGGTTGAAAATTAATTTTTTTGGTTGAAGATTCATTATTCTAGTTGAAAAAATTAATTTTCAACAAGAAAAAAAAACAACGGATTTTCAGGAAAATAGTTTAATTTTCAACTTAACTGATGAATTTTCCACTAAAATGACGAATCTTCAGCTGAAATAGTTGACTTTTAAACTACGACAAATGAATTTTTACTAAACAAGGTCAATTGTCTGAGAAATCTGAGAAATTCATTTCTTTGGTTGGAAATTTAACTATTCGGTTAAAAATCCCTTTAAAAATTCAAAATTTGGTTGAAAATCCATATACTTTGTTAAAATGATGTTTTTCGTTGAAAATTCATCTCGAGGATGAAAATTTTTCTTTTTTTTATTGAAAATGTAATTACTTTCTTGAAAATTAATTATTTTAGTTAAAAATTAATTTCTTTGCTTAAAAATTTAACGAATTTGTTAAAATTTCGATCTTTTTTGTTGAAAATGAATTTTTTTGACCGAAAATTTAACTATTTCCTTTTTTGTTGTCAATTGTCAACCAAAACTGAAATAATTAAATTTTTCGTTGAAAAAATTAATGTTCAACCAAACAGATGAATTTTCAACTAAATCTATGGAATATTCAATTGGAATAAGTTTAATTTTCAGTTTAAAAAATTACTTTCCACATAGAAAACTAACATAAAAAAAAATTTACTTTAAAAAAAAGGACTTACTTTTTCAAACAAAGTGACGAATTTTCAACTGAAATTGTAAATCTTTAACTGGAATAGTTGAGTTTTAAACCAGAAAGATAAATTTTCAACTAAAAAGATAATTTTTCAACCAAAAATGGAATAAATAAATTTTTGATCAAAAAATGAATGTTCAACAATAGAGAGCAATTTTTAACTAAAATTATGTTTAATTTTCAACCAAGCAATTTTATTTCCAACCTAAAAGATGAATTTTCAACTAAAATGATAAATATTTAACTGGAATACATGACTTTTAACCGAAAAGAAGAATGTTTAAACAAGAAGATTAACTTGCAAAGAAAAAGTTCATTTTCTACCAATAAAATTAACTTTTCAATAAAAGACGTGGATTTTCAATGAAATGGTTGAATTTTCAACTAAAAAAGACAAATTTCCATCCAAATTGTTAATTTTGAACTAGAAAAGATAAATTTTAAACAAAAAATGAACAGTTTAATGTTCAGTTGAAGGAATTAATTTTGAACCAAACTGAAGAATTTTAAACTGAACTGATGAATCTTCAATTAGAATAGTTGAATTTTATACTAAATACACGAATTTTCAAACATAAATTTAATCATCTAAACGCAAAAATTTATTTCATAAACAATGAATCTTTAACTGAAATAGTTGAACTTTCAACCAAAAAAATAAAATAATTTTTACTAAAAAAGATTAATTGTCAACCAAAATTTAAATAATTAAGTTTCAAGTTAAGAAAATCTATGTTCAACCAAAAAATAGGAATTTTCAACTAAAAAAAAATCATTTTTCAACCAAAAATGGAATAATTAAATTTTCAGTCAAAAAATAAATGTTCAGTAAAAAAATGAATTTTTAATTGAAATTATGGAATATTCAACTGGAATAGTTAAGTTTAAGAAGGAAATTATTTTCAACCAAAAAAGAAATAAATTTTCATTACAATTTTCCGTACAAAATTGCTTTTCATCCAAAGAAAAAATTAGCTTTCAATCAAATATCTTATTTTCCAACCGAAGAAAGGAATTTTTAATTAAAATAATGCATCTCCAATGAAAAAAATTAATTTTCAAAGAAAGAGTTTTTGTTTCAACCAAGTAAATTTATTTCTATCCTAAAAGATGAATTTTCAACTAAAATTATGAATATTGAACTGGAATACTTGAATTT
>JAABKJ010075445.1:92469658-92693448 GCA_011634705.1 Andricus grossulariae | reverse complement strand
CAAAGAAAAAAATCACTTTCTACCAAAAATGTCGATTTTATATGAAAAAGTCGATTTTTTAACAAAATACGTGAATTTTCAACGAAATAAATGAATTTTTATTTTAAAAATACAAATTTACATCAAAATTGTTCAATTTTGAACTAGAAAAGGTCAATTTTTGACCCAAAATGGAACGGCTACATTTTCACTGATGAATTTTCAACTAAAATGATGAATCTTCAACTGGAATAGTTGGGGGTATAGTGTTTAACATACAAAAAACTAAAGTGACATTTTAGCATCATTCTCTGAGTTTTTTTGCAGAAAGTAAACTTTCTCTTACCAATTCGAGCCCAGGAATAAATTGATCAAAAATCGCATACATTTTGTCACTAAATAATGTGTAGTTTTTAACATAAATCATTTCAAAGAGAAGTTTGCCTTAAAAATCGGTATAAAGTTCAACATGCAATAAGCAGAAGTGTAATTTTCGCAACATTCTTCGAGTATTTTCGCCGAAAGTAAACTTTCTTTTACGAAAACCAGCCCACGGATAAATTGATCAAAGATCGCTCACATTTTGTCCATATAAAATGTGTAGTTTTTAAAATAAATTATTTTGAAGAGAAGTGCGATTCAAAAATTAGTATAATGGTGAACATCCGCAAAGCAAAAGTGCCATTTCCGCACTATTCTTTGATTATTTTGGCAGAAAGTAAACTTTCTTTTACGAAAACGTGCCCACGGATAAATTGATAAAAAATCGCTCTCATTTTGTCGATACAAAATGTGCAGTTTTTAACGCGATTCATTTTGCACTGAAGCCCGCCTTAAAAATGGGTATGAGGTTCAATATTCAATGAACAGAAGTGCCATTTTTGCATAATCCTTCGAGTATTTTGGCAGTAAGTAAACTTTCTTGACAAAAACCAGCTCACGGATGAATTGAACAAAAATCGCTCGCATTTTGTTCATATAAAATGTATAGTTTTTGACATAATTTATTTTGAAGAGAAGTCCACCTTGAAAATATGTACAGTGTTTAATATTAAATAAACAAATCGGCTATTGCCGCATCATTCTTCGAGTATTTTGGCAGAAATTAAACTTTCTTTTACGAAAACCAGCCCACGGATAAATTGATCAAAAATCGCTGACATTTATCGCTGACATGTCCATATATAGTATGTAGTTTTTGACGAAATTTATGTCGAAAAGAAGTCCACCTCAAAAATGAGTATAATGTTTAATTTCCAATAAACAGAAGTAGCATTTTCGCATTATTCTTGAAGTATTTTGGTAGAAAGCAAAGTTTCTTTTACGAAAACTATCCCACGGATAAATTTCTCAAAAATCGCCCACATTTAGTCCATATAAAATACGTATTTTTTAACATAATTTATTTCGAAGGGAAGTAATCCTCAAGAATGGGCGTAATTTTCAATATTCAGTATACCTGAGAGCCATCTTTGCATTATTGTTTGAGTATTTTGGCAGGAAGTAAACTTTCTTTTACGAAAACCAGCCCGCGGATGAATTGATCAAAAATCGCTCACATTTTGTCCAGATTAAATGTGTAGTTTTCTACATAAATTATTTTGAAGAGGAGTGCACCCCAAAAATGGGTATAATTTTAAAAATCCACTTAGCAAAAGTGCCATTTTCCCATTATTCTTTGATTATTTTGACAGAAAGTAAACTTTCTTTTGCGAAAACGTGCCCAGGGATAAATTGATAAAAAATCGCTCATATTTTGTCAATATAAAATGTGTAGTATTTAACACAATTCATTTTGCAGAGAAGCTCGCCTCAAAGATGGGTATAAGGTTCAATATTCAATAAAAAAAGTGCCATTTTTGCACTATTCTTTGAGTATTTTGGCAGGAAGTAAAGTTCCTTTTACGAAAACCAGCTCACGGATAAATTGATAAAAAATCGCTAACATTTTGTCGATATAAAATGTGTTGTTTTTAACATAATTTATTTTAGATAGAAGTTCGCTTTCAATATCGGTATAAAGTTCAACATTTTATAAGAAAAAGTGCCATTTTCGCATTATTCTTTTTGCGTATTTTGGCAGAAAGTAAACTTTCTTCTACGGAAACGTGCCCACGCACAAATTGATCAAGGATCGCTCACATTTTGTCCATATAAAATGTGCAGTTTTTAAAATAAATTATTTTGAAGATTAGTGCACCTCAAAAATGGGTATAATTTTTAAAATCCACTTAGCAAAAGCACCATCCCGGCATTATTCTTTGATTATTTTGACAGAAAGTAAACTTTCTTTAACGAAAACGTGCCCACGGATAATTTGACTTAATTCATTTTAAATAGAAGTCCACCTTAAAAATGTGTATAATGTTTAATATTCAATAAACAAAACGGCTATTTTCGCATAATTCTTCGAGTATTTTTGCAGAAAGTAAACTTTCTTTTACGAAAACCAGCCCACGGATAAATTGATAAAAAATCGCCGACATTTTGTCCATACATAATGTGTAGTTTTTGACGTAATTTATTTTGAAAAGAAGTCCAGCTTAAAAATGGGTATTATGTTCAATTTCCTAGAAACGAAAGTGCCATTTTTGCATTATTCTTTAAGTATTTTGGCCTAAAGGAAACTTTCTTTTGCGAAAACCAGCCCACTGATAACTTGATAAAAAAATCGGTCACATTTTGTCCATATAAAATGTGTAGTTTTCAACATAATTTATTTTGAAGAGAAGTCCGCCTTAAAAATGGGTATCTATTTCAACATTCAACCAAGTAGTTATATTATCAATCGAAAAATATAATAGTTGATGTTTAATAAAAAAATGTAATTTTAGATTAATAGCAGTTGAATTCCATCAAAGAAAAGAACGCATTTTCAACAAAATAGTTCAATCTGCAACCAAAGGGATAAATTTTCAATTAAAGTGAGCAATCTTCAATCAGAAAAAGTAATTTTCAAGAAAGCAGTTTAATTTTAAACCAAGAAGTTAATTTTTCAACTGAAAAAGAAATTTTTTAACGAAAAAGTTCATTTTCAACAACAAAAAGAAGAAATTTTCAACTAAAAAAAAAAAGAATTTCCAACCAAAAATGAAATAGTTAAATTTTCAACCAACAAAATTAATTTTCACCGAAAAATGTAATAGTTGATATTTGAACCAAAAATTATTTTCATTGCGAATCAAAAGCAGTTAAAATCTACCACAAAAGACGAATTTTCTACCAAATTTGTCAAATTTTAATTTTTTTGAATTGAACATTTTCTAAATTCAAAAATTGAAAATTTTTAATCATTCAATTTTGAACAATTTCAATTAGGAGTGATAAAATTTCAATTCCTTTGAATTTTAAATGATCAAATTCTCAAACTTCTCATCTGAAAACATTCAATTGTTAACGTTTTGAAATTGTCCCATTTTCAACGTCTTCATATTGTACCATTTTAAACGTTTTGAAATTGTCCCACTTTCAAAATTTGAATCTAAAATAATTCAATTTCGATATTTTTCAATTACAGATAAAAATTTTCAATTTTGAATGCTTTGATTTAGAAATTATATAATTTCAACTCCTTTCTAAAGAAATTGTCAAATTTTTTAAATTTTAGACTGAAATTTTTCGATTTTTAGAGCTTCTGATTTAAAATTTTTCAATTTAAAATTATTCAATTTCAAACGTGTTCATTTTAAAAATGATACAATTCCAATTACTTTTCATTCCATTCAATATTTTGTCCTTTTTTGAAAATTTTACCTAATCTAAAATAGTTTGATTTGGAACATTTTCAATTCAAAATCGTTCAATGTATTTTTTTCTAAATTACGAACGCTTTCAGTTTGAAATTATTAATTATTGTTTCAAAGCAATTTTTAACTCATCATTTAAAAACTTGTTTAATAATGGATTTTCAAATTGTCTATATCTTTAATCATAGGAATTAAAAATGAATCAAAGTAGGCCTCGCGCGTCTACAAAAAAGGATTTTGTAGCCTATTAAGTCGGTAATTAAGTCATTCAAACCTCCCCCTCCCATAATTTCCCTTCTCTATTCCCCCTTCTTTTCTCTCTCCACCACTATCTATCACCTTTCCCATCATTTCCCATACTTCCCATAATACCCCTTCCCTCATTTCACGTCGCCTCCCCTACGTCCTCCCCCTAATTTCCCCGGGGATTCCCCTCGGGCAGAAACCCTTATAGTTTCGATCATTTGTCCGCCCATCCGTCTATCCGTCATACTTTTTTCCCAGAAGCGAAAGTGAGGGGAATTCCTAACTCACAGCATGCATGGGGAGTTGATGTGAGGGCAAATCAACGGACGTAAGTAGAGGAAATGACAAAAGTGGAAGTAAAGTGGGGGAAGTATGGGGAAATAAAGGGTGGGTTAGTAAGGGACGTGAGGAGAAATGAGGGTATTGGAAATAGGAGAAGCGGTGGGAAATGAGGGGGTTAGAGGAAGTGAGAAGAAATGTGGTGTCAAGTGAGGAGAGGAGAAGTAGATGATGAAGAAGGTTAGAGGAAGTGAGGAGAAATAAAGAGAGGAGTAAGGAGCGTGAGGAGAAACGAGGGTTTTGGAAGTAGGAAAAGTGGTGGAAAATGAGGGGAAATTAGGGAGAGGAAGTGAGGAGAAATGTGGTGTTAAGTGAGGAGAGGAGAAGTAGATGATGACGAAGGTTAGAGGAAATGAGGAGAAATGTGGTGTTTAATGAGGAGAGGAGAAATAGATGATGAAGAAGGTTAGAGGAAGTGAGGAGCAATAAAGGGAGGGATAGTAAGGGACGTGAGGAGAAGTGAGGGTATTGGAAGTAGGAGAAGTGGTGGAAAATGAGGGGAAATGAGGGGGTCAGAGGAAGTGACGTGAAATGTGGTGTTAAGAGAGGAGAAGTAGATGATGAAGAAGGTTAGAGGAAATGAGGAAGAATGTAGTGTTAAGTGAGGAGAAATGTGGTGTTAAGTGAGCAGAGGTGAAGTAGGTGATGAGGAAGTTTGGGAAGGGAGAGGGAATAGATGATAATGAAGTTGGGAAGTGAAAGGAAGCGTAGGTTGAAGTATGGAAAGGGGAATTAGGGTAGGAGACGGGAGGAGAGGGGATTTTGGGGAATGAAGAGGGAGAAGGGGAGGGAAAGTATGGGAGTAGGCGCAAGGCACCTACTTTGACTATTTTTTTAAAATTTGAATCTTGTTTGTTTGTTAAAGGACGAGGTGGTCACCCGGTCGCTGGCCATGTTCGACAGTGAGCTCTGATCCCCCCAAAGTGTTACGTAATTTATGGATGGCCCCTAATATATATTACATAATAGTTAGATAATTCTAATCTATTTTAAATTTTAAAACAGAATTTTTTCTAAATGGAATAAAACGACTTCAGATTAAAATTTTTTAATTTATTCATGTATTTCAACCTAAAAAGAGGACTTTTCTGTCATAAAAGATGTAATATCAATCCAAAAGGATGAATTACTACCAAAAAAGTTGAAATTTCGACTAAAAACGATGACTTTTTAACCAAATACCTGAATTTTCAACAAAATAGTTGAATTTTCAAGCTAAAAAGTCGAATTTTTTTAGAAAACAATAGAATTTTAAACCCGAAAAGATGAATTTTGAAGGAAATATTTTAATTTGAAAAAAAAGTTTAACCAGACTGTTGCATTTACAACCAAAAAATGTTATAGTTTATATTTCAACAAAAAAAAAATAAAAATGAAAAAAATTGTTGAAAAAATAGTTAAATTTTCAACCAAAGAGTTGATTTTGCAACAAAATAATTAAATTTTTAACAAAATAGTTTAATTTTTAAGCAAATAGTTGAATTTTCAACGTAAAAAAATTAATTCTCAACCAAAAATGTAATGGTTGAAGATTGAATTAAAAAAGATAACATTTCTACCAAAACAAGTGAATTCTAAAATGAAAAAGACGAATTTTTTTACCAAAAAGGACGATTTTTCAAACAAATAGTTGAATGTTCAACTTAAAGGAGATCAATTTTCAATGAAAAATTAAGTGCTTAAATTTTCAGTAAAAAGAATTAACGTAAAAAAAAAAATTTTCAACAAAATAGACCAATTTTCAACTAAAATGATAAATTTTCCAACCATAAATGGAAAAGTCAAATTTTTAGTTAAAAAATAAATATTAAATAAACAAGAAATGAATTTTCAACAAATTTTTCAAATTTACAACCAAGGAGATGAACTTTGAACCAAACAAAAATTTAATAAGGTAGTTCAACTTTTACGCAATCAGTTGAATTTTTAATTGAAAAAAGATGACTTATTAACCAAATACTTGATTTTTCAACAAAATAATTAAATTTTCAACAAATTGTTTAAATTTCGAACCAAATTCTTAAATTTTCTACTTGCAAAGATGATTTTTCAACCCAATACTCGAATTATCTAACAAAAAGATTAAATTTCTACCAGAAACACTTGCATTTTCAACCAAATAGTTGAATTTTCAGTCAAGAAAGATGAATTTTCTATTAAAAAAAAATCATTTTCAATCAAGAAAGATGAATTTTTAAGCAAATGTTTGAATTAAAAAAAATAGTAATTTTTAACCAAACAATTGCTTTTACAACCAAATAGTTGAATTTTCAACATAAAAGATTCATTTTCAACCAAATGGTCGATTTTTTTTAAGTCAGAATTTTCAACCCGAAAAGTTAAATTTTAAACCAGAAGATGAATTTTCAACAAAAAACGTAATAATTGATATTTAAATAACAAGAACCAAAATAAACAAATGGTAAAAAAAATAGCAAAATAGTTGTATTTTTAACCAAATAGTTGAATTTTTAAAGTATAAAAATAATTCTCAACAGAAAATGTAACAGTTAAAATTCTATTGAAAAAGAATTAAATTTCTACCAAAAGATATGATTTATAAACCAAAAAGACGAATGTTCAACCAAATACATGAATTTTGAAGAAAAAAAACAGTTGAATTTTTAACTAAAAAAAAAACTAAATTTTAAACAAAAGTGGAATTGTTAAATTGTCAGTTAAAAAAATTAATTTTCAAACAAAAAAAATTGGTGGTTTTTAACAAAATAGTCAAATTTTTAATCAAAGAGATAGATTTTCAACTAAAATGGTGAATTTGCCAACAAAAAATAGAAAAGTCAGATTTTCAGTTAAAACAGTAAATGTTTAACTAAAAAAGCGAATTTTTAACAAGGTAGTTCAAATTTTACGCAATTAGTTGAATTTTCAACCAAAAAAGATGACTTTTTAATAAAATACTTGAATTTGCAACATAATAATTAAATTTCCAACAAATTAGTTAAATTTTGAACCAAATACTTGAATTTTCAACTTACAAAAATGAATTTTCAACCAAATACTCGAATTATAAAAAAAAAATTAAACTTCTACCTAAAAAAGTTGCATTTTCAACCAAATAGTTGAAGTTTCAACTATACAAAGATTAATTTTTAACCAAATGGTCGAATTTATAATTGAAAAAGATTAATTTTTTTTTTAGGCAAAAAGGACAAATTTTTTAGATGTCAGTTGAATTTTCAACCCGAAAAATTGAATTTTAAACAAAAACATGAATTCTCAACAAAAAGGGTAATAATTGATACAAAAAAAATAAACGAATTTTAATAAAATATCGAAATAGATGAATTTTTAATAAAAAAGGATGAAATTTGTACCAAAAGATATGATTTATAAACCAAAAAGACGAATGTTCAACCAAATACATGAATTTTGAAGAAAAAAAACAGTTGCAAGTAGGGAAAATGATTGGAAACGAGAGTGAGTAGGAAACGAGAAGTGAGAGCTGAGGAAGGGAAGTAGGGGAAGCGATGAGATTAGGAAATAGAGGAGAAATTGTTAGGGGAAGAAAAGGGAGCCAAGGGTGAAAAAAGGGGAAGTTGTGGAATTTATGTCGGTAGGGGAGGGAAGGTATGAGAGGGGGAGGTTTAAATGACTACCTAGACTAATTTTTATAAATAATTACTTCACAATAGTGGCATCTCTGTTTTGTTTGAAAAGATTGATCTCTCTCTCCTTCTCGCATAACTCAAGCTTCAACCTGTTCACTTCCTCCTCATTATTTTCATTCTTCTCACAAATCATGCTCAAAAAAGCCCCATGCTTTTCAAAAGTTGATAATCTCGAACGCAAGAAACCAACTTCCTCTTTTGAAACCCACTCTAATTTTTTTCGAGCCTCTTCTGACCTAATGAGCTCAGATTTAATGTTTTCCATTCTCAGAAGAGATTCGGAAATTTCCTTGCTTAACTCATTTGCCCTTTCTGAATTGACACTATTCGCATTTTTCATTTGCCCAAGAGTTGTTTGCAAACATAGGACTTCAGATTCACGTTCCTGAACTTTCGCAGTTAATTTTTTTAATTTCGATTCTAGGGATGATTGATCCTCTGATCTCTCTTGCAACTGTCTTCGTAGATCCTCCTTTTCCCTTTGGCACCTCTCCAAGACTTCTTCAAATTCTTTTACCTAGAATACGAAATAAAGAATTATATTATTATATTATCATCTAAATTTTTTTTTTTGGGGCCGTTCAAAAAATATGTCACACTGACAATGGGGGGGGGGTTAACAAATGCGAAGGGGGGGATTAAGTAGAATATAACATACTATGGAAAATATAATGAGAAAAACATTTTTGTGAAATGCCTGAAAAAAAGTTAGTAATTTTATTTTCACTTTTTTCTCCATTCCCCTCGTTTACCCTTTTTTGAAATTCATCTCTTTTGGTTAAAAATTCTACTATTTTGTTGAAGATTGAAATATTTTGTCATAAATTTATTTCTTTTAGTGGAAAATTAATCTTTTTGATTTAAAATCGAATAATTTTTGTTACAAGTTCATTTTATTTGTTTAAGATTCAAATATTTTGTGGAAAATTAGTTTGTTTAAATTGAAAATTATTTTTCAAATTAAAATTGAAAGAATCCATCTTTGACTGAAAATTGATTGTTTTTCGTTAACAATTCAACTATTAAGTTATTCACTAGGAATTATTATTTTTTTGTTTAAAATTCAACTACGTGATTAAAATTAAAAAATAACTTTGTTAAAAATTCATTTCATTCTTTAAAGGTTTAACTGAGTTGTTGAAAATTCGTTTTTATTTCAATTATTCTCAACTAATAATTTTAGTTCTCCATTATTGGTGAAAAATTGATTCTTCTTAGTTAAATTTAATTTGGTTACAACTGTATTTAATTTATTGTAAATTTGCCTTTTTGGTAGAAAATTAACTTTCTTCTTTGAAGATTGAATTCATTTAAAAAAAATTCATTTAGTTGGTTTGAGATTCAACTACTTTGTTAAAAATTAATTTTCCTAATTGAAAATTTATGCAACAATTTCATAAAATTTTATGTTCTAGCTGAAAACTGATAGTTTCTAGTCAAAACTTGAAACATTTGATTTTTAATTAAGAATTAATCTTTTTTTTAGTGAAAACTCAACTTATTTGTTGAAAGTGAAACTACTTTGTTAAAAATCAATTTTATGCCTTAAAAATTGAGATACTTTGTTAAAATTCTTTTTCTTTATTCTACAATTGATTTTTTTTTCGTAAGTAAAAATTCAACTATTGCATTATTAGTTAAAAATTTATTGCTTTAAGTTGAAAATTCAACTAATAAATATTTCACTAGGAACTATTCTTTTTTTGTTTGAAATTCAACTACGTAGTTAAAATTGAGTGTTCTTAGTTAAATTTAATTTAGTTGAAAGTGTATTTATTTTGTTATGAATTCGCATTTTCGGTAGAAAATTAACTTTATTGGTTAAAGGTTGAAGTAATTAAAAAATAGTTCATTTTACTGGTTTAAGATTCAAAAACTTTGTTGAAAATTAATTTCCTTAACTGAAAAAGGAATTAATTGGATTTTAGCTGAAAACTGATAGTTTTTAGTCAAAACTTCAAATATTTAATTTCTCATTGAGAATTGATATTTTTTGGTTAAAAACTCAACTTATTTGTTGACAGTGAAAATATTTGATAAAAAGTTAATTTTTATCGTTAAAAATTGAACTACTTTGTTAAAAATTAATTTTCCTAATTGAAAAATTATTATTGTTTTAAAGTAAAAATTTAGCTATTGCATTATTAGTTCAAAATTGATTGTTTTTAGTTAAAATTCAATAATTTTGTTGTAAATTCATGTGTTTTTTTTTGTAAATTCATCTTTTTGGTAGAGAATTAATTTTCTTGATTAAAAATTAAACTGCCTTGTTAAGAGCCAGTTGTAGGTATTTCCAGTAGGTCAGTCACTGAAGAAATTAACAGTTGGCTGACTGAGGAACATCAGAATGATTGGGATTTGGTCTCTGGTTGAAAACAGGCCAAAAAACTCCTAACAGAAATGTTTATAGGACATGGGAACCTCGGATATCACAGACATTAGATAGGGCTTGCGGAAAGTCCCCTCTGTCGTTTGTGCGGAATGGATGTTGAGACAGCTACTCACATCCTTTATCTCTGCCCTGCTATTGCGGGGAAACGTCTAACACTCACTGGCAGTTACTGCATCAGTGAATCAGAGCTATCAGCCAAAAGCGTGACTGTGGTCCTCTCCTTATGGAGGGGGCTTCAAGGTCACGCTTAGGCTCCCAAGAAGACGCAATGGGATTACCCAAGCGTCAGGGGCTGTTGCGGTCTCAACTCAACTAATAATAATAATAATGAATACTAGAGTTGGGGGAGCCAATCAAGACGGAGTCAATGTGATTGACCATCAGAATCTCATTACTTCTCAGTGGACGGATCGACTCAGGGACAACCTGCTGGAGTGCTGATGATACCAGTATGGACCCCAAACGAAAAGGTTACATAGCGCGACTGCATACGCTACGGTGCCCGAGACACCCAGAGCTTTCGCATTTTTCGAATAAACGTCTGCGAAACCGTGCCGAGGAACTCCAGGGAGGGGTTATATAAGCGGACTGCATACTCAACCGCAGCCAGAACAAGCCGGCAACAGAGAAAGAGAGACGACACTGAGACCAACTGCGAGTAGGCATCCATTTGAGGAAGAGCGATGCTTCAGGACACGGAGAAACATCAACATTCGGGTTTCTTTTAAGCCCAAAGATCTGGCTGAACAGGATGGTGAGACTCGTGGAGATTTTTCCAAAGAACCTGACCTCGGGAATATCAATCGTAGTGTGCATGATGCAGCAAGAGCTTTCGCAGGTGCAAACCGTAAAACAAAATCAACGGTTAATCATAAGACCAAAGACGAATGCATCAACTCAGCCCAAAGATAGGCTGCACAAGGCAGTACGCTTCCTGCATTCAGTGTGCGATTGACTACATAACATATGGTAGGATTTTCACTGCCAAGGTCTGATAGTTCGCGCACAAACTGCGTGTCTGTCATCAGACACTCAACAAGTCAAAGAAACTGACCATCAGGCAGCCTATTGTTGACAGAATACGAGTACTATATAACGCTAGGAGAAGTCTAGAGCAGAGCGAGAGGTGGGTCAGAAAAATTTAAAAGCGTCCCGGAAGACCCTGAGCTCGGCGACGAAAGCGCTATACGACACCTTGACGCTGGAGAGACATTTTCATACATGGGCGTGCGACAGAGCCGAATTCAGGACGTGAAATCTATGAAGGATACTCTCCAATGCAGATACAAATGTCTCATTCGACGGATTTGGTCTTCGATTTGTCGGCGCGGAACAAAGTATCTGCGGCGAATATCCTTGCCGTGTCGATAGTACTCTATTCATTTGGAGTGGTTCTGTGGACAAAGAACGAGCTCAGATCCCTCGACATCGGTTGCCGAAAAGTTATGCACATGAACAAAAGCATGCACATTAAATCTTCTGTTCCGCGACTTAACATCTCATGCCGTCAAGGTGGTCGCGGAATACTAAATCTTGAATGTCTTTAAAACAGGATTATTCTGGGTACAGCATATATAGTCGCAAGTAGACAAGACCCTCTTCTCAAAATGGTCAGGAAACACGAAGAAGTGGGCAAAGGAGCGTTTTTCTACGAAGCAGCAGAGAAGGCTGCTGAAAAACACTTGAATTCAATATCAGGGATAAGCAAAATGCATCGAATCTTATCCAGCTCGAGTACTCACTCCTGGCGGCCCGGATTAACAAAGCAGAGGAAACAAACTTCCGCGAACTTCTTCTCGACGAGAAGATACACGGCATCTTTGACAGAAATGTCAAGGATCTGTCACTGTCATATGAGTTAACATTTTTATCCCTAAATTACCCGGATTGAAGTCGAGCCCAGAGGTCTTTATTTTGGCATGTCAAGACGGGGTCATTTCAAATCTAGCATACCGTCGCCACATTTTGACCCCAGACATTCCCGATGATAGCTGCAGAGCGTGTCATGCACACCACGAGCATCTAGGACACATACTGTCTAGTTGTTCATCTCATGCGGAAACGACCCACATGCAAAAGCACAATGCAGCACTAAGAGTGCTTTATTACCAATTTCTGTCACTATTACGACATCAGCCCAACTACAACTACTTTAAATGCTACCAGGGAAATATAGTCAATTGTCGATAATGAGAAGTGCCGGATATACTGAACTCCATATTCTCGACAATTGTTTCTGTTGCGCACTCGGGACCTGACATAGTTCTTCTGGACTTTGAGAAAAGAACCATGTTTGTTTTCGAAATTTCGGCACCAGCTGACAAAAACATCATAGCCAAGGAGAATGAAAAGAAAGAGAGGTATAAAGACCTTATAGTATCAAAAGGCATGGATCAATATACTCGAGTATTAATATAATCGAATATCAATAGCAAGTATCATATATAAATTATCAATATAATCAAGAATGAAAGATCAAGTATCAATATGAAGCATTAATTATCATCATGAAGTATCAGGTATCAATATAATCTAATAGCAATAGCAAGTATCAAGTATCCATAATTATTCATCAATATTCAAGTACCAATATAACCAAATATCAAAATAATCAATCATCAATAATCAAACATCAATAATTAATATCAATAAAGTCAAGAATTAATAATCAAGTATCAAAAGGCATGGATCAATATACTCGAGTATTAATATAATCGAATATTAATAGCAAGTATCAATTATCAAGTGTCAATAATCAAGTATCAGCAATCAAGTATCAATATAAAGTCTCAATAACAAGTATCAATATAATCATGTATCAATATGATCGAATATCAATAGCAGGTATCAAATATCAATCATCAAGTATTAATATAATCAAATGTCAATAGCAAGTATCAATGTGAAATATCAAGCATCAATATAATAAAATATCAATATAATCAAATATCAATAATCCAACATCAATAATTAAGAACTAATATACTCGAGTATTAGTATAATCGAACATCAAAAGCAAGTATCAATAGCAAGTACCTATAGAAAGTATCATTATAATGCATCAAGTATCAATATAATCAAATATCAATACAATCAAGCATCAATAATGTAACATCAATAATTAAGAATCAATATAATCAAGTATCAATATATTCGAGTATTAGTATAATCGAATACCAATATCAAGTATCAATAACTAGTATCAATAGCTAGTATCAATAGTGAGTGACAATGACAAGTATCAATAGCAAGTATCAATAGCCAGTATAAATGACAAGTATCAGTAGCAAGTACCTGTAGCAAGTATCAATATAATGCACCAAGTATCCATATAATCAAATATCAATATAATCAAGTATTAATAATCAAGTATCAATATATTCGAGTATTAGTATAATCGAATATCAATAGCAAGTAGCAATAACTAGTATCAAAAGCGAGTATCAATGCCAAGTATCAATAGCAAGTATCAATAGCAAGTATCAATATAATCAAATATCAATATAATCAAGAATCAATATAATGAAGCATCAATAATTCAACATCAATAATTAAGAATCAATATAGTCAAGTATCAATAATCAAGTATTGATATACTTGAGTATTAATATAATCGAATATCAATAGCAAGTATTAATGTGAAATATCAATAAAATCAACTATCAATAATCCAACGTCAACAATTAAGAATAAATATAATCAAGTATCAAAAGTCCAGGATCAATATACACGAGTATTAGTATAATCGAATATCAATAGCAAGTGGCAATAGCTAGTATCAATAGCAAGTGTCAATAACAAGTATCAATAATAAGTGTCAATAGCAAGTCTCAATATAATGTATTTAGGATCAATATAATCAAGCATCAATAATCCAACATCATTAATTAATAATCCATATAATCAAGTATCATTATCAAGTTTTAATATGGAGTATTAATTATCATCATAAAGTATCAAGTATCAATATACTCGAATATCAATAGCAAGTACCAATTATCAATATAAAGTCTCCATAACAAGTATTAATATAATCATGTATCAATAAGAAGTATTAATTATCATCATGAAGTATCAGGTATCAATATAATCTAATAGCAACAGCAATTATCAAGTATCCTTTATTATTAATCAATATTCAAGTGCCAATATAACTAAAAATCAAAATAATAAATCATCAATAATCAAATATCAATAATTAATATCAATATAATCAAGAATTAATAATGAAGTATCAAAAGGCGTGGATCAATATACTCGAGTATGAATATAATCGAATATCAGTAGCAAGTATTAAATATCAATCATCAAGTAATAATATAATCAAATGTCAATATAATAAAGTGTCAAAAGTCAAGGATCAATATGCTCGAGCATTAATATAATCAAGTATTAATATGGAGTATTAATTATCATCATGAAGTATGAAGTATCAATATTATCAAATATCAATAGCAAGTATCAAGTATCAATATGAAGTCTTAATAAGAAGTATTAATTATCATCATGAAGTATTAAGTATCAGTATAATCAAATATCAATAGCGAGTATCAAGTATCCATAATTATTCATCAGTATTCAAGTTCCAATATAACCAAATATCAAAATAATTAATCATCAATAATCAAACATCAATAATTAATATCAATATAATCAATAATTAATAATGAAGTATCAAAAGACGTCGATCAATATACTAGAGTATCAATATAATCAAATATCAATATAATCAAGAATCAATATAATGAAGCATCAATAATCCAACATCAATAATTAAGAATCAATATAATCAAGTATCAATAATCAAGTATTAATATACTCGAGTATTTATATAATCGAATATCAATAGCAAGTATCAATGTGAAATATCTTCACGCGTTCCCGAGATATGAGAACAAATGTCCAAGCGTATCGCTGATAATTTCTCAGATCTTTTATCTCAAGTTCTACTCATATTGAGACCAAAGAAAATTGTGGGAAAAAAACTTACATTCACAGAACTTCGTTTTTGAAATCTTATTTTCAATTTGAGCAATAAAACTGCAAAAAGCTTCACGCGTTCATAAGATATGAGAACGTATTTCCAAGCGTATCGCCCATAATTTTTCAGATTTTTTATCTCAAAGTCCACTCGTATTGAGACCGAAGAAAATTGTGAATAAAACTAATGTACACAGAACTTTATCTTTAAAACCTCATTTTCAATTTGAGCCCAGAAAACTACAAAAATCTTCACGCGTTCCCAAGATATGACGACAAATTTCTAAGCGTATCTGTGACGGGATTCGGTCCTAAGAAAATTGTTGAAAAAAACTTAAATTCCCAGCACTTTATGTTCGAAATCTTATTTTCAATTTCAGCCAATAAAACTGCAAAAATCTTCACGCGCTCCCAAGATATGACAAGAAATTTCCAAGCGTATCTGTATCGCGATTCAGACCTAAGAAAATTGTGAAGAAAATGTAGATGCACAGCACTTAATCTTTAAAATCTTCACGCGTTCGCAAGATATGAGAACAAATGTCCAAGCGTATCGCTGATAATTTCTCAGATCTCTTATCTTAAGTTCTACTCGTATTGAGAAAAAAGAAAATTGTGGAAAAACAACTTAAATTCACAAAACTTCATCTTTGGAATCTTATTCTGAATTTGAGCCAATAAAACTGCAAAAAGCTTCATGCGTTCCCAAGATATGACAACAAATTTCTAAGCATATCATTTCTAAGCGTATCTGTGTTGGAATTCAGACCCAAGGAAATTATGAAAAAAACTAAAATTCTCAGCACTTCATCTTTGAAATCTTATTTTCAATTTCATTCAATAAAACTGCACAATCTTCACGCGTTCCCGAGATATCAGAACAAATGTCCAAGCGTATCGCTGATAATTTCTCAGATCTTTTATGTTAAGTTCTACTCGTATTGAGACCAAAGAAAATTGTGGAAAAAAACTCACATTCACAGAACTTCATCTTTGAAATCTTATTTTCAATTTGAGCCAATAAAACTGCAAGAAGCTTCATGCGTTCCCAATATATGACGACGAATTTCTAAGCATATCTGTGCATATCCTAAGAAAATTGTGGAAAGAAACTTTCTCAGCACTTCATTTTTGAAATCTTATTCTCAATTTGAGCCAACATAACTGCAAAAATTTTCACGCGTTCCCAAGATGTGAGAACAAATTTCCAAGCGTATCACCGATAATTTCTCAGTTTCTTTATCTTAACTTCCACTCGCATTGTGAACTAAGAAAATTGTAAAAAAATAAACTAAATTTCAGAGCACTTCATCTTTTAAATCTTATTTTCAATATGAGCCAAGAAAACTGCAAAGATCTTCACGCGTTTCCAAGATATAACGACAAATTTCTAAGCGTATCTGTGTTGGGATTCAGATCCAAGAAAATTGTTTTAAAAAACTAGAATTTTGAGCACCTTATCTTTGAAATCTTATTTTCAATTTGAGTCAATAAAACTGCGTAAATCTTCACGCGTTCTGGATGTATAAAAACGAATGTCCTAGCGTATCGCAGATAATTCCATAGATTTTTTATCTTAACGTCTACTCGTATTGTGACCTAAGAAAATTGTGAGGAAAAAAACTAAAATTCACAGCAAATTATCCTTGAAATCTTATTTTCAATATGAGAAAATGAAACTGCAAAAATTTTTTCGCGTTCCCAAGATATGACCAAAACTTCTACTCATATTATGACCGAAGAAATTATGAGAAAAAGAAACTAAAATTCACAGAACTTAATCTTTGAAATCTTATTCTCAATTTGAGCTAATGAAACTGCAAAAATCTTCCCGCGTTACCAAGATATGAGAACAAATTTCCAAGCGTATCGTCGATAATGTCTCAGTTCCTCTATCTCAACTTCTACTCGTATTATGACCTAAGAATATTAAAAAAAAAAGAAACTCAAATTCAGGGCACTCCATCTTTGAAATTTTATTTTCAATAGGAGCCAATAAAACTACACAAACCTTAACGCGTTTTCAAGATATGACGACAAATTTCTAAGCGTATCTGTGTTGGGATTCAGACCCAACAAATTTGAAAAAAATAAAATAAAATTTTCAGCACTTCATCTTTAAAGTGTCATTTTCAATTTGAGCCGGTTAATCTGTAAAAATATCAACGGGTTCTGAATGTAAAAAAAAAAATTTCCAAGCATATCGCAGATAATTTCCTAAATTTTTTACCATACAAAAACTAAAATTCACAGCACTTTATCTTCGAAATCTTGTTTTCAATTTGAGCCAATAAAACTGCAGAAATCTTCACGCGTTCCCGAGATATGAGAACAAATGTCCAAGCGTATCGCTGATAATTTCTCAGATCTTTTATCTCAAGTTCAATATGACTTTTAGTGGCTGTTTTCAGTTTGTTTATCTGTTAATAAAGATTATGAATTTTCTACACCATCAATTTTTGAATTCGAAATTGCCAAATATATTTTATTTCATGATACAAAATTAGTTATTTTTCTCTAAAAATTATTGATAAAATAGAACATTTTCATTGTAAATGATTTTTTTAATATTGAGAAATAATCCTGTTCCTATAGGTACCGACAATAAGATTTATGGAAAAAAATTAAAATTATTTACGTTTTTATTTCTTAAACGTTAATTTTAAGTTTTGAAGAATTGAAAATAAGTCAAAAAAGAATCTGGAAGGTTTTAAGAAAAAGTTTTTAATTTTTCAGGATATTAACAAAAATTTACGAAAACTTAATTATTTTAAAAGATATTTAGAAGTTTTGAAAATACCAGAAAATAATGTAAATCTTGAGAAGATTTAAAAAAATTTTAACGAAAATGTAAATTTTTGAAGATATTCCTGGGAAAGTTTCAAATGATAGTTTATTTTGATAAATTAATTATAACAGAAAATTTACAAATATTTCAAAAAATTTCAAATGATTTCCAAAAATGTCGAAAAAAGAATGTAGAAGATTTTACGAACGTTACGGAAAATTCCATATTACGAATCAATGTCAAGATTTTAAAGCAAAATTTGTTCACTTTGAATGATTATAAAATAAAAAAAAATAAAAAAATTGGAGAAAGTTCAAGAGATATCTATAAGTTTTAAAAAGATGTAAAACTTGAAGAGATTTGAACGAATTTAAAACAAAATGTGGATTTTTGAAGATTTTGAACAAAAAGTTTAGAAGCTTTTTAAGAATTTTGTAAAATTTCAAGAGAATAATATTGTCAAAAAAGAATCCGGACAATTTTTTAATTGTGCAGGATTTCATAATAATTTTAAGATAAATAGGGGAAAGATTAAACATTTATTTTTACATTTAGAAAATAAGAAACAATCTTTTTATAAGAAATTGTATAGTTTTGAAATAATTTTAAATGATTTTTTAATGATTTTTGCCATTAAAGAGTTCATTTACTTTGTAATTAGATATACTTAGGTAGTTGGAAATCCATTCACGGCAATATAAAACAGCCTAAGATAACATACAATTTATCAATTAAACCATTTTTATATGTTTTAAATCGTTCTCATGATAAAGAATATTTCCTCTTTTAAAAACTCCTTCATTACTAATTAAATATTGTGATACTTATAAGTACAACTAACCGAACCACGTGTTCACGTACCTGCATTTACATTTTACAATATTAAAAACAACACTATTTTAAAATGCATAATGACCAATTTTTTAATATTAAGAGTTCTACATTTTTTTTAAACAAAATCTTCAAATTCTTTGGAATCTTTTAACCCTGCGTCCCCCACGTGGGATATAGGCCTCCATAAGGAAATTAGTGCGTTTGGGGTCCGCCTAGACCCCATGTGGGGGACGGAGGGTTAAAATAACTTAAAATCTTCAAAATCCTTAGAAATTTGTCGAATTCTTTTATATCGGTTGAAAATGTTAAAATTCGTAGAAATCCCTTGAAATAAAATTTAATGTATTCCCTAAAGTTCTAAAGAAAAAGAAAAAAAAAAACACGTTAAAATAAAATGCACCTGCGCATTCACGTCCCTGGATAAAGTATTTATTCCAAATTTTTTAATATTAGGAGTTCAAAAAATTTTTGAAACGAAATCTCTTCAGATTCTTTGTACTCTTTTGAAATTAATAATAAAAAAATATATTTTGTTCCCTAAAGTTCTCTAGAAATTCGTTGAAATCGTAAAAACCCATTAAAATACGTAGAAATCGATTGAAATTCCTTAAATATAAATTAAACGAAAATTATTCATTAAATTTAGTATTTAAACATTTATAACACATTTTTTATTATGAAGAATTTAAGAAAAATTTGTAAACGAAATCTCTCAAAAATTCTTTGGAATCTTTAAAAATAACCTAAAATCTTTCAAATCCTTCGAAGATTTGGTATGTCTTTCATATCCCTTGAAATTGTTGAAGTCCTTAGAAATCCCATGAAGTAAAAAAAAAAATATATATATGTATGGACTGAATTTATTTTAAATCGGACAGGATGTGCAATGTGCATGCTGAAATTACACAATCATTTCTAGACCAAATATTTTCTTTTAAAGGGATTTAGGCGATTCATATTTCATGGATTCGACGAAAAACAATTTCTGACTATGTTATGAGCAATTAGAACTTTTAAAATTAGTGAAGCAGTTTTTAACAAATTTGTTGAAATTATTATTATTTTTTTCAAACTTGTTCTCGGGTTAAAAAGAACCTGGTTTTCCATCATAGCCACGGTCTAAGTCAAGTGACTGATGAGATAAGGATATAATTAGTTATATTAATACGATGTATGTAATCATTTGCGATGATGTTTTAGGTACAAAATTAGGAGCATGGTGCAGTTTGCAGGTCGTCTTTTACCGCTGTTATGCTCCCCCCCCATAGTATTTTCTCAAATCCAAGGTACGCGATTCCCCCCCCCCCCCCCGGCTATATCTCAAGATAAATCCCAATACCCATACGGCTAGAATAAGACGCGAACCTCTAATGTAAATAGTATTAGCAATAAACCTTAACTTTAATTTTGGAAGTACTTTGCTGTTCCTTTTGTAAATTAGTTTCCCTCTCCCATTTAATTTAATAACTTTTGAATCAGTCTCAACCCACAGACTGACCTTAAACTGAAAAATTCAACTACTTGCTTGAATTTAGTCAAAAGTTAACTTTTAGTTAAAAATTCGTATTTTTTGGATAAAATTCAACTTTTTTGGTGGAAAATTTAAGTGTTCAGTTAAAAATAAAAGTATGTATTTCAAAACTTAACTCTTTCTCAGGTAGTTAGGTAGATTGCAAATTGATCTATTCCAGTTTCCCTTACATTCCTTTTAAATTTTACAGGCGCACTATAAAGCCAATGAAGACACCGCATTTCCCGTACATGAAAATTACGACACTAATGGTGAAAGCGAAGAAGAAGACGACATCGAAAATACGGACGAGGAGGACGGCGACGACCATGTTGCTGGACTTAGTGTGGAAAACGCCTACGTTGAGGAAAAAGAGGAGGCTATTGTCGCACTGAATTAAAATCGCAAAAAACACAGAGTGAGTTCTTTGAACAATTTCTAAGAATCTCTCACAGACATTTATAAGAAAAACGATAGCATTTTTAATAATATCTTTTGAGAACCACTCAAATCCAACACGCAATTTTTTTTTTTTACTTCCAGAGAAGTATTTGTGCCTTTCCTCCAAGTCTCGTTTGAAGAGGCTTTCAAGGTTATCAAGTATCCTCAAGATGACATGAAAACCACTGCAATAGATGTGCTTGCTTACTTTACCCTTAATTTCTCCAAGATTAACAGCGCCGATGGCAAACTAGCCACTCAGAAAGTCCGTTTTGGTGCCGAAACTTTATGACACAATTACATTGAACTCTGAGCGAACAGTAGTTATAAGAGACTTGTATGCTCTTGCGGAGATGATGAAGGAAACCAAGTGATGTTATTGCGGGCGAAGGACATAAGGATGCGAGTTTGAACTGCATTACAGTAGTTTTCGCAGGTAAATAAATATTTGAGTATCTATTTTTATAGTAGTAGACTTTTTCCAGGGAGAATTTTAGAGTGTTCATTTTTTTAATCTTAATCAAAGCTATAGCCAGGGTGTTTACCCTATCTGGAAAACTTGGAAATCCTGGAATTGTCAGGGAGTTGTTATATTCCTGGAAAAACCTGAAAATATCAGGAAATTGTTTCAAAAGCGTACTTAATTTTTGTTTCAAGTGTACAATTGAATAACAATGATTTTTCATTTTTAAAAGTAGCTTAATATTTAACTATTCTATTTTTGGTAAGAAATAGATAGTTAGTTGATAATTCGAGTATTGCTGGTTGAAAATTCATCTTTTTGCTTCAAAATTTAACTACTTCTTTGAAATTTTTTCTCTCTTGACTCAAAAATCTTTCTTAGTTGAAAATGCCAATCATGTTGAAAAGTCGAATTTTTTGCCTGAATTCAAATGTTTTAGATTGAAAATTACCCTTTTATATCTCTTTTGATTGAAATATCATTTACTACATTCGTCGTTCAGAATTCATCTTTCTTGGAATGAAAATTTGATTAATTGCTTTAAAGTTAACTCTTTTGTTAACAATTATTATTTTTTGCTTCGAAGGTTCATCATTTTGATTGAAAATTCATCTGTTTTGTTGAAAAATGAGCTATTTTGTTGCTAAATCATTTTTTTTCGCTGAAAATTTAACTATTCCAGTTTGAAGTGGAATTATTTTGTTGAAAATTGATTTATTTTTTGTTGTCTAAAATGCATTTTTTTATTGCAAATATTCCAGTTGAACATTCCATAATTTTAGTTAAAAATTCATCTCTTTGGTAGCGAACAAATTTTTTTAACTACAATTTAATTTATTCAATTTTGGGTTTAAATAAATATCTTGTTCAGTTGGAAATTCGTCTTTTTTGGTAAAAATTAATCTTCTTGCTCAAAATTCATGTTTTTCGTTCAAACTTCAATTATAACAATTACAGATTCACATTTTTAGGTGAAATTTTATCTTTTTTATTTAAAATTCAACTTTCCAATTAAATATTCATAATTTCAGTTGAAAATTCATCACTTTCTTCGAAAATGTAACTCTTTCACATTCGTATTTTGCTGTGGTTGCAAATTAATTTTTGTAACTGAAAATTCAACTATTCAATTTTCCGTTGACAATTTATCTTTTTTAGTTTGAAATTCCTCCTTTTTGGTAAAAAAATTACTCTTCTTTATTCATAATGTGTCCCCTAAGGGTTTACATGACTTCCATTTCTTACAGTAATTCTGTCTACATATTTTATAAATCTTATCCTTACTATTTACATTTATTTACACCTATTTACATAAAATCTTACATCTAGAACCTTAAATTTAACTATTCGGTTGAAAATTGATGTATTTTGTTGAAAATTCGTCTTTTTTGGAAGAAAATCAATTTCTTGGTTAAAAATCAAATTGTTTAGTTGAAATTAATCTCTTTTAGATGAGGATTAAAGTAGTTTGTTGGAAATTTGTCTTTGTTGGTTAAATCAAACTGTTTTTTTATTTCAAATTCAACTCCTTGGTTGAAATTTGAACTACTTTCTTAAAAATTCCTTTTTTTTCTTGAAGATTTATAATTTTATTTATAAAGCGTTATTTTTTGTTTAGAAACGATTTTTTTAACTGAAAATTTAACAATTTTGTTGAAAATTCATATTTTTCGGGTTAAAAGTTCAACTGTTTTTATAGAAAAATCGTCTTTTTGACATTTCACAATTTGGTATAAAATTCAACTATTTGGTATAATAATAAACAGTTTTATAGAAAAATCGTTTTTTTATTGAAAATTAATTCATATTGATAAAAATTACACTACATCATGTTTAGTTGAAAATTTATCTTCTTTAGCTTGAAAATTCAACTATTTAGTTCAAAATTTCCAGAACCGAAAAAAATACGGACTAAAAATTAATCAAATAAAATTCGGACTAACATCACATCCATTGTTCAAAATATTTAGTTAAAAATTTATGTAATTTTTGGTTGAAAATTGAACTATCTGATAAAAAATTGATGTATTTTGTTGAAAATTCGTATTTTTATGTAGAAAATCAATTTTTCGGTTGAAAATGCAATGTATGGTTAAAAATAATGTATTTTAGTTAAGGCTTCGAGTATTTTGTTGAATATTCGTATTTTTTATTATATTCAACTTTTTTACTTGTTTTAGTAGAAAATTCAACTATTTGGTTGAATATTCATGTATTTTGTCGAAAATTCATGTTTTTATAACACAAATAATCCTCTTGAAATATTTTTTGGAAAATCATTATTTTTTTGGTTGTATTCAACAGTTTCTAATCAGCAAATGAAATCTTTTTTGTGTTAAATATCAACTATTACATTTTTTGGTGAAAATTCAACTATTTTGTAGAGAATTTAACTCTTTTGTAGAGAATTCATCTGTTTGGCTTGAAAATTCAACAGCCTGGTAGAAAATTCAAGTGTTTTGTGGAAAATTTATGTAATTTGTTGAGAATTCATCTTCTTGGTTGAAAAATTAACTATCTGGTTGCAAATTCAGCTGTTTTGTTGAAACCTCGTCTTTTTTACTTGAAAATTCATAATTTTGATCGGCCCTAATCAGCGATTGTGACAATTTATAGCCAATTAGCAAATAAGTTGAAAAATATTTTTTAAGAAAAAGTACAAAAATAGTGGAATTAGCATATAATTGTGAGAAAATAGTGTCTTTACCCTCACAACCAATTTTATTACTTTTAGGAAATTTGTAATGTATATTTTACATATATGTAACAGGTATATGTATGAAACCTCGCTGGAGGTTATATATATGTATCCGCGGATATCTGTAGCAATGGATAAAACTCATGAAAAATTTGATACAATTTTTAATGTTCATTTAATTAATTTTTTTTTCATGTTTTACATTAACTTTTTATTATTACCTATTTTAATTTTATTTATAATACTATTTAAAAAGCAAATCTTCCATGCACTGTTGAGCGATAACTATTTCTGTTTTATAACTAATTGCTTTTATTTTTCATTTTATTGAATACAAATTTTTGTTCATTACTTTTGTTACTATATTTGTAAGCCCGATTAAACTCGTTAAACTATACATTTATACATTTTGTGCACTTTTGAGGTCAAATGCCTGTAATGTAGAAAAAGCCGATCTGATCTTTTTAAACCTTCAGCTTGCATGCATGAATTCACTGAAATTGATATACTAATGTAAAATTTGTTTAGCTTTTTCATGATTTTGCGAAATTTTGCTTTATTTTTATGTTTATCTATTATACTACGTTGTACGTTCTACTTAAATCTACACATATAAATATAGAAAAGCACAATAAATACATATACCTATACAATATTATCCGAATTTTAACACGGAATAAACAAATAATCATCTCAAAATTGTCACACTTTATATAATTTTGAAAATATAGTAAAACGACCTATATGGTCAACAACAAGTCACAAGTGTTGAAAAAGACATGAGACTGAAAAGTTATGAAGACGGCTCTATTACTATCTTCGATTCTTATATTTGTAGCTTCGGGAAAATATTTTTTGTGAAATAATGATGCGAGTTTGTTTATTTGAAGCACATAGAGTATAAATTATTTGCAAAGGGTAAATATATGAATTTCCAGAATTATAAAAAATTATATAATTAAGATATCTTGGGGATATCCTTGGCAGATCCTGCATTTTAAATATGGGACATCGTAAGAATATCCTAGGATGTCCCGAATAATGGAATTTGAGACATCCCGGACTACAAAAATTGGGACATTAATGGGATATCCTCAGCATATTCTGAGATATCTTTGGGACATTCCAAGGAATCACATTTTTTATCACACGCGGCAAGAGCGAGTCTTGTTATACAAAAAATATTGGGCCATCTGACGATAACTAATGTAGTGACGATTACCAGTGCATATACCTTATAACGTGTGTGTGATATTTCTAATCCTGAGCACTATTACTGCTCTTCGATTCAACAGGAAATAGATGATACACTGTCTGCTGGAGTTTGAATTTATGGTCGTTTCTTCTTCTACTCTTTTACATTTTCACTTCTTTGTCGTACTTTTTCAGGGACTACTCTTCTCCAATTATATTAACGATGTAATATGAATATAGCATACTTCTATCATTCAATTTTGACAGTAGAAACTGTTTAAAATCATCATTTGACATCCAACGCAGGTAGGGGTCAATTAACCCCTCGGGGTAACCAAATGTGGCAGAAAATCCCGGTCTTCTAGTGTTAACCAAGTGTATATGCTGTAGGCATTTAGAAGTTTTAGGCTGTCGTCGACTGCTTAGGAATTCAGCCGGATACCGGTGTTTAGAAGAATTTTGTAGGAAATCTTTACCTGGCGTACAATTGCCAAGTTTATTTAGGCATTCCGAAGAATACTTAACAAATCTTCTAAACGCTGGACGCCTTTTAGGTAAACCCCAGTCCCACTTTATCAGTTCCCGATAGATCAGGTATGGTAGTGCAAAGGGGTGACAGAAAGTCACTGCGTGGTCGACGAAGCAGCTCCGCAACAACGCAGGGGTGTGTAAAACAATCAAGCAGTACCCGCGGTGGTTAATCGCGTCGTCTGTTTCAGTCATTTTGAGTCAGCTGTAAAAATGTCGCAGGACATTCGGTTTAGATCGCTTCTGATTCGCTTTCAGGGTTTCGGTACAGTCCAAACTCCGAGCATTGCCGCTTCCCCGATTTCTCGCTCGAGCACTACCCTCACTTTAGCGCCGCTCGCGAGGACCGATACATTTCATAGCTAACGCTCCGAGGATTGCCGGGTACGAAACGGCCGAATCTGAAGGTTTTTTTCGGGCAAATTCTTGAAGTTGTTCAGTCAAACAAATTGTTCATTTTATCATACATATAAGAAATTGAATATTACAAAAACTAATCATTGTCAAAATCCCATTCAACGTCCAACAATGAAGTCAATTCTTGTTTTATTTTCAGGAATTCTATACATTGAATAAAGATGATCTGAATGAATGTTCAACATAAAATGTGAAATTTTAAACCTGCAGAAAACCATGAAAAATTATAAAATCGCGTTCAAAAGATAGTAGATGTCTGATTTCAGCTCATTTAATATGCGTTTCTATGAAAAAACTGCTCGCAGTATTATTGCGCAGTACATGACGCGGAAAAGAGTGAATTTCCATTTTTGAAATGAACGAATATCTGTTCTCACTGCTGTAAAAAAAGCTTTCCACTGTTTTTTCTGTTCACGTTCTACATGTATAGTTATAATTAATAAGATTACACGAATGACATCAAATTGAGGTCATAATTGACCCTATCGTAATCAATTATTGATGTACTGCACGAGATTTCACAGGTTACGTTGAAAGTGAGGTAAAATATTTGTCATTTTGACGCATTGTTTACATTTATTCTAAGAATTGAACATACAATAGGTAATGATCGATTTTTACGTTTTAAATACCTTTAAGCACGGGTTTATAATGAAATAATCCAATATAAATCACTTCCGTACACGTGTAATGTACACCAGGTACATAAAGCGATGTCCGAGATAGATTTTCAACCTAAACGACGCGCGGCATTGCTCGGAGCTTGTCAGCTGAATTTTTCTCCACGCATTCGAGCGTTTGCTCGAAGTTTGGACTGTATATTTGTATACAAATAAAAGTTTGATATAATAAATCGAAACTTTTCTGCGTATCATACGTTAGCTTAAAATAGAGTCAGACAATTTTATTAGTAATTTCTTGAGGTTGTAAGATATCTTATATAATTTCAAGGATTTTATCACAAAAGCATGTTTGCCAAGAAGCTTTACATTTGTACATTCTTATGAATTTTTAATTTGTTTGCGCTAGAAAATCCTATTTTCAGAATAACTTTTATAAGCCACAGAAATTATCTTGAAAATTTGTTAGAGATTTCAAAACTTTTGCACGTGAAAAATGTGAAATGCATCTGCAAACACCGTAAAAGCTTTCATGAATGAAAATAAAGCAGGGCACTGAACCTTTGAATTGCTTAAGTTTTTCAAACTGTTGAGTCTTGAGTGACCTTGAAGTGAGCAAAATATCACCTTAACATAACTTGTACCCATAGAAATTAGCAAGACTTTTTAATTTATTTCATATTCATGAAAAAAGTAAAATTTATGATTCTCCAACATTCTGCAATTAGCAACATTTTTGAACTTATTATAGCTTAGCTATTAGCTAAGCTATCAGCTTATAAACGTTTTCAGAATTATGTATAGAAAATTGTATAGTAATATATATTTACCAATAGAAATAATGATGATTGCCAAGATAAAGACCAGCCTCTCTTGCATCCACGTTGTTCAACTATTGCACTCCATACCGGCTCGATAGATGTTAATATCCTCTCTTTGAGGATACCAGTGAATAGCTTGTAGCTGGTGTTTAAACAAGCTATGGGCCTATAGTTCTTTGTACATGACAAATCTCCGGTTATAGGGATCAATACCGTGCGTCCTTCCGCTATCCACTGCGGGGTGGGTTGTTCTCCGTTTAAGAAAGTAGTAAATATACGAGCTAGATGTTGGTGCGCAGAAGCGAAATTCTTATACCAAAAGTTGTTGATTTTATCTGGTCCTGGTGCTGAAAAGTTCTTAGTTATAGCGATAACTTTCTTGATTTCTCCAGCAGTAATTAGTGGACACTCTTTCTCTGGACCCTGCGACCCTTACCTCTGACAAAAGCTGCGAAACAGGATGATCGAATTTATCAAAATGCTCAACCCCTCAAATAGACACAGTGCTTATTCACAATGAACCTGTCATTTTAAAATACCCCAGAACCTAATTTAATTTTAATATCACGCCGACCGATCCTATTTAACGTGTCATCTTAACGTCGAGGTTTTTCAAAATGGCGGTGACCTTACTCGACCTTAGATGTCATGAGTCTGCGCCATGTTGGAAGACCAGACCAAACAATCATTATTTGATGCTCTTCAAGAATCGACGCCAGAACACTCCCACGAGCAAGAACAAACATTTTACCACCAATTTGCCCCCACCAAACTTAATTCACGGCTACACTTTATTCATTTTACACAGGCGAGAATGAGGACACATACCTTCCAAACTTCCTATGCTTTTCAATATTAGTTGCAAAGGCATCACGCCCAATCAATCCTCGACAATCTTTGTAACTTGTAGTTTAATAAATATTCCGCATCAGTGACTTTGATTCGCAATATATGGCGTCACTCCCAACCAATAATGGTAATTGTCTGGTTACACTTAATATTTTACTACAAAATGCACGTGGTACTACTACCCATGGTCAAACACAGAGTGAACGAGAACGACGCGGACTACACGTGTGGCGCGTAACACCACGCTCTGTGTACACGAGACAGTACCTTGCAGCAGTAGACGCCTGTGAAGGCGCGTTCATAATTGCGTCCTCCAGTAACTCGCCATTTTCCCTAGTACATTCTATCGCATAGTTTGTAATCTATTACAAGCTACTTTCCTACGTTGCGCCGCAGGCGCGACGCAAGCACTCACAAGGCCCACTTTAATATATATGGTGCGCGCTTGAATATCGGCTGCTCTCGTGTTGACGTTTCCCCATGCCAAGAGTGCGTGGCATCGCTCCCGCGATACCACATTCTTAACTGAGTGTCCTCCTTCAACCCAGTGTATTTGAGATAGAGAAGGCAAGAGTGTTGTCTTCGTGCAGTGTGTATCAGTGGGTCACAACTACCTAGTCGTGATTAAATGGTAGTGTGAGTGGTGCAGAGTTAGGTCACGATCACCTGGTCGTGTTCTTTGTTGTTGTGGGTGCTGACATGTAACAGCCGGCCCTGAGTGCCTGATAAACAGATTGAAAGAAAGGTCGACGGAATTAGTGGTGTCATTTTAAAATAAATGATACCCCTCCCTCCCGTCTGGTGACGGTTCGGAGCAGTGGATTTACAAATCTTTAGGCCTCGAGAAGGTTGTTTATGACAACAGGCCATCCCTCTCGAGTCGAATTTAAGTTGATTGAGCGTGAATATTCAATTATTTTGGACGTGGTACAGAATACCACGTCACAACTGCCCACCCCATAGACGAGGCATCACCGGGCCGAGCATGTCCCTCACTCCCCCTTTAAGTGCACCTGCCGAGATCCAGACTGGTGGTTTACTTATAACTATACGTAACTATTTCAGCAATATGCCATCATCTATTTATTTATATTCTTCCAACTTAATATTACTTCCGGACAAAAGAATCATAAGTCACGTACACGTTCAATCTAGTACTAAGAGTCGCAGGATTGGGTTCGTCCAATTCCCGAGTTCCAAGCTTGATGACTTTAATTAAAACCCGTGCGGTACCAAATTTTCATTTTTGCAAGTCCTAGCTGCAAAAGGAATTGAAAGCCGTTATTCTAAGTTAAATTGACTGACTGCGGAAGTACGTCTCTTTTCGTTATCCCGAATTCCCGGCTTAACTATTCCATCGTAGGCACTGAATTCGCAGGACTGAAATGTTGCTTAACTATCCTATGGTGACTAACATCAACATAAAGGACAGGACAAGTAAATGAATATTTGAGATGTTATAAACTAGCATGTAATAGAAAGGTGACAAAGCTTTATTTCTGGGGTCTTGCCTTTCCCATAGGCTTACAACTGATGTCAACAGCTAGGTGTTATCGGGGGTTAACACTGCCCTGTAACCAAAAATAAGACAACAACAAAAAAACTGCTCACGACCCGTACGAGTCACGCCCCCAACCTACTGTTGGTGGAGCTTCGGGCAATTGTTGAATCGATGCTCCACTGAGCCGCACCTCTCGGTAGAACAAACAATCAGGAAACATTTTAGTAACTCAGGACTTTTGGTAGTTATTTGTTCGGAAGAAATAATTATCATTCCTCCTAGTAATATAAGGGATGATATAGTGAGAGAATTTCATGAATCAGTAGTAGACGGGCATAAAGGAATCTCAAAAACGTTCAAAGAATAGTATAATAATATTATTTTTTATTTTTATTATTATTATTAATAGAATAGGATCTTGTACTAATTGTCAGAGAAATAAATTAGATCGAATTGGGACTCGACAACCCATGGTGATTACCGATACTCCAGCGGTACCTTTTGATAAAATCCAAAATGATTTAGTTGGACCCCTTCCAGTATCTTTGAAAGGAAATCTATATATTTTTACGATTTAATGTAATTTTACAAAATATTCTGATGCGGTTCCTTTGAAGAATATAGACTCAGCAACTATTGCTTTAGCTTTAGCCGAAGAATTTATTTCAAGAATATCTCCTTTTTCTTCTTGGTAGAGATGTTTGAATTTAATTAAAAATCTGAAGCAAACAAAAAAATATATTTCAAACAAAGAAATCATTTTTAGAATTTGTATAATTAATTGAATAAATTCATTATTAATCGAAATAACTTATCTGACAATTTAAGTTAACGATCAGTATTCACCTCCAAGAATGTTGAAAATACAGCTATTAAATACCTGAAAATAAGAATGTAGTAAATTTCAAGGTAATATTCACCTATTTATAAAGGGGAAATTAAGAAAAGTTAAATAGGCAAAAATATATGTAGAATAAAGGAAATAAAAATATTTAAAAAAATATTTTTAAAGTGAAATTTACATAAAGATATGCAAAATCTTTATTTCATACTAAGCTTTGAATAACTCTAGAAAATTCCAGGATTACTCTAAAAACCATTAGAAGCAACTTCCAAACAAATTTAGCTTCTTGATTGAATTATAAATCTTTATCACCTTTACATGAGATATACTATGTCTCATAGATATTTAAGAGAATATTTTTATTTTTAACAAATTTAAGTTGAAATATACAAAAATTATATCATATAAATTAAGTTGAAAATATATTAAAATAGGAGAACTTATCGATTTAAATATGAATATTTAAAAAATGTTAAGTGAATTTACCATTTTGAATATATGAATGAATTCAAAACTTAGCGCCAAATAAGGGAAGAATGTATATTTCTAACCTCAATTTTCAAAATTTCCAGTTTAGACTTAAGGCGTTTATTTTTCCTAAACATAAAGTTAAATTATCTACATAAAGTTTACATGAATAATTCTTATCTCTTAATTTACACTTTTATTACTTGTACATTTGATTTAGGATTTATGAGACATAATAATAATAATAATACATAATAAATATTTTATATATAATTAATAAAATGGTAAAAATTGCAAAAACTACAGTATTTTCAAAATTGGGGTGCTAACTACACGCTTGCACGCTACTTTTTTATATTTAAAAAAAATTCTGTTTTGTCTGGAAATTTTTCTCTAGAATTGATCTAACAATTTTGTTCGCTCTTAAGGGACTTTGAAAAAAAATAAAAAAAAGTAAAAGTGATATTGTATTGAGTCTTTAAGTTGGCAATGCATTCGCTTACGGAGAAGATAAGCGAACGGATTTTGTAAGGGCCAGTCGATGTAAACCTCTTATATAGGTATCATGTAAAATAAAAATTTATTGAAAAAATTAATAAAAGTGAAAGTATTTTTGTGTATTTTTAAAGTGGAATTCAATAAAGTGTTAAATAAAAAAAAACATTTGAAAGGGTTAAAGGTAGATTTTTTCAATTTTTTCTTTATGAAAAGATGAAATTAAAATGGAAAACAGAAACGAACCAGACTCAGATACGTTAGGTTATAAATAACCCTAAAAGGAGATCGATAGACGATCTTTTCCTTTCAAAATAAAGGTTTTTTTCAATCTTTTCTTTTTGGAAAATTGAAATTAAAATGGAAAACGGAGACGAAACCGGCTTAGATAGGTTGGGTTATAAATTAACCTAAAAGGAGATTGATAGACGATCTTTTCCTTTAATTAAAGAGGAATTTTTAAAAAATATATAAATTTACCTTTGAAGATAGAGCTTATATTTAAGATACAGCGTTACCATTTTTTATTTTTATCAAAAACAATATTAATCCCTGAATTTCCATTACTGTGAAATTCTATTTATAGGTAAGGTTAACCAAAGAAAATAACGAAACTATGTTATATGCTTTAGTTTTTCAAAGAAAGGATGAAAAAAATTTATATAATAAAGTTATGCTGATGTTCAAGAGCAACAAATACTATACGAGAGGATTTTTTTATTGCGCGTATTTAATCATAATACAATCCAATTTTTTTGTAGAAGTCATTTATTGATCTTTTAAAGGTCACTTAGTGGCGGTTTTCAATATTTGGTGATCAAAATTTCAAAAAGTGCAGTATTTTCAAAATTGACGTGCTACATTTACGGTTGCAAGCGTCAAAAATGTTATAGGAACATCGAGTAAACATCGAGGGACATACAAATTGAAATCTATTTGAAAATCGCCCATATAGTACATGAGGCTACCATGGAGATTTCTGATATGCTTAAAACTGCGCAGTAAAGTCATTTGATACACAGGGCTTCACAGTCGATTTCTGCAGTGCGTAGGGCTGCGCAATGAAGTTCTACGACAATTAGGGATGCGTAGTAGACTAAATGGCACATGCGAGGTGCAGTACAGTTATGTATAGTTATGTACTTCACTACACTGAATTTTCTACCAAAAAGATCAATTTTTCACCAATAATAATAGTTTTCTGTCAAAATAGATACATTTTTAACAAAATGCATGAATTTTCGACCAAAAAAAATCCATTTTCAACTAAAAATGGAAAAATTACATTTTCAGTTTGAAAAATTAATTTAAAAAGAAGCTCATTTCCCACAAAATAGATCAATATTCAACAGGACATTTTTTTCCCAACAAATTAAAGTTGAATTTAACCAGAAAAAGCGAATTTCCAATAAAACAGTTGAATCCTCAATCAAAACAAATCAATTTTCAAGCAAATAATTGCATTTTTAACCAAAAAGCTCAAATTCCTACTAAGAGAAAAATTGTTATTCATCTATTCAACTGAATCGAATTATTCTTAAAATTCTGAAAAGTCTTTCGAAATAAAAAAACTGCCTAAAAATCTTCCAGATTTTTTCCCACATTTTTAGAAATATTTTGAAATTTTGTGTAACTTTCGTTAAAACTTAACACTTTGAAAAAAAAAAATTTCTTCCCCCAGGAAAAATTTGAAACGTTTTGAAATCTTCTCAATATTTTAATTATTTTCGAATCTATTCAAAACTTCTAGATATCCTTGATAATAATTCACTTATCCTAACAAAAAATTTTAATCCTCTAAAATAAATAAAAAGTTCCTAAATTCTTTCACATTTTTTTCTACATATTTCAAGTCTTCAAATCGTAAAATTAATTATTTCAAATAAAACCTAAATACTTTGTAAACTAAGATAGGGGAAACCTTCCTACAGTGGATAATGCAGTCTGCTCTACAAATCGCTTCGAATTTCGAAGTGTGCCAACACAAATATATTTTTGAAAGCTAAATTTTTGCTCTTTTCAAAATTTATTATGCAACTCTTTTAAAAGAATTCAAAAGAGATGACAAGTGAGTATGATAAAAAACGGAAATGAGGTCGAGGTTGAAAAATAGTATAATGAAAAGTTCGGAAAAAGCTCGCGAAAATTGCGAGCATGTAGTGCGAAGTTAATTTTGAAATTTCGCGACTATTAAACTTTGGTATGTGCAGCCCCATAGAGAAAATTACAATAGACAAGGCCGGTACTTTGTTATGAGATAAGTCGCTTGTATCACTGAACGTGAAACTTTCGACCTCCTCCCTGAAAAACGGCACAAGGTTTTTCGAACTAAGTCGATACTTTCTCGAGAAAACGATTTACGAGCATTGTTTAAGGATCAAGTCAAATAGTAAACTCCTTTGGTGCAAACTTTCGTGTTTCCGCAAGCTACAAACGACTTACAGATTCACTCACGAGTAAACCCATTTTAATTAAAAGTACATTGTTAATTACATTTAAAAACGTTAAAGGTGTCTTCTAAAATAAGAACAATTTATTTTCAATTTAAAAATATATATATATTAAGGTTGTCGAAAAAGAGGTTTTTATTCTAAAATGACACACTAACCAATTGTTCATTTTAGAGTAAAAATGGCCACATAGGAGCATAAAGTAAAACAATCCTATAACAGCAGTTACTTAATTAAAATGGACATTTTTTCAAAACAAAGGTTCGGGGAATTCTTAAATATTCTTTAAAATTCAACCAAAAATCAGAGGTCTTTTTGAAATCAAAAGAAACCATTTGGAAAGAGGAACAAGAATAAAAAAAGCCTTTTTTGGACCACCATAATTGAGGGTCCGGATGCAATAAGGGGACGAGCCCTCGAAAACGCGAAAAACTGTTATCCAAACGTCTTGTGATATCCAAATTTTAAAGTTAAAAAAATTAAATTGAAAAAAATATGCGCTTGCAGAGAATGACAAGACGGAACTTTTTTCTATTTAAAGATTTTTCCAATGTATATTTTCAATAATAATTTGGTACACATATGCATTATACCCTAGCAATGCCTTCTTAATGAAGAAAAGAGTCAGAAATGCCAATTGTTTAATAATAATTAATTGCAAATGGAGACCTGACGGTAAACACGTTTTTTTAGCTTCGCCGAAGAAAAGTATCGAGGGAACTTTAGAGTTGAAACAACTTTCAGTGAGACATTTGTTTCTTATTATTGGAGGAAGATTTCTGAGAATTTTTAGATCAATTCACTGAAAATTGGCGAAAATTTTCATTTTGTAAGAAAGCACACGACGTCGCGTCGTCTACGATTGCATCGTTAGCAGATTCAAGCGCTTCTCAACGTTAGTACTCTCGCCTTTACACTCTCTATTAAAAAGGTTCTTTTATTAAAATTGCAACTTAACTTTTCTGTTGTCGAAAGTTTAACTTACTTCGGGAATTAATATCGAACTATGTATTATATTTTTCAATGAGGATTTATTTTCTTTGATTGAAATTCGGTTAAAAGATGAAAAATTGTTGTTAAAACCTTATTCTTATGTTGAAAATTCATCATTGTAGTAGAAAATTCGTCTTTTTCGTTATAAAATACCTGGTGGAAAAAATGTTTAGGAGAAAGTACAACATTTGTACAACTGTAATTTTTTGCTAAAAAATGTACTTTTTTGTAAAAAATGTACAAAATTTCACAAAAAAATACAGTTAAATACAGATAGCTAATTTGTTCTTGTATGTTCGTGTAGAAAAGTGAAAAAAATAACAATAAAGTATAACTTTCGACAATTTAAAAACTTGTATAACATTTCATTGATAATATGTGTTTGACTTTGTCGTAAATATCTACAATGTATTACAGGATTTTACACTTTTGAATTTGAGTGTTTGACGTCATAAAAAGTACTTTTAATTTTACGTCAAATTATTGTAGAAAAATTAGAAATCTTTACAAATAAATACAAGATTTCACCAAAGTTGAAATAACTTTATGGTTAAACGCTATTCAATTTCAAATTCTATTCAAATATTGTTTCAATCTAAAATAATCTATTTCTAACCCATTTAATTAAAAATATTTTAATTTAAATTGATAAATTATGTATGAAATATTAAAAAGTGAACAATTTTAAACTGAATTATTTGAAATATAAAGCCTTGAATCGCTATTATT
Organism: Andricus grossulariae; assembly: GCA_011634705.1. Lineage (NCBI taxonomy): Eukaryota > Metazoa > Arthropoda > Insecta > Hymenoptera > Cynipidae > Andricus > Andricus grossulariae. The sequence continues at coordinate 92,657,494 of JAABKJ010075445.1, read as the reverse complement.
GCAGAGGGTTAAATTAAAACTTTGAACGTTAAAATTTTAATTGTTCTATTTAACAAATTTTTAATATGTAAGTGAAATCCTTGAATTTTGATACATAAATAACAATTGAACAATTATCAATTTGAAAAAAAAATTCGAGTTTGTTTAAGAGATATTCACAAATTTTAAAAAGATACAATCTTAATTTAAAACTGGAAAAGATTTCGAAAAAGAAAAAACTAAATTTAGTTTTTTCAAGATTTCGAAATAAAATTTTGCAGCTTTTCAAGAATCTTTAAAGGTTTTGAGAAAAAAAATTCTTAAGTTTGCTGAGAAGATTTAAAATATTTTTTTAGTTTGAAAAATTATTATTAAGAGCAAAATTGAAAAAGATTGAAAACAAAATTTTTCATTGATAAGTGACAATTGAACAATGATTTATTTGGAAAATAATCAAGTCAGTTTAAAATATATTTAGAAGTTTGGAACAGATTACAAAATAATTTAAAACGTGAACAAAATGTTGAAACATTTACAACAGAATACATAAGTTAGAAAATTCTGAACACAAAATTTATAAGCTATTTAAGCATTTTGAAAGGTTTAAAATGAATAAAAAATTCGTATCAAAATTCCCAGAAAAACTAATTAATTTAAAAAGAATATTTAACAAAATGTCTGACATTTTGAAAAAAGAATCAGGATGATTTCAAGGTCATTTTTTAATGTTTGCTACTGTTTGGTTGACAGATAACTTATTTGTCGAAAATCCATGTTTAATGGTTAAAAATTCAACTGGTTTGTAAAAAATCTTTCCTTTTGGTTACTATTTTGCCACGTTATTGTTACTTTTCGGTTACTTTTTTGAGAAAGTGTGTTTACTATTTCACTATTTTTTGAAGCTTGAGCAGTTTCCAGTCCCGGTAATACCTTGAAAACTGAATTTCTTCCACATTTATAGAACAGTGCATAAATATTGAAGCTTATGCTTGTAAGTTCGTTATTGCAGCTTTACAATTGTACGGTAAAATTGAAAATGCCCCAGAATTTGGAAAAAAAGAGAATGCTTTTGATAACATGAATGAGATTAAATACTTCTTTGTACATCTCCGTGAAAGTAAAGAATTTCAATGTCTGCTATATAAAAAGAGAAGTAGTAAAAGTTATAATGCTCAAAGACATTACATAAATACTCATATCAATCATCAAGAATGGTTCTAAAACGAGGATGAGCGCAGGAAGAATCTTCTTTTGCAAAAGAGTGTTTTGCAAAAGAATACAGAGGTCCAAGCTTTAGGTTCATTATCGCCATCATCTTCAGAAATACTATCGACGCCGTCGTCATCTACGCCAGCGAAGTCTTTTGTGATTAAAAAAATCGCGAGTCCTGAAGGTGCATGTGCTTCAATAACAGTTCCGATTTCTGTAACTCCGACATCATCCTTGGAAATGTCGAATCACCCGTCCATGTCATCATCACTGCCACACACACCGATATCGGAACTATCCTCATCTTCATTGTCATCAACATCATCCTTTTCTAGCTCATTTGCGTCATTGACGAACGAAGGCACTGATGCTAATAGAAGCGGTGATTCTTTCGAAACGAAACGCCAAAGCCTGGCAGCATCATATGTTGTTTCATTCGAAATAGGACGAAATAAAGGATCCTTCACTGAAGGTAATATTATAAAAACGTGCGCAATTTTAATGGTTAATAATCAATATTTAAAAAATATTGATTATCGACCATGTAGACAGAAAACATTAACATCATATTATTTAAATAATTCACTGATCAAAAAACCATAACATCAATTAATAAAATCAATCTCATGTTGGAATATCTTGCAAGTACATTGAATGATGTCGACATTCAACTTGTAGTAGCTGTGAAGAAAATTTTCTCGTCTCTCCGTAGCTTAATTGGTTAGAGCATAATACCGGAAATCTGAAAGATCTGGAGTTCGAATCCCAGCGGAGCGAGAGAGATTTTTTTCACAGCTTTAATAATCAATATTTAAAAAATATTGATTATCGACCATGTAGACAGAAAACATTAACATCATATTATTTAAATAATAGGTTACGTTAGAATTTTTTCTATTATATATTAATTCTGAGTTTAGGATATCAACTTTCATCAATTATCCCAAATATTGTCGTTGCTTTTCTTTCCTATTACTTCGGATAATTCCGTAAACTGGGTCTGAATGGTAAATCTGGAGGAAAGCCGTACACCCTTGATTCTTCATTTTTGAATGCGATGTTAGCGCCATCTAGGTAACAAATATAGAAGAAGCAATATCGCGTTTTGAATACAATATTGAAGGTGCGTCGCTTAGTCCTAGTTTACCACAGATATTATGAAATACTAACATTCTGTATTAATAATAATTTCATATTTCAATTTAAAAATTGTGTGAGACACAAAAAATAATAATGAGAATTACAACAAAGAAACATGATAAATCTATTTCTTCCAATACCTGCATTAAAAAGTACGTTTTTTCACGCCTGTAGAGCGAACGCAAAATTGCTGATTTTGGAGCTCACAGTAAAAAAAAGAATCACTTTTGTTGCAGAGCATTTTGCTCCAACGATTATGTGACTCTCTAGATCATAATGATCTGTCCATACGGATAATTTTGATATGCTTTCAGGGTCATTTTTCAGACTAAACAAAATTGCCGCCAATTTTTGTCACGGATGTTATAACGACATAACCTGAAAATATCATCTTACCACATGCATGTGACAACTGCACTTACCAGGTGATATATTCTAATGCCAGAATTCGTTAATTTTTTTAACTTTTTAAGTACACTGCACGTTGAGGAACCATAAAAAGATAGCATATCAGCTAAAGTACTCCAAAAACGTCTGCCAAATTGAAGTGTCTTCATATACGTGATCCCGAATCAGATCATTATGATCTTCAAAAACGATCACTCATTCCGGCCAATGAATAATGGTCTTGATTTCATTAACATTTGGAAGATGTTATTACCATTTAAAGATGTTAACGTCCGATTTTTTAAATATTTAATAAATATAAATTTTAATGTTAAAACGATTACTTCGGACAAATAAAATTTGAGAAACAAGAAAAACTCTGCCTCAGCCCGGATTTAAACCGGGAACGCCACTATCCATGAGTGGAGCGTCAACCAATTACGCCACCGAAGCTGCAGCAGATATTTTCTTGATTGTCTTGATTTCGTTATCATTTGTGTTGCACATCAAAATGATATTGATTTCAGTATCATTTTGAACCTTTTTTATTACTGTGCTCCAGGAATAAACGTACAGTAGCGCATGCGCAGATCGCGACTGTAAGCGTTTATTCCCTAGATTAAACACAGCAGGGAGTAAAAGAGCTGCGTCAATAATAAAACTCGCGTGTTTGATGTTTTATTCCTCGATTTGGCAGTATGGCGCCGCATGGTGGCAGAAGCCTACGGCCTTAATTCACACCTAACCTCAAAATCTGAGAATAACATATTTTCTTGCGTCTACTTTAGAGAATTATTGAGGAATCATCTGAAATGGAATTATCAGTCATATCTTGTTCATTGACGCCCCATATAAAACTGTTGGAATAGTGAAAATGATACCATGTATCGTTTGGAATCAGATATACAATTAGATAAACTGAAATAACGTTGCTTACAAGAGAAATAGCATATGGATATATCATAATAATAATAAAATAGAACCGAACCGAGGCGACGACCAGGCAATGGCCCCGAACGAACGCGAGAACATCGATTTAAGTAGTCGGACCAACTCAGAAAGGACATCCTTACCTGTTGGCAAAGAAGCTCACCGGAGCAAGGAGGATTTATGCAGAGGTTGCATGAACGTTGGGTCAATATGCACCCGAAATCTATCCAGCAAAAAGTCATTCTCAGGATGGACAAATTATCTGAAGCTAATAATGCTCTCCCCGAATCGCTCCCCGAAGATGTTAATCTCTGGAATCTGAACTGTGTAGTTTACGAGAAGGCAGTCTCCCTGCTTAGCGACAATATAAGTAACGATACTTCAGTACGCCTGAATAAGACTCGCGAGCGTATTGCACATCTTCAGTTAAAAATTCAAACGGCGAGACGGCATGCATCAAATATCCAGTGCGTGATTAGCTACATAACATCAAATAAAAAATTCACTCCAAAAGTTAGGGCACTTGCTCGAAACTTAAGGAATTAATTCTATGACTTTTTTCACTTTCTCGATAAAGTCTGCGGTTCTTTAATGAAAATTATATGAGATTCTAAAAAAAGGGGCCTATCCTAGAATGGATGATTAGTCAAGTAAAGTTTCGACAACTTATTTTTTCCGTGCAGGAGTAGCAGACGCGATGAGGTATCATTATTGAATCTGACAGAAGAATGTCGTCGTAATGTCAATGGACTCAAAACGTATACACAGGCCTTAAATTGTTTACTTATGACATCGATTTGGGTAAAAGTTTTAAGAACCACTGACATTGTAAACAAAGTAATTTAGACTTAAGGGGCAACGCTTAACGTCACCTGTAAACACTTAAAAAGCTTAATTGCAGAGCTGCAACTTCAGCGTAATGGAAGGTGGGGGGAAATTTTGAACGAAGTTGTCACGCTGGCAAGAAACATCGGGTGGCCAAAATATCTTCCAGAGGAAACCATGAGAAGTTGCAAGGAGAAGAAAATGGCATATGAGGTCCACGAGAAAGAATTTGAAGATTAAACTGTAGCATTTGAAGCAAAATTCAAAAGAGAAGTATACTACGCTATTCTAGACCATGGGCTCCATGATGAAACTGTGCGGTTTAAAGCTATGCACGAACTTTGTACAAGTGTCTCTGTTCATTGGGAATTACGCATTTTATCTGAAGACAAAATTGAAAAACAAGCAACTGATCTGCTGAAAAATTACGCCACGGACCTGCAGCATGAGCTACCCTAATAGCACGGAACGTTCCGCGGGAACCTTTGGAACATTCCTGGAACGTGTAAAATTTCCGCCGCTTGAGAACGTTCTAGTTGAATGTTCCATGAACGTTTCACTGGGACCTGAGGGGAACCTTCCGTTATTGTTATTTTTAACAACAATTATCTCATGAGCCGTAATGGATAGGTAAAAATGGATGTCATTTTTGAGTTTTCAGTAACGCATTTACTACACTATAATATAACATCCATATTATAAACTGGCATCGATTTTGACCTACCACTTACAGTTTACGCTATATTTATTGATAATAATAACAATAAGGGTCCCAGTGTGCACAATATGTAAGAACGTAGTTGGAACGTCCTAAAAACGTTTCTTGGACGTACAAGTCAAAAGACGTTATTTGAACGTTTCAAAAACTGCCCTAAGTCAGACCAAATAATGTTCTGAAAACATTTCATGTTCGAAATAAGTCCTTAAAACGTCCCTGGAACATTGTGTGTTTAAGGAAAATTATTTGGACTGACTGATGACGTTCTTGAGCCATTTTAATGATGTTCTTTAACGTTTGTGCCCACTGTGGGTAATTTCTGCTTGGAACATTCCTGGAACTTTCCTAAGCGGCGGGCACTTTACACGTCCCGGGAACGTTCCGTGCTACTAGGGTAGTGGATGAAGCTAAAATGTTGATATCCATTTTAGTTGCAAATTTCGGCAAAGAAACTCTTCAACCTTTACAGTTAGTTAATACTCTTCAAAGAACGAATCTTAATTGTTCGTTTCAAAATTTGTGCATTGCATCTTTTAGAGTAAAGTAAGTTCACTGTATGATACATCTAGTGGTACTATCTTTTATTATTTGTGAATATTTTTCTGCCTAAGTCCTAATTGGCAACTAGGTTTCGGCAAATAAAACTCCGTAGCGGCCTTGAAGTCAACTATCACACTGTTACAAAAATCTGATCGAAATTTAATATACATGTGAGTAAAGTCATTTACATATACCGTAAATTAATTTTAATATATCATCATGTAAAATGAATATACATGTATATTAAAGTCGGTGATATAGAGTGCGCGAAAACAACATGTTTTTTGGTGACTTCAGATACTGTCAAATATTAAAAAATAAAGTAATAACCTTAAATTGATCGACTAAATTCCTACTTACAATTAAAGTGCAACGTGCGGGTGGAATTTTTTCTAAAATTCGAAAAATTTATAATAAATTTGTGTTTGGGTCTTATATGAGCCTTATTATTGTGTTTGCCATATTTCACAACTTCTACTCCCTTCACATATTTTTGTGCTAACGATTTATCTTGTTATGTAATGTGTTGCTTTAGAATAAATTTCTAATCTACACTTTTTGAGACAGTGTTAAGCTTTATTTTTTGACAAAATTTCAATGAATTTCTGATTTAGACTTTGAAAGTTTTGCTATTACTCGAGATATTAACCGATTTCTATCCAGTTTAAAAAAAAAATTTCTAATTATATCAGGAAATTTATTTAGCTAATTAAAATTTAATTGAGTCATGCCTTCATAATTTTAGTTGTTGTAACAGGACTTTATCTTATAACAATGAAAGGGTCGTCATAGCAGGTACGCGAAAGTAGCTGTCTGCTGACAGCGAGGGGGGGGGGGGCTGTCGAGTTGCCGGACTCGGGGTGGCATCCCCCTACGCCAGTGGTCGGCAAACTTTTTGCTCACTTTTCAGGTATGGTCAGGCTCGTCCCGGAATAATTTTTTCTACTACTTTTAGGTATAACATGATCATGAGTGTTGCCTTAGTTTTTCTTACTGTGCTCGTGCGTAGGTGGTCCCTCTCATTAGGTGGAGGAGATAATTACGGCGGCTAGTCGGATACTGCCCTGCTGGACCCTGGTGTCGCGGATCTCGTTAGGCTGCCTCCAACAATCACGCGCGTAATTGTTGGAGGGTCGTTCTTGTTTCCGGGTCTCGTGGTTCGCGAGCAGGGTTCCAGCGTATGATTGCGAGAGTCAGGGGGTGGAGAATTATCGGTTCTTCTTCATCCCCTTATTCTCGCAACCTCGGTTCATTATGATGGTACGAATTTAACAAAAAATTAGCGAAAAATATAAGTGTGAGTTTTTTGAGAAAATCGACTTTTAATATTTTAGTAAAACCGTCTCTATTTTGTTAATTTTGAACATTTCCTAAATTTCTTGACAATTTGCAAAAGAAAGCGATAAACTCTACGAGAATCTGGAAAGAAATCTTGAATACCTTAATTATATCAAAAGTTATATAAGTTTAAAGAAAAAAAATTGCGTTTTTTTTTAAACAAAGCAAAACTCTCAAATACGCATGACTTCGTAAAAGAAATATTTGCTTGAAAAATAGCAAAAATACGTATCGCCTATTTTCATCTAAAAAAACAACATATTTTGTCTTCTACATTTTATGTTAAGTTTTCTGAAATCTTTTCAAGTTTTAAATTACATATTTTTGAATCGTTTGAACAATTTTAATCTTACACATACACATATATACATATATATCTTTAATAAAGAAAAATTTCTTTTGTTGTTTCAGGAGCGGTACGAGGATCCCTATCTTGAGCGCATAACTCGGCTGGAGGACTAAGGGGTCCGCCAAGGAGGTGAGGGTCCTTGGCGGGACGCTACATCCAGGGAATTGGTGCCGCGATTTCCTCCCTTTCCTGGCCTCCGCCCGATTAGGGAGGACCTCTCTTTGATTTGGGTCCAGAAGCACTTCAGGGATCGGTTCGTGAAACCTCGGGTACACGCCCATTTTACCGTGGTGAGTTTCCTGGCAGGGTTAGGGCTGACCATATACATGTATATATCCTCACCTCCCCCCCTTTTTTCAGCAACAGTCGAGAGAGGTAGTACGGGCGTGGGTTCCCATCCCCAAGAAGGGGTATCTTCTGGACCCCGTCACCCAGGAGGATGGCGCGTCGTCCTCGGCGTGATGTCTTCACAGATTAAGGAAGTTGAAATAAATCTAACCATAACGGGGAAAAAGGTAAAAAAAAGAAAAAAAAACATGTATCCCTGACCTTTTTCCTTTGATAATAAATTATTAAATATAAATATAAATAAAAATATTAAAAATAAAAATAAAATATAAATTTTTCATAGTGTTGTACAAAAAGGAATCCAGTTTTCCCCCCCTTTTGTTTCTTTCCTTTTCATTGAAACTTCGTACATTTTATTTGAAAATTTTATTAACTGATTCAAAGTTATTTTATTGAAGTCTCAACAATTTACTAAAAGTCATACTTCTTAATTGAAAGTTCGAACGTGTTGTTGAAACGTTGTCTTTAAAATTTCAATTTCCTTGTTGTAATTTGATTTTTTATATTATTACCAATTCCTTATATCTAAATCATAATTGCTTGTTTTTAATTTGGAGGTATGTTACGGTGTACTCTCCGGTGTTTTGGTCCAGTGAGGGTGTAAGCTGGATACCCGATTGGGCCGAGATCGAGAGAAACAAGATAAAAATAAAAGAAAAACAAACAAAAGGGGAAGGGGAGGGGACGTAGTGACTAGGACTAGCAGTTAGTTGGGAGGAACCTCCTCCTTCGTAGGAAGTCGAATTGCTGGCCTTGATGTGTTTGCACTGGTGTGCGCCGCGGGCTGCGTCGCAACCCTTGGTGATACTGCAGGCGTTTCCTTACAGGCACAACTGCTCGTGCTTGTTGAAGGTCCTTGATTGACCAGAGGTGGCTTGATTTCGAGATGAGCTTCTGTAGTGTTTTCCCAGGGCTTCTCCACTTCGGAATTGATCTGGTTGTGGTCGGAGTCCGTTGGGCCCTTCTTACAACTTATCTGGCAAGGCCCCATCTGGCCAGAAGGTGGCAGCAGCAGCACCTGATTCCTATGGCAAGTAGGGCTAGCCCCACGTAAGAACTTTGGATTAGTGTTGAGTGTTGATCCTTGACTCGATGTTGTATGATCATCTCGTTAATCTGCTGCTCCAAGTCGTCCAAGGATTTCTCGTTGACCGAGAAGGTTTCGTCTTTGATGGTGGGGTCCCCTAGGCGTTGTTCTTCTTCTCCGTTTCTCGTGATATGGTACCCATGATTCCTGAGGAGTGGTGACAATTCAGTCAGATTGAGGTGTAAGATGGGTTCATAAATCACTTCTATGGATCCAGTTTTTCTTGTTGATCCATAGAATGTCCTATCTTGCGTCTTGAGGTGGCATCCTGGTGCGATCTGGATTATACCAATCCTGTCTAAGTTGATTAGAGTTTTTTGTTGATTCACCAACGTTTCGGTGCTCACACAGCACCCTTATCAAGGTAAGAAAAATTAGAACAAGCGGGAACAGCAACGAAAAAACGATGCTACCTTCTGGATACCTGAGAACCAAGTGTTATTATTGTTACCAAGTTATTTGTTGTCCAGAGTGTACGTATTCTGTTTTAATTTGAGTTATTTTTGTCCTCTAAAGGTTCACTGTCGTCAGCATCTCGTAATTTCAAATTATTAATTCTTATTCTGCTACGGTTTTCTATATTATTGTAGGAAGTTTGGGTAGGATCTTGTAAGTTTTCCCTTTAATCAAATTGAACCGATTGCCTGTTATGAGACTGGTTTTTAGTTTTTCTGCAACTAGGTTCTATCTTTTCTCTTTCGCTTTTAAAGGAACTATGAGCTGACGGATTTAATCAAAGTTTTAAATTATTTTCCCTTTCTTTTCTTTCTCTAAAAAATCTTTCCGTTTGTTTGTTCATAAATTCATTGAACTCTACGCTTTCTAGAAGTTCATCTGTTCCTAAAATGAACTGTGTATTGTTTTCCAAGAAGGAATCGCAATCAAAAGTTTTTTTGTATGTTTGGGGACGATTTTCTGACCTATTTCAATTTTCTAGGTTAACAGTTTGGTTTGTTTCCTTTCCTATGTTAGCCCTGTGTACGGACGCGCCTATTGTCGGTAAATTTTCGTTATCCCAGAAGAAAGTGTTGTATGTTGGGTCAAAGCTTCTGTTAGGTATTTGAGTAATGTCATGGAGTGGGGGTTGGTTGTTTCGAATTACTCTGTCTTTGTCTGACCTATTTTTATAAATTTGGATTTCCTCATTTCTTTTCTCGCGAAACTCCTACCGCGACCTACCGATCTATTTATTATTTTAGGGATAGTGCCCGTGTTTTTTGGTGGCTTTTCTTTTCAGACTTTCTTTTTCTCCCTTAGCTAATTTTTTATTTATTTTTTTAATTCCATTTTTATTTTTCGAAAGCTAAATTTCTAACTTTTCGGAGAAAACAAAAAGGAAATTTTTATTGTTCTTAAAAAAACTTTCTTTTATTCTATTAATCGGTTCCGAATATCTATTTTCCTCAAGTTTACCCTGCTTTCAATAATTTAGGGGTAAGATCTTTTTAATTATTTTCCGTTTTTGGTTTCAATTTTAAACCCATTTTGGTCCTGACCTAGATTTTTATCTTTTTCGGAAGGTCTCGATAACTTTTTAATAGCCCATAGCATACAATTATCCAACAATAAATGGCAACCGCAAATGAACATCTAAAAATCATTTGCACACAAAAAGAGTTCACTTGAATAGGCGAAGAGTTATGAAATCGGCACGAATATATACATAATTGGATCCAAAAAATCATAGAGCATGGTAAAAGAGAGATCGCAAATCATGATAAATCATACATAAAAATCATACAATATCAGTGGAATTCATGTAAATTATAATAATATGTATATATCATATGAGTGTCACAGTAGTGTGGTATCATAATTATCCTAGTAATAAGGTTAGAATAATTTTAGGCAAGGCAACGGATCAACTAGCATGCAATTTGATGGAGAAAATTTTGATAGTTTCTCGCTCAGCAGGGCCGTCTCAAAAGTTTTAGGTGGGCTGCACACTCCTCTCCTGATACAAAATTTTAATATTATGATACAGTATCAAGCTTGCACACACATTTTCTTGTATTTTGTTCATTTAATTTATTATATTTATTTCTGTATTATATTATAATTGTCATTAATCAGGCGGATAATTCGCTACTGAAATGGGTGACAAAAATCGCCCCAAATTTGATTTCAACTGTTTTAAAAATAATTAGTTAAATTGTTATCTTGTTCAATTTTAATATTATTCTGTTTAGAATGGGTTATTTGAAAATCTTTCACTTCAAAAGTTATCTATTTTAGATCTTAATTTTTAAGCGTAAATTTACCTAGAAGAATGTTAAAATACGGTTTTAAAAACCTAATCAATTAAAGATTAGAAGCGTTTAAAAACGAAGATTTTGGTTGAAAACTATTTTCACTGGATCAACTGTAAATATAATCAATGATTTTTAAAACTGAACTGTATTCAGAATTGAAAAGCTATTCATAATTAATTTTACAAGCCGATTCGAAATCAGTTCACAATTTTAGAATTTTCAGATTTCTAAAGTGTTTCATTTTTGAAGCATTTTAATTCTTAAAGCAATCATGAAGTTTCAATGGGGCGTTTACATTGATTCAACTAATTAGACTTTCCAGTTAAAAAAGTTTAATTTTTAACGTTAAAATCGGAAAATTCTAAAATTGTGAACTGATTTCGAATCGCCTTGTAAAATCAATTATTAATAGCTTTTTAATGCTGAAAGTACATTTCAGTTTTAAAAATCATGAATTAATTTATATTCAAAGTTGATGAAGTGAAAATACTTTTTCATCATACCTTCATCGAAAGATCGATTTTTAATGCCTGTAGAGCGAAGCGAAAGTGGCCGAATGCAGCCGAGCATCATCGAGCGCGAAGCACGAGATAAATATATTATCGAGCGCGAAGCGCGAGAACCAACAGTCGCGCGCCCTAGGCGCGCTTAAACTTGCGAGCGAAGCGCGCGATGATAATATGCCCGCGCAGCGGGCAGATTTTTGATTATGCATTCGCATGAGCTTCTTGTCGATTTTAAGAGCCAAAAGGCGATATTTTTGTTTAATTACACCGTGAACGCATTCAACTGCCCAACGAACTTTAATGACAAAACAAGATTCATTTGATTCTTCCGTGGACAGTTGTTTTCTCTTGCCTTTTAGAGCAGGCATCAAGACTTTAAAATTCTCATCTCTAATTTTTCTTCTACATTGCGGAAACCACGATCAAGGACGAAAACAATACCTTCTCTTAGGATTCTGGGCAAATTATTTGGATCGTCAATGACACTTTCCAAAATTCCGGCATCATTTTCGTTAGCATAATATGGTCCAAGCATGTGTTACCTCCGATGACATTTTTTTCCCCTAGAAATGACGGAAAGAGATTTGAAGATCTTATTCACTGGTTCGTAACATCTGAGCCAAGCGATACCATATTTGGCAGAAATGATGGATAAAGATGGGAAACTGAAGATTCAGTACGTTAAGGCCCAGCCGAATGTACTCAAATTAAAAGTTCCATCTCGTTCTATTTCTCGCACCGCATACAGATGCTTCTTGAAATATCAGCCTAACAGCGTTGGTGTTTCTGGTTTGTCGCATCACACAAGCGAATGTGGTAATGGAAAATAGACTGTTGGTTGTTGCTCTCATATTGCTGCAACAGTTTATTATTTATCTCATGCTAGATACTTATCCAAAGTTTTTAGGTCAGCGGAAATACAAAGTGATGTATTCAAGAAAAATAATTACATTCCAGTAATTGAAAGTGAGAGTGATGAAGATTAATATAATTAATTACATAAAAAGTATTTGGTTTCGTGTGAGGCAAAGGGATACGCTCTAAAAAGCACCCCGTTTTGTGACAGGCGAGGGGACACGCACACACGAAAAGCACCCCGTTTTGTGAGAGATGAGGGGATTCACATTAAAAAAGCAGCCCCATAAGGAGTTCAAAATCGTATCGCAACCTCCTCGTGGTGAACTCTGGAAACTATAATTTGTATCGGCCAACAACAGGCGATTCTTATTTAAATAATTATATACATAGAATACTAACATTCTTTTCCAATTTTTTTTCATGAATATTTTTCAACTATTTCGTTTGGTTTATCACGTAATTTCACAGCAATCGCAATTGCACTACAGGGTAAAGTTGAAAAAATGCGCATTTGTTTGTCATAAAATTATGTACAAAAGAAATGGAAAATAAGTGATTCCTTAAAATACAAGTGCACAATTATTCCAGCCGACCGCTTAATTAAACCAATAAAGTGTCAACCGAACAGTGGGTTTCGATGTGCCCGGCTGAAGCGAGATTGTGCTGTGTTCTGTGCAGCATGCATGATTTTAATCATTTTTCGCCATGACGCACCAACACGAAAAATCTGACAAAAATGTATGTTGAAGCAGACACTTCAAGGTTTGAAGAAAAAAAAATTTGGAGGTGTACCTCTAAAACATAAGCTCAAAAAAATATTTTCAAAATTTTCAAACATTTTTTTTACCCCTATTTTTATCCGAAAAAATCCAAACTTTTTTCTGAAAGTAGTCTTTTTTGTTAACACAACATATAATTTGCTCCTCAAAATCGGTTTGGGCGTTTTCAAGAAAAACCAATTTTTTTATTTTACTACCCCACTCCATATCTCCCAAAAAATAAAATGTTGAGGTTGAAACTTGCAGGATTTTATATTCGCATAGATGTCAATATATGGTGCCAATATAGGCTTGATAGGTGCGGTGGCCATTTTTACATGCTTATCCCCCTAGGCCCTTTATAATACACTCTTTTTTGCTGTCATGTTGTTTAAGTATTGCTAAATATATTTGCCAATTTATTTGTTTGAAATAATAAAGTTGAAAAATCGACTTTTGACCAACTTTTGTCGTTCCTGGACCACTGTGCGCTGTTGCAAGAAAGTGCGTGCATGGAGCCTAGCCTAGCGGACCGAATGAACGGAACGGATACGCTACAGCATATCCTTATAGTATCCACACCGCATCCTCTCCGTCTCATGCAAGAAAAACTCATTAAAAAGGGAAGATGAACATGTAGCTTGTTGAAATTCGGATTTTACGTGAAATTTTGCGTTAGAAGGTTATGGAGTAATTGCAATAGTTCGTTAAGGGGCCGTGCATAAATTAGGTAGTCTTTTTAGGTTGTGGACAAAACTATGTCTTACATAAAATATTTTTTTTTTAATTTAAGAATTTTGTTGCAAAGTCATTGTAATTAATTTGAAGATATGTTTTTTTTTATCACTGGGGTTAATAATAAAAATCCACAATTATTTTGCAACGTTTCGTCAGCTTGGTTTGCTGACCTCTTCAGGCTAAAATTTTATTAAATACCACCTTGGGTCGCTCCGTGTCCTCAGGGTACACGAGACTTTTGCCGGATCATCGTATTGAATCCGTCGCAGACTGGCCATCCATCATACATACTACCATGTAAACTGTTGCACTTGTATAGTTATATTTGTGTTACGATATATTGTTTTTTTTATTTTGTACTTTATTTACTTACAAATAATTCATTTAAGTGCATCAATATTATACAGATGCATTTTATTATTTTCATTGACATACCTAGAGCTACGTCTTACTCTATATTATAGCGGTAAAAAATTTAATTATCATTTTCAAAATTAGTTAATAAAATTTTGAATTAAAATGTTAGAAAGTTGAATTAATTATTATAAATAATTCTGTACGTTGAAAAAATTGAACTTTCACTTCACGCGGTAGCATATTCTAATTTTGAAGAGGATAATTTTGTAGATGTAAAGCGAACAATGGTTCTTGCAGGTTTTATGTAAATTTATTAATTTCGGACCATTTTCCGCATTATTCAAATATTGTAATATTTTAAAATACCGCATATTTAAAGAGGAAAAGCTGGAAAAGGGGAAGTTGTTATGAAATAGGTGAAAAAGCGGTAAACGCAGGAGAATAGGGAAAGACTGTCATCCCTGAAGTTGTGTAATCAAAGTCGGCCAAATAAAATTAAGAACTAATAAATTACTGTTCGCGATGTTATTTTTCTTGGTCTACTGGTATGTATTAATACTATTAAGGTATCAATATATTTTTTAATGTGTGAAAAAATTCTCTCTAGCTTCGCTAGGATATGAACAACCCAGGTCTTCAGATTCCCGAAGATCCGGGTTCGTATCTACATTCCATAAAAAATTAGACATATTATGTGGGTTTTTGAAGCACTACAATGTGCAAAAAAGACTTTTCACGCACTGGTACGTAAAAAAAGACACAATAGTTAAGATTACGGAGAATGTTGTGCAAGTATAGTATTTTGTGCACAAAGGAAGCGAACTAGTCTGTTTATGGCCTGGTATGTTTACGGCCGAGCGTGAGTTTGCAAGAACGAAATGCAGCCGAGTTATTGCAAACACGCGGGACTATAAAAAGACTTCGCTTCCTCGGTACACAAGATATTTTATGTAATAAAACTGTGGTTTGCGAGTTTTCTCATGAAATTAGGTCTCAGATTCGAGCTCAGTTTAAAGGGACAAGTACTGCGCCGAACAGTGCTCTACGCCGAGAAAACAAGGAAACCATATTCGTGTTACATCAAAATTATTTAGTTTGACATGTGAAGCAATCAAATTTTAAGAGCTAACTTCATTTATATTATTATTCCGTTTCGTACCAGGCTAGGAAAGTGTTATCCAGAAATGATTTTCGAAGTAGTTTTACGAAAAACCGGGCGAGATCTCATTGAAAAATTTGATCGGGTGTGTAGTGTTCCACCATCCAAAGATATCCTGGAAGATTAATATTATTTCCTTCTATATATAAAAGCCGAGAATCCCCATGAAACAATTATCATCCACTTATTTCTTTATACACAAATTTTTATACATTTTTGAACTTCTACAATTTGGAAGAAATTTAAATGTTTGATATAAAACGGCACTTTTTAAAAGCTAAACGAATTTGTTAATTTTCTTCATTGAAAAAAAATACTCATTAACTTTATTTTAAATCGGATGTCATAATCCTATGCACAATTTCATTATCGTTTATTTTAAAAAATTACGTTCAAATCTGACCTAAATTGTCTTCTGAAAATCAATTTATCCATAGGTAGGGTACGGCGGGGTCGAAAGTGCAAAAACTTACTTTTCCTAACACTGATTTCAAACGAAATTAGGTATTGCCTTGGTTTTTTTGAAAAATATTTGTAAGCCATTAGAGTTTCAAATAATAATTATAATAAATTTATATACATTATGGTACTTCTTGCCCCACACGTGGGACGAAAAGTTCATAGCGGTAGGGTAAAATGTATCAACATAAATAAAAGGAATTTTTTTTTTTTAATTGAAAAAAGTATACATCGTTATTAGGTTATTCCACAATCACTAACAGTCAAGAAAAAATTGCTTATCGTCTGCACTCATAAATACTAGCTATGCAAAATGCATTACTATTCCTGATCAAAATCATCATTAATGGCTTATTCTCTTAGTTACGTTCTATTTTGATGTAGTACGAAATACACTGTACTATAAAATCGACCGAGAACTAGCACTTAATTATTATTATTATATTATTAAGCCGTTTCCCTTTCGGGGTAGGCGTGAATTGCTCGGTTAGAAAGTAGTGATGTGTGGATGGTTCTATTTTGATGTAGTACGAAATACACTACTATAAAATCGACCGAGAACTAGCACTTAATTATTATTATTATTATATCATTAAGCCGTTTCCCTTTCGGGGTAGGCGTGAATTGCTCGGTTGGAAAGTACTGATGTGTGGATGGGTATATAGGTGAAGGGTAGATAGGTATATAGGTTTAAGGTATAGATATTTTAGATTGATCTAGGTCATTTTTTAGATGACAGTTACTCCCAGTGGGACCCTGCGGTGGTTGTTAACCTTTAGTTTTTAATTATATATAATCCTACATCGAAAATTTCTTAGGATAACAGTCTTTGAATATTACTTTTGTTGGAGATTTTCTTTACCATAGTGTTTTTTTTGTTTATCTCTCGTGGTCGCGTGTAATCTCGAATTTCGTGCGGCCCTGGTAATTCTGTCCACTTACTGCTTTGGGGGTCCTTCGATAGCCGGATCGCGACGGTGAGGTGAAGTGAGAAAAAAGTATGTGCAAAAGTGAAAAAGTGCAGTTATGCAAAAAGACCAAACTTCGAATCTTAGCATGGACTTCGGTGTTGGACCAGCATTTTTCAGTTCGAACCGCTTCATTAGTCAAAACAGCAGGTGCAGACTCGTACTTTTTTCTTTAAATATAGCAACGGTAGAGAGTACCATAGAAATGCGGGGGGGTGTTTTTGAAACGATTTGCAACGCCCCGCGCAAATCTTCGGAAACTTGGTAAGGATAATATTACCAAGAATCAAGTTCTTTCACGGTTAGCTATTTTAGAGAAAACTTGGGAAGCGAAATAAGGATTTGCCTTATTCTCTCGAGGATCACTACAACACCTGTGAGGAGAAATACTTGTGTGCTAAGTCCTACTTGATGGATTATTTGGACATGTTCAAAGCCCTTACTGCAAAAAAGGGAGACTGTTATAACACCTACGGTTGCGAATAAACAGAAATCCTTTCCTCGATTGGAACTACCCAAATTTTCGGGCGTGTATAATGAGTGGCCTACATGCCGTGACCTGTTCGACTCGATGGTGCGGAAAGACAAGGACTTGCCTACTGATCAGAAGTTGCATTACCTCAAAGTGAGTGTGATTGGTGAACCTGCTCAATTGATTGCCAGCAACCCGACTACCGAAAATAATTTCGAACGGGTCTATCAGACCTTAGTGAAGCGGTATGACAATACTCGATTGTTGGTGAACAGCTATCTAACAAAGTTGTTTTCTCTTAAATCAATGAGCCGAGAAAGCTCAACGGAACTTCCCTCTTTGCTCAATGACACCTGTGAGATCGTAGATGCCTTGACGTCATTGAATCGTCCTACGGATACGTAGGATGACTTGCTTGTCTATATGACAGATCAACGGTTGAATGCATGTACCAGGAAGGCATGAGAGGATCAACTAGGATCTACGAGTACCCACCCAACATTCGATAGTACTCGTCTTCAAAAAGTTACGAGAGGAGGTCAAACGATCCATGATCACAATGCTACTCTCAGAGAGTTGTCGTGCTCTTTATGCTTAGGTAAGAACTCAATTATTTTTTGCCCCCATTTCCGAAGTAAGGATGTTAAGCAGAGGAAGGACTTGGTACGAAAACATAATCTATGTTTCAACTGCCTGGAAAAGCACATGCTGCGCAGTTGTGTTTCTGCAAAGCGGTGCCAGACCTGTAGCGGAATGCATCATACCATGATACTCATCTTCCCAGGATAATAAATCACTACCTAGCTCCACAGAAACTGCTTCCGCTCTAACTAATCCTACCAACTCTTCCACTTTGAATCCACTTAGCTTACCTTTTTCTAATTCTTTGACCAACTCTACAGATACTGCCAATCTTCACCACATTCAGCCATTAATGTGACTGGAGGGACCTGTCCTGCTTGCCACGGCTCTCGTCGACACAGAAGGTTCGGATGGAAGTCGTCATCGAACTCGAATACTGTTGGACCAGGGGTCTCAAGCATCCTTTATATCTGAGTCGCTTTTACAGAAGTTGAGGCTTGCGAGACAAGCATCTATCATTTCGGTGCTCAGTGTGGGCAATTTAAGAACAAGGCCGACCAGAGGACTAGTCAAAATAAAACTTTGCTCTAGAACCAATCCTCAGACAAATTTTATGGTAAGAGCAATCATTTTATCTATACTCACTTCATATATACAGCCTGATGGTATACATACCGATGACTGGGATAATCTCAGGGGCATGGCATTGGCAGACCTTTTCTTAGAAAACGGTGGAATATCGAAATGATTTCAGGGGCTGAAGTGTACTCCTGTGTCATTGAGGGACTCAAAAAGGGGGTTTTAGGGACTCCGACCGCTCAACAAACTTAGCTGGGTTGGATTATTTCGGCACTCTTATCAAGGGAGTTCACTACATCAGTGCAGTTTCTCGTGGGATTGCGAAGTACAGTAGGCTATGAACTACTGAACTTGCTGTGGAGATTCGTCGTCCAGGAGGACTTACCTTTGACGGTCCCTGAACATAGTCTGGCAGAGGAGCAGTGTGAGCAGCTATTTACGTCCACTTTTCGACGAAGTCACGATGTTCGTTACATCGTTCGACTACCTTTAAAGGATCGCTCTACGAGATCTAAGGGATTCAAGAGCGACAGTTCATCGGGCTCTCGTCCAGATGGAAAGACGTTTCCGAAGGGACCCCGAATTATATAAGAAATACTCCGGCGTTATCAATCGAGTAAAATGGATTCAGGAAAATTCCACCTTTTCAACTCATCCTTCCCGCCTGTTCAATGAAACGTCACGTGCCGTCAAAAATCCGCCTAGCCGAGAATAGATTCGAGCCTTCTGAGAGGAAGTGTATGGAGATACTTATCAGCTAAATAAGGACCCTTCAGATATATCACTCTTTCGTAACTTTTGCCGAAGGCAAAGGTTGCAGGCTTTAGAGGAAGAGTTTCCACTAATTACTGCTGAAAAAGTGGAGAAAGTTATCGCTAGAACTAAGAACTTTTCAGCGCCAAGGACAGATAAAATCAACAACTTTTGGTGGAAGAAGTTCACTTCTACGCACCAACATCTAGCTAGTATATTTACTAATTTTTTAAATGGATAACAACCCATCCCGCAGTGGCTGGTGGAAGGACGGACGGTATTGATCCCTAAGACTGGAGCTTTGTCAAGTCCACAGAACTACAGGCCCGTAGCTTGCTTAAACACCAGCCACAAGCTATCCACTGGCATCGTCAAAGAGAGGATATTAACATCTATCGAGCCGATATGGAGTGCAATAGTTAAACAACGTGGATGCAAGAGAGGGCTGGTAGGTTGCAGGGAGAACCTGTTGATAGGTGTATTACCCAAGACTTGATGAGGTATCGACGCAATCTGTCCATGTCTTGCATTGGATACCGCAAGGCATTCGATAGCACGAACTATGAGCTACTTATTAAGCTCCTTGAGTGCCTGCAGGTGCATCCAAAAATAGTGAGATGCTTAAAAGAGCTTATGCTCTTGGGGCGGACAAGACTTGTCATAACATCTGATAAAAGACAAGCAACTACCAGCTATATCACATATAACGGGGGGGGGGGGAGTCTTCCAAGGAGATTCTTTAAGTCCGATACTTTATTGCATCGCCCTCTTGCCTCTATCTATTGTGCTCCGTGGCAAGATCCGTCTGCCGTCTGCCGCGCAAGGTCATCCGTGACTAGAGACCTGACTCCAGGGAACAGTGTTGAACGATGTTTTCTCGCGTAAATTTCCCGCTCTTGCTTACCTTCTAGGACAGAAGGAACGGAAGTGGATGACGTAAACGTTCCAGTTGCGTCGGGATTGGTCGCTTTAAGGAATCACGATCGTAGCTTTCGGAGCCTAAAACTTCTCTCATAATAATAAACATGGACGCAAGCTCGTCAACAGCAAAGAAACTTGCACATGGCATACATTGACTACAAGCAAGTGTTTCCTTTGTGTACCACATGACTATTTGTTGAACTCTTAGAAATATGCCAAATTTACCCACGTATCATTGACTTCCCAAGTCGTGCGATGATGCTTTGGGGTACAAGAATCAAGTATTTTGATCAAGGAGAATCAAGGATAGCTAGATCAATACGCATTACCACGGGTATATTCCAAGGAGACTCCTTCAGTGCCTTACGGTTCTGTTTAGCGTTGAACTTACTGAGCACAACACTAAATAGCATGTCTCATAGGTTCCAAATACATGATAACGAGAATGTTCATCGTGTGACCCTTCTTCTATACATGGATGACCTGAAGCTATACGCTAGTTCGGACCAGAAACTGAAGCAAGTGATCGATGTCACAAGGCAGTTTTGCAATGATATCCACATGCAGTTCGGACTAGATAAATGCAGAACAATGCATTTAACCAGAGGAGAATTAGAGACCTCAGAGATAGAGAATGATTTCGAGAATGACATCGATGCAATGGCTGAGGGGAAGTCATACAAATACCTGGGTATTCTTGAATCTAAGGGTATTAAGCATACGATAGTTAGGAAAAACCTAACGACTGCCTCCACTGCAAAAATCAGATTGTTTCTGAAGAGGTCTCTTCACTCGGCAAACAAGATCAGGGCAATCGACATCTATGCCATCCCTGTCCTCACGTCCTTCTTTGGGCTCATCAAATGGTCGAACACCGACCTCGAATGATTAAACAGAATCATCCGCATTGAAATGAGGAAGCACCGAATGCACCACGGTGATTCGGCGATTGAAAGGGTAGTTCTGCTACGACATAGAGGTGGTTGGGGCATTGTAGATGTCTGGAAACTGTGTGAGTCACAAGTTATACAGTTGCGAGACTATTTTAACAGCAAGCGAGATGTTACGCTTTTCAACACCATCTGTAAAGCTGATCTTGACTAGAAGCCCTTGAATTTGTCCTCAGAGGAGGCCTTGAGTACCAGAGCAGAAACCATAGAAGAATTACTCGTGGAAACGCAATGGAGACAGAAAGCCATCCACGTCGATCACCCCAAAACGTTAAATCAACATGAAGTGGATAGTGAGGCATCCAATGTTTGCCTGCGAAAGGGCGTCCTGTATCCAGAAACAAAAGGATTCGTTATTGCGATGTAGGACAGGGTTGTCAGTACCAGAGATTATCGCAAACACGTTCTACATCAAGACATGGTTGACCGGTGCCGATTATGTGGAGATACCAACGAATCCATCGAGCACATTATTGATGGTTGCTTTGAGTCTGGCAGGCGATAGTAGATAGAAAAGGCGGGAGAATTCAAACGGCTTGAAATGTGTGTCGATGGAATCTTGACGTTCTAAGAGTCTCTAGTGGCGTCCCATTAGAGTCTTGAAGTTGAAAGAAGTCCCTCGATGTCCCACGATGTCTCGATGAGTCCGAGTCAATACAAAAAAAAACAAAAAACAAACGAGCAGAATAAGTCCTTAAAATTATAAACCTTAAATCTAGCCCTAGTCATGGAGTTTCCGTACCACAGCCGCGATTTCTGACTTTATAAAATTAAATCTATAAAATTACAGAAAATCTCTGAATGTCAAATAAAATTTCATTAATTAGAAATTGTGAGTTGCAAGAATTTTGCAACGTCACAATAGACACGAGTCCGGCAAAATCTGACAAAGATGTGGTGTACACTTGATCTATTTATTAATCCAAAATACTCAATAATTTAATAACTGAAGCTGTGTCCGTCATTTTGTAATTAATATTTATCATAAAGACGAAAGTGTTTTAATTTTTTAGAATAAAGAGAAAGAATTGTAAAAAATCAGAATTATGCATAGCAGCGAGGATATTATAAAGATAGATGCGACTTCTAGATCACATAATAATATAGGTACTATAGTGTTGTTCATATAACATTTATTTAGATACTTTTACTCAGAGATTTAACTAGTTTTATCAAATCTATGTTTATGATATATTTCGTAAAAGTTTGATACGCGCGTGTGCTCTTTGAAACACATCTACTTTGCGAATCGACGCAATGGATGCGCATACACACTTAAAAGATAAGTAACTTTATATACAAAATAAAAATACATAATTTTATCGGGCTGTTGTTGCAAAAGATAACGTGTAATACATGTGTGCATAGGTACTCATTTATTTTTTCATACTAGATTTGCTCGTGCACTAACCTCCGGCTCATGCTGCAAGTTTCACACTCGTCGGCAATCGCCTATCTTGCGCACTTATATCACAAATAGCCATTTAAGAAGCGTGCGAGACATCACAGAGACGCACACCGCAAAAGTGGTTTACCGCACCCCTATGCTCACGTGGAAAACTACACGGAAAAAATAAGTCTTGGAAATGTAGCAAGTAATTTATTTAAGAAAAGTATAGTAATTAGAATACAATGTTTGTTGTGTATTCTGCACAATATAAGATACCCCGTATATAAAAAATAGCACACAAGTGCATCCGCAGCTGAAACTTCAGGGAAGCTGTATCGTCTTTTGCCAATCGTGTCCTCAAGACGACTGACTGCCCTGCTGGTCGACCTCACGCATCGGAATCCTTTGTATTAGGATGGTGTGAGGATTATCGCCTCCAGGAAATGTTTATATAAACATTAGGAAGGTCTACACTGCTAGCCGATTTGCGATCAAGTGGGTGGCAACGGAATATTCTCAGGCGAGCTGGCGGGTAGCAACAGATTACTCTCCTTTATTATAAAATACTCCTTTCAATCGTCCATTCTGACCATCGAGTCGCCCTCGGCTCGTCTCATCTGTGAAACTCCGACTATGTATCTGAAAAAATTGACAGAAGGTTAGAGTCTCTCATCAGAATACCATGGCATCTCTTGACTTTTGAGCCTTTCCATGTTTTCTAAAGAGAGAGAACAAATGTCGCCAGCCTCACCAGGAACCACAAGAACCGAGTGAGCGACTGAATCATCTCGGTTTGAAAGGAACCTAACTTCGACTGCTCTTGGTCCAGTCTTCGCCAGCGAAACTCCTCTCAACATATCTATGACCAGAAGATTTGTCAGAGCTGCACTGACTTGACTCTGGTCCAGCCTTCGCCAGTATAGTTCTCCGTAACGTGTCTGCGGCCAGATGACACGCAAGAACTAAACAGACTTGGCCCTCGATCGAGCCTTCGCCGGTGAAGCTCCTCTCAACGTGCCTATGACCAGTAAGCCCGTAAGAGCTAAATCGACTTGGCACTACAAATGGTCCTGACCTTTGCCAACGAACCTCCATCCACACGACTCAGACTAAAGGCCGTGCTAGAGCGTTCTCGACTCGGTCTGTTTGTCATCTCGTAACCCCAGCAGTTGTCAGAACAGGCCCAGTTAGCCTAGATTGCTTGTTTGCGTTCGAAATGTTCGTCGGCAGACTTGACTATCATTCCCTTAAGTTACAACTATTCAAGTACTTTGTGAACTCCTCAATGTCCGCACGTACTTGTAATTCATTCAGATAGACTGGCCCAGCTTTAACCTGTAAATGAGCAACAACAAGGATTTTCAACAATTATTTTACCTGATTTTATTCCAACGCATCGAAGGTAATCCATTTGCGCATGCTGTCTACCGTCACCACAGTCCTTTGACCTCGGCCTTTCTTGAGCTCCCTCAAGTCTGAAACTTCGTAGCGATCGTTAGGTAGGACAGCAGTAGCGCTTTAGAATACGGTTGCCACGCTCTGTCTATCTACGATGATGGATGGTATAATAAATTAAATATTCTACATGTCATATTTCATGTACCCTATCTTCCTTTCAAGAATGACTAATATCTATAAATTTAATTTCTTCACTAAATTTTTCCCAGTGCAATATTATGTAATGCGAATTACAAAGCTAAATTTGCACCATAAACTTGTGAAATCTTCGTAGTGATTCAAGGCTGAGGTGAAAAAAGGGGTCCATTGGAACCGTTTCAATCCATGCTTTTGGTTCATTCAGAAACCATTTATCATTTTGGGTTCCTTTTCGGCAAGAGAGGTTCCTGTTTGTAGCAGCTGCTTTGGAGCCGAAAATTGGTTCTAATAGAAACCCCAGTTTTATCTGTGTACAAGATGAAAATATACTCACATATTTGCCATGTGTTTTTCATAAATTAGGTAAATTAATAAGTCTGACATTATTTTTTACATTCTAATGTGAAACAAGTATACCTAATTAGAAACTCCTGTGATCTTGTGTATTAAAAGTATTCAACTTTTTATGATTTAGGTTCAAATGCATTCAAACTTTTTACGAGAATTATGATAAGAGATTAGTATCGGTTATAAAGGACGTTAATTTTTTTTATAACCAGAGTTGTTATCAGGTCAACAACGTAAAAAATTTTTAGAACTTTCTGAGAAGATAAATATTTTAACGCGTGCCTATAAAATTTCAGAAAAGAACCTAATGCGCATTTTCATGACGAAAAATATTTCTCAAAGTCACCAATATTTGTAAATATATGCCTTCTCTGAACATGTGATCCCAGGTGTCTAGCCCATCTTATATTTCTGAATAAACATTATTGCACGGCATAATTACTGATCGCGCATTATTTTATCGCATGTACGTATCGTGTTAGAAACAAATAACAAGGTGTCAGTTATCTTGCTTTTGTGTACTATTATTACATTATACTTACACTACATTTAACACAATTTTTCAAAATTATCAAAATTACGCTAAACTAACAGTACATAGGAGGAATATCTCTCGCTGTTTTGGCAAAAAATCAAAGTTCGACATTTTTCTCGAAAACGTTAAGATAATAATCTTAATTAATAATATTAGAAAGACAATTGTTTTCCTAATTAGAAATTTTGTAAGTCAGATGAAATAATTCACTTGCTACTTTCTTATCATTTGTGCTTCTTCAATATTTTTCATAAAAAATTGAGAATGCGTTTGAAAATCTTTTGATTTTTCCACAAATATTAGGACAAGATATTCTGATCGATTGCGTAGTATATATATATTGGTAGATCAGGATTATTTACAACAAAGAACTTCATTCTTTTTCACAATTTTCGTAAACGTCGCGATGGTTAGAAACTAGGGTAGACCTTATTCATAAAATTTAGAAAATGTTGTGCTCCTACGCCCTGTTTCCGTGAGGTTTTTTTTTTATTTTATGCGTAGAAGATGCAGAAAAAGATTCTAATTGGAATTAATTTTTTAAATTTTGATAATTTAATTTTAAGCATGAGTGAGAAATATTCACTCGCGTGAAATAATTTTGCGTGGCTCACGCATGGCAACAAAGTTTGAGATATCTGGCTAAAGCATGGGTCACGGCTGAATGGTAGCATGGCTAAAGCCTTACTCTTATCCGTCTCCCATGTTTAGGACTAGCCAAACGTGCAGCGGAAGGTGCACCAGGTGGTTTAGTACGTATTCTGGGAGAACTTTATAAAAATTTAAATTAACTAACATCGAAAATAACTACCAGTGGTGAGCAGACGATCCGGGTGCATCGGGTCGCGAACCATGTAGTTTAGCACGTATTCGGCGAGAACTTTTCCACAACTTAAATTGCGCCAAAAGCTAAAATAACCAAAAATGGTGAATCCACGATCTGGATGCACCGGACCGCGAACCAGGTCGTTTGGTACGTACTCTACGATAACTTTGAAAAAATTTAATTTGCGCTCACAGCTTAAATAACTGTCAATTGTGAATCGTCGATCTAGGTGCACCGGGTCACGCACCAGGTAGTTCAACACGTATTCTACGAGAACTTTTTGAAAATTTAAATTATGTTAACAGCCAAAATCATTTTAAAATAATTATGTCAACTACCAATGGTGAGGTGACAATCCAGGTGCACTGGATCGCGCATCAAGTAGTTTAGGACGTATTGGACCTTGGCACAATTTGAATTTCAAACAAATTCTCATGTAATACGTGCTAAACGACCTGTGCGCACCCCGGTGCTCCAGGATCGTGGATTCACCATTGGTGGTTATTTTAGCTGGTGGCGCAATTCATATTTCAAAAGTCATCTCGTAGAATACGTGCTAAACTACCTAGTACGCGACCCGATGCACCCACATCGTCGTCTCACTACCGTTCATTATTTTGGAATTTGGCACAATTCAAATTTTAAAAGTTCTCGTAGATGAAGTCTGAAAAGACCTGGTGCACGATTCAGGCCAACCGGAGCATCAAATCACAATTTGAAATTATTTTGTCTATCGACACAATTTGAATTTTTTAAAAGTTCTCGTAGATGACGCCATTATACTTGCTGGCATAATGATGCTTTCTCATAAGCCAGGTCCAGCTTTACTCAATTTATTTCTCGAAAGTTTTGTAGATGATGCATTAGCATTGAGTTCAATAGATATGCCAGTTATGGTGGATGGCGTGACTTATTATTTACAGCTTATTCCCTTGATTTCTTCTGTAGACTCCCCGGCTCGAGCATTGATGCAACATAGATTAAAATTTAATGGACTCTATGGCTGCAGTGTTTGCTATGCCCGTGGAGAGTATGCAAATAATGCGATAAGATATCCAGCTAAATTAATAGATTCTCCAAATCCTCAAAAACTTAATGAGAAGTCAGTATGGAAGGGATCTGATTGGAAGTCCTGGTTGTTATTTTTTAGCTTACCAATGTGCCTAGATTTGTTGCCAATAAACGTTCTACGAAATTATGCATTATTGGTTAAATCTTTGCACACACTTCTGAACGTCGAAATAAGTGAGGAAGAACTTAATCAATGTGATATAGATTAACGAAACTTTGTTCGCGGGTATGAAGAGTTGTACGGTGTAGGTCACATGACATTCAATTTTCACATGATTCATCATATTACATAGTGTGTAAGGTACACTGGCCCTCTTGCTTTTGATTTAAATTTTCCTTTTGAGGGCAACATTGGTTTTATAAAAAATTTAATAACCGCAACTAAAAGCGTTGGATTTCAAATTTGTATGCAATCTATGCAATTCATTTCATACAAGTGCTAAGCACGTAATTTTGCCACTTTGCCAACTGCCAACGTATTCTGCGATAGTCTGTTTACTGACAAAAAGTTCACACTTTCGGCAGAAATTAAGATGGGAGTTACTTTATTTGGAAAGCCGACGCTATCGACTGATGCTGATACTGCTAGAGCAAAGATATTCTCAAAATGTATTTACAAGAGGCAAACGCGGGTGGAAACTCGATTCTGAAAACATGTTTGTCGTGGATTTAGAAACACCACATATATGGGAAATTGTAGGTATCTTAGACAAGATTATTGTACCTTTGCAAACAGTACGGTCAAAAATAATCTTTTTGCGATTTGAAAACAAAAATTATGCCTGGAAACCTCCAAATTGTATTGAGACTAGTTAAGCAATAACAAGAACAGTTTTTCCTGAAATTCATTCACTAATTATAGAAACACTGTTAGTTGTTTGAAAATATATTTAGAAGTTTTGTAAATATTCAAAGATAATTTCAAACTTGAGAAGATTTCAAAAAATTTAAAACAAAGTTTAGATTTTTAAAAATTTCGAAAACAAATAAGCTTCTAAAGAATTTTTAAAGGTTTCTAGAGAATAAAAAATGTTCTATAGATGCCTGGAAAATTTCAAATGATTTTTTAAATTGAAAAATCACATTTCAAATGATTGCTGAAAATGTACAAAAAATCTGCAGTATTCAGAGACAATTTTTAAAATTTTTGAATTTTCGAAGTTTTGAACAAAATTTATTGAAAAGATTTCCATATTGTTATAAAAAAATGTACATCTTTAAAGGTTTCGAAAAAACTGTCGAAGCTTTTTAGGCATTTTTTAAGGTTTCCAGGAAAGGAAAAACTTTTCTTGAGATTTCCGGGAAAATTTTAATTAATTTTTCAAACATTTCAAATTATTTCAAAAGATTTCTAGAAATTTAAAACAACATTTGTAAGATTTTGAGGCCATTTTTTCATTTTCGAAGGCTTCTATATTTATTGAATGATTTGAGTTAGTTTGAAAGTTTTTTGAAAATTCATCTTTTTGGGTAGAAATATCATTTTTCTTGGTTAAAAATGAAACTATTTTGGTTGACGATTCAACTTTTCTGCGGAAAAATATTATTTTTTGTAGTAGAGGTTCTTTGGTATGTACAGTAATTTTGTAGTTAAGTAGAGAGTACACTGATTATAGGTATTATAGATAGATTGATTAAAACTTTATTTAAAATAATTGTACATATATATACACACAATAAAAATTATTTGGTGAAAAATATTTCTGAAATTTCATTTCGTTACTTTTATTTTATGTCGATACATCTATAAATATACTTTGTAATTTATTTATAAATTCATTTACGGCTACAGTGCGTTTTAGTTATAACTCATTAATTTCCTAACACACTCCACCTCATTTACTTTATTTTTTATTGTTTATTCGAATTTTTTATTTTAATTTTATTTATTACTCATATTTTATTTACCTTATTAAGTATAAATTTTAAATTCTATGAACATAATTTATGTTAAATTATTTTTCAATTTTTATTTAATCTGTCTTTTCCAATTCAAATTCATTACTTTATACTTCTTATTGGAAACAATTTATATTTTTAAATTGTAACCGGCATTTCCCAATCAGTTGAACATAACCTGGGGTAACCTATAAGTGTCAGATTCACGCTCATACAAAGTTGTTATGTGTGGATCGTATTTTTACCATTGAGTGTCATCTTTTAAGATCTCCATTTCATATTGAATTTCAACCCATTCATTTCGCGGAAGTTTTTCTCCTGTGCTTTCTTAATCCGGGCCTTCAGGAGTGAGTACTCGAGATGGATAAGATTCGATGAATTTTGCTCATCCCTGATATTGAAGTCAAGGCCGAGTGTTTCAGCAGCCTTCTCCGCTGCTTTGTACAGAAACGATCCTTTGCCCACTTCTTCGTGTTTCCTGGCGATTTTAAGAAGAGGGTCTTGTCCATTTGCGACTATATGTCGAAAAGTTATGCACATGAACAAAAGCATGCACCTTAAATCTTCTGTTCCGCGACTTGACATTTAACGCCGTCAAAGTGGTCGGGGAATATTAAATATGGACTGGACTTTCGTATTTTTACATTTCAGTGACACATTTGATTCACTTCTCAAAATTTAAATTATTTTAATCTGCGAACTTTGATATTTTGGAAATAAATTAAAAATTTTGGAGTTATTCTATCATATGTCACATAAAATTTTTAAATTATAAATAATTAAACCAGAAAAAAGGTATATATCAAAGTTTCAGATTAAGTTAAGCTTTTCGATGTTGAACAAATGCAAGGCATATCTGTAAAATCGTAAATTTTACAAGCGGTTACTTGTTCTTGGGTAGTTTCTTTTAAAAAAACTGATGAAATACTTTGTTCCGTATAACACTCTTACTAGTGTGAATATCGTGTTATGACAATTTTAAGAATTATTCAAAGCAAAATCAAAAATAAATGTAATTCAATGGCATTTTTTGTCTTATTTCTTTTTATTTTCCGAGTTTTTTACATCCTTAAGTATATAGAGGAAACATAAAACTACTATAAAAATATTATCATTTAAATTGAATCTCTATACTTGTCAAGAATTATACACTATATCTTCTGAACTTACCCTTTAATATGCCAATAACTTCTAGATCAATTTGATACGCCCTACCGAAAGAAAATCTCAGGAAGATGTCAGGCGTAAATTTCAGGTCAGGTTATCCAATTTCAGTAAATTATCAGACTCGATTCGAATGATTTCGTCTCTAGAGATAGCCTGAAAGATTTGGGTCCTTTTATTATCTTTTAATTTATGGCGGTCCAACCCTGAGGATTCCGAAACACGAAAGGTTTATCTGTCATAAAGGCTTCATGAAACTAATCCATTTTTACACAACAATTTTTTTTTATGCTATCACATGCATATATTTATTTGCGACAACTTATTTACTTATATATTTATATATCTACAGTAATGTTCTGACGGTGAAACTAAAAATTGATGCGTGTCTCACGTCCTATCTGCGATCTATTCGGCATACAATTCCATATCCGGGCCTATCCTGGACCTATACGGAGCGTTTGGAAATTCTATCCGGGTCTTATCCGATCCTAGCCGGGATCTATTCGGTATACATTTTCGTATTCGAGGCTATCCGGCACCTATACGGTGCACTTGAAAATTCTATCCAGTTCTAGCCTGGACCTAATCGGCGGACCATTTCGTATCCGGTCCTACCCGAGACCTGTACGGCGCGCTTGGAATGATTTATCCGGGTCCTATCCAAACCTGGCCGTGATATATTCGGTACAGTAACTTCATTTGTGATTAATGTATGAAGGTATCATGAATAGAGAATTTTTTCGCAATAAAATTATCTTTGCAATGAAGTTTGTTACGTTGTTAAGCGATTTTTTTTTCACTGACTTATTCAAACTTTTGTAGAGAGGTCAACATTTTTGAAACCTATAGTAAATATCTACCGCACGCCCTAACCAATTGAGTCATCGAACAACTTGGATCTTGTCAACAAAATCTCAACCAAGCTGTTTCACTGAAAAGCCAGGGCTAACCGAGGGAAATATTTTTTTATTTGTTTGTTTTGAATATTCAATGAGTTGGTGGATTTAAATAGGCTTAATTTAGCTATTTAAATTTAAATTGTGATATATAAATGTTCAATTAGATTAATAAATCAATTTGTAATTTCTGTTCAAATTGTGAAGCTCCAAAATTTAATGGATTTATTACTTTCAGATTTTTTGTAACTATAAAATATTTAAGTTTTAATAAGGTTTTCTAGCATAATTCAATATAATGATTCTAGTTTTAGTAATATTATTTAGTAAAAGTCTGCAAGTAAAAACAAAAGCAGCTACTACAAATAATTTATTTTAAAATTCAAGTTGAAAAAATGAATCCAGATAAAAAATACTTGAACCTAAAATATTCGATCTTTAAAGTTGAATGTAAACATAAAACTGGGAAATCTTTCATTTTAAAGATTGCCAATTTCAATATTTACATTTTTGAAGAGTCACAATTTAAAAAAAAAATCTCAAATTTCAAAAATATAGATTTACAAATTATTCCATTAATAGGACTTTCATTTTAAAGGCATGTAATTCGACACGTTTATTTAGAGCACTTCAATTTTTAAGACTTACAATGAAAAATTCTTCAATTCTAACGATTGTTTGTCCACTCTAGTGGTCAAGACCCCCCCCCCCAAAAAAAAAAAAAAAAAATTAGGCCTCAAATAATGAATGCCAAATTACAAAAAAATAGGGACTGAGGGGGGACTGCTAAATCTTTCTGATCTGGAAAGGGCGAATAACACTCTCAGACCGAGGCGAAACTGCTGAAACTTTATGATATGGAAAAGGCGGAAGACACATGGAGAATGAGGGGAAACTGCTTAATCTTTCTGCTTCGGAAAAGGCGGATAACGCTAAGAGAATGAGTGGCAACTGCTGCATTTTTGTGCTTTGACAGCCAAAATCATAAAAATTAATATTGAAATTTTTGAGTTATGGTGAAAAATATGTTGTTTTTTTTGCGCATTACTGTCCCTGACTTTGTGGTACGAAATCATGTGAAATTGGATGAAAACGTCAGAATGACTTCATATTTGGCATGGTGAACAAGGAGAAAGCCTCAAATAATAGAGGCCATAAATCATAAAAATTAATAGGGACTGAGGGGGGATCTTTCTGCTCTGCAAAAGGCGGATAACACACACAGACCGAGGCGGAACTGCTGAAACTTTATGATATGGAAAAGGCGAAAGACACATGGAGAATGAGGGGAAACTGCTTAATCTTTCTGCTTCGGAAAAGGCGAATAACGCTAAGAGAATGAGTGGTAATTGCTGCATTTTTGTGCTTTGACAGCCAAAATCATAAAAATTAATATTGAAATTTTTGAGTTATGGTGAAAAATGTGTTTTTTTTGTGCATATTACTTACCCTGACTTTGTGGTAAAAAATCATCTAAAGTTGGACGAAAACGTCAAAATGACTTCATATTTGGCATGGCGGACATGGAAAAGGCCTCAAATAATGAAGGCCAAAAATTATATATATTAATAGTGACTGAGGGGAAAATGCTGAAACTTGCTGCTTTGGAAAAGGCGGATAACACTCACAGACCGAAGTGAAACTGCTGAAACTTTCTGATATGGAAAAGGCAGAAAACACTTCGGTACTAAGGAGAATCTGCTTAATCTTTCTGCTTTGGAAAAGGCGGATAACGCTTAGAGACAGCGTGGTAACTGCTGCATTTTTGTGCATTGAAAGCCAAAATCATAAAAATTGATAGTACCATTTCTCAGGTATAGTGAAAAATGTGTCTTTTTGTGAATATTACTGTCCCTGACTTTGTGGTAAAAAATCATATAAAATTGGACGAAAAGTTCAGAATGACTTTATATTTGGCATGGTGAACAAGGAAGAGGCGTCGAATAATTAAGGCGAAAAATCATAAAAATTAATAGTAGCTGAGGCGAAAATGATCAAACTTGCTGCTTTGGGAAAGGCATGTAACACTCACAGACCGAGGCGAAAGGGCTGAAACTTTATGATCTGGAAAAGGCGGAAAACACTTAGAGAACGAGGGGCAACTGCCTAATCGTTTTGCTTCGGAAAAGGCGAATAACGTTTAGAGGATGAGTGGTAACTGCTGCATTTTTGTGCTTTGACAGCAAAAATCATAAAAATTAGTATTGAAATTTTTGAGTTACGGTGAAAAATGTGTTTTTTTTTTTTGCGCATTACTGTCCCTGACCTTGTCGTACAAAATCATCTAAAATTAGCTGAAAACCTCAAAAGGACTTCATATATGGCATGGTGAACAAGAAAGAGGCCTCAACTAATAAAGGCCAACAATCATAAATATTAATACGGATTGAGGGGAAAATGCTGAAATCGCTGCTTTGGACAAGGCGGATAACACTTACAGACCGAGGCGAAACGGCCGAAAATTTATGATCTGGAAATGGCGGAAAACACTTAAAGAACGAGGGGCAAGTGCCTAATCTTTCTGCTCCGGAAAAGGCGAATAACGTTTAGAGGATGAGTGGTAACTGCTGCATTTTTGTGCTTTGAAAGCCAAAATCATAAAAATTAATAGTGCCATTTTTCGGGTATAGTGAAAAATGTGTTTTTTTTGCGCATTACTGTCCCTGACTTTCCGGTACAAAATCATCTGAAATTGGATAAAAACGTCAGAATGACTTCATATTTGGCATGGTGAACAAGAAACAGGCCTCAAATAATAGAGGCGAAACATCATAAAAATTAATAGGGACTGAAGTGGGACTGCTAATTCTTTCTGCTTTTGAAAAGGCGGATAACACTCACAGACCGAGGCGAAACTGCTGAAACTTTATGATATGGAAAAGGCGTAAGACACATAGAGAATGAGGGGAAACTGCTTAATCTTTCTGCTTCGGAAAAGGCGGATAACGCTAATAGAATGAGTGGCAACTGCTGCATTTTTGTTCTTCGAAAGCCAAAATCATAACAATTACTAGTGAAATTTTTGAGTTATGGTGAAAAATGTGTTTTTTTTTTGCGCATTACTGTCCCTGACTTTGTCGTACAAAATCATCTAAAATTGGATGAAAACGTCAGAAGGACTTCATATTTGGTATGGTGAACAAGGAAGAGGCCTCAAATAATGAATGCCAAATTACAAAAAAATAGGGACTGAGGGGGGACTGCTAAATCTTTCTGATCTGGAAAAGGAATACATTCCAGCCGGTTTTAGCTCAAACGACTGAACGTTTTTTTCTTGGTATTTTGTGCGGGGTCCTTTAATTATTTGGTTGAAAGCTAAAATCTTTAGTTAAAAATTAATTTTTTTGGTTGAAGATTCATTATTTTCATTGAAGATTCATCTCTTTGGTTGAAAAATTAGTTATTTTGTTAAAGTTTCGCTTTTTATTTGGCTGAAAATTATTTTTTTTTTTTTACTGAAAATTTAACTATTCCAGTTGTAAGTGTTTTGTTGAATTTTTTTTCTTTAAAATAATTTTTTTCTTTAAACTAAAAATTTAACTAATTTGTGGTTGACAATTTGTCTTTTTTTGTTGATAATTCATCGTTTTAGTTGAAAATTCAAGTATTTGGCTATAAATTCATGTATTTTTTTTAAAGTTGTCCTTTTTAGTTGAAAATTAATCTTTATGGTTAAAAAATTTGTCTTTTTGCTTGAAAATTCAACAGTTTGGTTGACATTTTTTTTCTCTCTTGACCCGAAGAATCTTTCTTAGTTGAAAATTCCACTCTTGTTGAAAATTCGTCTTTTTTTCGTTTAATTCAACTGTTTTTGATTTAAAATTAAAATCTTTCTTTGTTGAAATATCAACTAGTACATTTTTTTTGAGAATCCATCTTTTTTTGATGAAAATTCAAGTATTTGGTCAAAAGTTAAACTCTTTTGGTTAAATTAATTTTTTGGTACAAGATTCATTATTTTAATTGAAAAATCATCTCTTTGGTTGATAAGTGATCTATTTTGTTAAAAATTCGTTTTTACTTTGGCTGAAAATTATTTTTTTGTTTTACTAAAAATTTCACTATTCCAATTGAAACGGTTTTGTTGACAAAAATTTTTGTTATTGAAAATTATTATTATTTCAAACTGAAAATTTAAGTATTCCAGTTAAATATTCCATCGTTTTAGTTTAAAAATTCATATCCTTGGTTGAACATTCAAGTATTTTAGTTAAAGTTTCATCATTTTAATTGAAAATTCATGTATTTTGTTACAAATTCGTTTTTTTGGTAGAATTGAATCTACTTTGTTGAAAATTTATGTATTTTGTTGAAAATTCGAGAGTTTGTATACAATTTTTTCTCTTAACTGAAAAATATTTTCTAGTTAATAATTCAACTCATGTTTAACAATCGTTTTTTTAGTTGAATTCAACTGTTTTTGATTAAAAATTAAATTTTTGTTGGTTGTAATATCAACTACTACATTTTTCGTTTAGAATTCATCTTTTTGTAATGAAAATTTAATTACTATGCTGGAAGTTAAACTCTTTTGTTGAAAATTAATTTTTTTGGTTGAAGATTCATAATTTTAATGGAAAATTTATCTCTTTGGTTGAAAAATGAGCTATTTGTTGAAAATTCGTTTTTTATTTGGCTAAAAATTAATTTTTTTGCTGAAAATTTAAGTATTTCAGTTGAAGCTTTAACTCTTTTGTTGCAATTTTTTTAAAAACTAATTTACTTTAAATTAATTCGTCTTCTTTGGTAGAAATTTATCTTCGTGGTGAAAAATTCTTCTTTTTTGGTTGAAAACTCAAATATTCTAGTTAAAGATTCATTATTTTGGTTCAAAATTCATCTTTTTGTTTCAAAGTGCAACTATTCCAATAGAAGATTCATCATTTAAATTGAAAATTCATCACTGTATTTAAAAATGTAACCATTTTTTTAATATGATTTTTTAAACTGGAAATGTAACTATTTCAATTGAATATTCCATCATTTTAGTTAAAAGTTCATATTTTTAGTTGAGTAATAATTTTTTTAACTGAAAATTTAACTATTTAATTTTTGGCTAAAATTTTAACTATTTCAGTTGAAAATTCATCATTTTAGTTGAAAATTCATCTATTTTGTTGAAAAAATCTTATCTTTTGGTAGAAAATTAATTTTTTTTTTCGTTTGAAAATTAATCTTCTTGTTTGAAAATTCATCTTTTGGGTTAAAAATTCAAAAATTAAAATCATATTTGGAATGAATGTTTAATTACTTAGTTGAAAGTTAAACTCTTTTGTTAAAAATTAATTTTTTTGTTGAATATTCATAATTTTAATTGAAAATTCATCGATTTGGTTAAAAAAATTAGTTATTTTGTTAAAAGTTCGTTTTTTATTTGGTTAAATATGAATTTTTTTACTGAAAATTTAACTATTCCAGTTGAACCTTGAACTATTTTGTTGAAAATATATATATATATATTTTTTTTGTTGTTGAAAATTTATTTTTTTTATACTGAAAATGTAACTTTGAGTCGAATATTCCATCATTTTAGGTAATTGAAAGTTCATCTCTTTGATTGAATAATAATTTCTTTAACTCAAAATTTAACTATTCAATTTTTGATTGAAAAATTATCTTTTTCAGTTGAAAACTCGTCTTTTTTGGTAGAAATTAATCTTCTTGGTTGAAAATTCATCTTTTTGGTTAAAAAGTTAATTCTTCTGGTTAAAGATTCATAAGTTATTAGTATGGTTTTATTTCATAGGTACTCCTCTTCAATACCTAAAAAAGTTGGCACGTTTCGATCAAACCCTGAAGTATGAGTTCACATTTTCGAAAATCCAAAATTTCCCCATGTTAATTAAATGGGATTTTGATGTGCCCGGTGGCACGTGTTAATATTCGAATTTCGAAAAAAAATTAGGGATTTTTTTTCTCTGGAAATGGAAAATTGGGGGGGGGGAGAGGGCTTGCTCTCTAGGGTGAAAAAAATTTTTGCAATGCATTTTTGGACAACCCTATTGTACACGTACTTGCAAATGCTGAATTCTAATAATTTTGAAAAGCTATTTCGATACTTATAAGATAGAAAATAATTTTTTCCAAAAAAAAAAGATAAAAATTTATTATTTTGTTTTAACTGAAATTATTTAGAGCAAACCTAAATTTTAAAGACGCTATGTCTCAGGTCGAAATTGATAAATTTGGCTTGGACAAAAATGTTGATTAGTTATTTACTCTGCTGATTCGAGAACATCATAAATATTATTTCCTGTAAATTTAATGTAAAAATTCCACGAATTGTCTGAATTACATTGAGTTTAAGTAAAAAAATACAACACAAATTTCTTTGATAAAGAACAGGTTCTTCAACACTTTTATTTAGGGAGAAAAGATGCGCCATTAAATTTCAGAATATGTAGAAGAATGTGTACTTTTAAAATTAAAATTTGAAACTGATTTGAAAAGTGTTCAGGAGTCAACTCTGTTCAGCGAGAAAAAATTATAGGCGATTTAATTTAATTTTTTAAAATTTTAAATCAATTTTTTTTAAATTTCATATATTATACTAGAAACAACTTCATTTGTGAAATAATAAAGAGAAATCATTATATTATGCTGAAAGTAAATAATTGCTGATCTACCTAAAAACCCTTTCGATTATAAAAACAAGTAATATTATATATAATTATAGTTGATTGGCTCTATTTGCGTTGTTTTCTTAGCTTGATTTACCATAATCATTTACATACTAATTGGAGATTAAAATTGCTAAACCTCTGGTGAATAGCGAGTTCAAGTAGATAGGGTCGATTTTAGTCAGACACACAAAGAGAAGAAGCGCTGCACAAAATTAAGCTTTAAATATTTCAGTTGATAAATATAATTTTATTTAAAAAATCAGAAGTAAATGAACGTACGCTTGGCGCGCGTTTACGTCCCTGAATTTTTACTTCCTAAAATTAAATATCTAAAGATTTGAAAAATCCATTATTAAACGAATTTTTTAATGTTCGGAGTTTTTCAAATTTTTGTAACAATAATTAATAATTTCGAATTTAAAGCGCTTCACATTTAAAATAATAAAGATTAAACGTTTTTAAATTTAAAACGTTCCAAATCAAATAATTTTACACTAGGTAAAATTTTGATGAAAGGACAATATCTCAAATGGAACAAAAAGGAATTAAACTGGTATCATTTTCAAATGAAAGCGTTTAGAATTGAATAATTTGGATATTAAAGTGTTTGGAATTGAATAATGTTTAATCAAAAGTCTTCAAAATTGAAACTTTTCGAAAATTGGACCATTTCATTAGAAAAGCGTGGAAATTATATCATTACTAATTAAAAGAGTTAGTAACTCAGCAATTTTTTTTTTAATTGAATAATCTTGAATCTGAGTGATTACAACTCAGATTAAAATTTCGAAAATAGGACAATCACAAAATGTTCAAAATTGAATAATTCCAGATTAGAATTTTGATAATTGAATCATTTAAAATTAAAATGAATTGACATTTTATTAATTCTAATTGAAAGCGTTCAAAATTGAATAATTTTAAATTGAAAACTTTTGAAATCAAATAATATTTGATTTGAAGCAATTAAAATTTAACAAATTGAAATTAAAAACTAATTTGAATGTTTCAAATTCGAAGCTTTTGAAATTCTATTTTATTATTTGATTTTTAAAATAATTAGACAAGTTTTTCTAAGATCAAAAAATAAATTCACAGTCTTTTCCCTCGATCAAAATGGAAAAATTTTCCATCATAAACCTACATAATTGAATTATTATTTTTTTAAAACGTTTAAAATGAAGTAATATTAATTTATAAATATTAAAAATGAAAAATTTATATTACAAATCATTGAAAATAAGACGAATCCGAACTTCATTTAAAACTGAAAAAAATGAAATCATAAATAATTTTGATAATGAAACTTTTTCTAACTCAAACCCTTAAAAATTGTAATTATTCTAGGTTAGTTCAAATTGTTTAAAAATTACCATTTTTGAATTGTTGATTAAACTTTTAGAAATTCAACCGTTTCAATTTTAATTGCAAAATTAAAACATATGAAAGGGAAAAATTGAAAATCCAGCGTTTAACATGAAAAATCTAAACTCTAAAATTGTATTCATTCTTGAAATCTTCCAATCAAATATTTAGAAAATTTTAATTATTCTTAAATTATTATTATTATATATATATATAATATATAATATAGTCAACCAAAAACCAACCTCTCACTTTTTCCTTTCTCCGTCCTTTTTATACTACCAGGGAACCAACATGTTTCGGGTCAATTTAGACCGTCAGTGGCAAGCCAAAAAACCTGTTTCCAAAGAAAACCTCCGTTTCTTAAAAAATGCTCAAACTGCGAATTTTGTATTCAATTTGTTTATGAAAACCAAATTTCTTGTGGAATGACAAAGCACTGAATCAAAGTGTTTGTGGGAAGTCAAACAAAACAAGTTTAAAAAAAGACTACTAAAAAATTGCTTAAATTGCGAAGTTATTCATGCAATTTGTTTATTATAATGACACTTGTTATGAAATAACAATATATACATTAACAATATTTTTTCAATAGGAAAGAGATCCCATTCATTGAAGCAATGTTTCAAGTTCTCGTGTCCTTCAAAATGTCGTAGTCGAAGTCCTGTAGATTCATCTCCGCATCGCTATAGGTTTGTACTCTAGCAAACAAAGTGGTCTTATTGTCTGCTAAGAGTTTTTAGCATTAATGTGTATCTTACTATTTTGATCCATAATTGTATGTATTTCTGAACCACACAGTAACTTACATTTTTTTTAAAGACAATAGTATGGATTTAATTAATGTCTTCTTCCCGGTCTTTGCCCATTTTCAAAATGTACATAATTTCTGTATAAGTAGACACTTGTTTCTGTACGCCTATGATACAAAATATATTATAGAAAGTAAGCAAATGTTCAAAGCAGACAAAAACCTAGAAGAAAGGCATAATGATTTTAAATAAAGTCATACACTTGTTCCGAATTCTTACATTATATGAGTAACAGTTCAGGAGATATTCAAGAATTTTCAATAAAAATATTTATATTGAAACTTTTAGGAAGAATTTAAACCCGCTTCAATTGAGGCCGTTAGAATCGCAGGTCCTAAGCGCTAAATTGAATTGCCGCTTTTTACTCCATTAATAAGAAAATTATATCTGTGTTAGATACTTGACGCCTACTTCAGTTTTGTGTAAATTCTGTATTCAGTGTGAACAATAATTTCTATACTTTTTGTGTGAGAAGATGTTTCTTGTATTCTAATCCAAGCATTAAAAAAAAATCGTTCTACAAGAAAGAATTGAAATTGGTCATTTTTTTTCTCTCCGAATACAGACTTTTGAGTATCTAACAAAGATCTAATTCTAGTATGTACTCTCTAAATCTGAATTAGTAGAAAACTACTAATTGGTAGTAGTTTTCTATTAATTCAAATAGTGCCGATTCGTTTACTAGTAATTTGTAAAAATTTACTAATTCAATGAGTAAGAATAACTGACTAAATGAATTAGTAGTAGTAGCACATAGAGTAATTTTCTACCAAAAAAT
The DNA here is from genome assembly GCA_011634705.1 of Andricus grossulariae. Taxonomy (NCBI): domain Eukaryota; kingdom Metazoa; phylum Arthropoda; class Insecta; order Hymenoptera; family Cynipidae; genus Andricus; species Andricus grossulariae. The sequence continues at coordinate 92,617,026 of JAABKJ010075445.1, read as the reverse complement.
ACGTTTTTTCAAGAAAAGAGATGATTTTTCAACTAAAGAAGACAAACTTTCAACTAAATAGTTTAAGTTTCAGTTAAAAAAAAATAATAATTTTCAACAAAAGAGTTTATCTTTCAAGCAAGTAGTTGTATTTTCCACTCAAATTGTACATTTTCTGGAATACTTGAATTTTCAACCAAAAAGATGAATTTCCAAACCAGAAAATCAATTTTTATACAAAAAGATTAATTTTATACCAAAAAAGACGATTTTTCAACAAAATACATGAATTTTTAACGAAATATTTGATTTTTTAACCAAAAATATCAGTTTCAACATAAATATTCAATTTTCTAGTTTCAATTTTCGGTGAAAAAAATTAATTTTCAACCAAGCTTATCAATTTTCAACTAAAATGGTGAATCATTGACTAGAATAGTTTGATTTTCAACTAAAAATGGTAATTTTTCAACCTGAAATTAGATGGTTTGATTAACAATTTTTTATTATGTTCAACTTAAGAGATGAATTTTTAACTACAATGTTAGAATATTCGATTGAAATAATCAGGTTTTGATTTAAAAAAAAAACTTTTTTTAAAAGAAAAAATGAATTTTCAACACAATAGTTCACTCTTCAACCAAGAAGATAAATTTTTAATTGAAATGATCAATCTTGAATGAAAAAAAATAATGTTTAACAAAAGAGTTTAACTTTCAACTCACAAAATTGAATTTGTATTACAAAAAAGATGAATTCTAAATGAAAAATCAAGCAGTTGTTATCCCAACCAAAAAAAAATTTTTAATTAGAAACAGTTGAATTACCCAAAAAAAACTACTTTTCGACATGAGTTTAATTTTCAACTTGAAAAGATTTTTAGTCCTCAAGCAAAGAGATGAATAATTGAATTTTTAACTAAAAGCGACCAATTATCAAACATAATAGTTCAATTTTCACTTTTAAAAAATTAAATAAACTAAATTAAAATTCTCGCGCTTTAGAGTATGTAGATACTTTTATTTTAACTTATCCAAAGTTTTCGGTGGTTCAAAAAAAGCTTTTTTGAAGATAAAAGAGTTTTTAATTCTGTTTAAAATTTAGGTTGAATAATAATTTTTGTCGCTTAGGAAAACTGGATCTGATGATTATATTAATACATTTTCAACTAAAATAGATGATTTTGCAAACATAAAAGAACAATTTTTAATCAACTAGTTGAATTTTCAAGCTAACATTTTTTTTACGTAAAAGGACTCTGTTTGAATTAAGTGCCAAAATTAAGGGATCGCAGCGCCACTCTCTTATATAATTTCCGGTATCAAACCGAAAATCCCAAAAACGCTAAAATTCGCCCCAAATCCCATCAAATTAATTTCTAATAAAAAAGATAACCAAAAAGGAGAACTTGTCAACAAAATACACCAACTAACTGAAAAAGATACATTTTTTAATAAAAAAAGAATATTTAAAATGTAAACAAATGAATTTTCAACAAAAAAGTTTTTTTTTTCAACTAAAGAAATGAATTTTCAATGAAAAATATGAAATTTCTAGCAGAAGAGATAAATTTTCCATGAAAATTTAGAATTTTAATTGTAGAATAATAAATTTTCAACAAGAAAAAAACGAATTTTCAAAAAAATAGTCATATTACAAAAAGAAAAAGTTTAATTTTCAGTTAGAAAAAAAAATTTTCAAGCAAAAAAGGTCAAGTTTTCAACGAAGTTAATACATTTTCAACTAAAATAGATGATTTTGCAAACATAAAAGAACAATTTTTAATCAACTAGTTGAATTTTCAAACTAACATTTTTTTTACGTAAAAGGACTCTGTTTGAATTACGCGCCGAAATTTAGCGATCGCAGCGCCACACTTTTTATCCAATTTCCGGTATCAAACCGGAAACCCCAAAAACTCTAAAATTCGCCTCAAATCCCATAATTTTTGTCTACATCCTGACAAAAAGAGGCCTTCCCCGAATATCTGAAAGTATAAAAACTCGTGAAAAATGTAAGTTTCCTAAAATCGGAATGAAATCCACTGCAGGGTCAAGTGCACTTCCAAAAGTTCGTCAGTGATCAGTCGCCATCTTTGGTGAAGTGAAGACAAGGCAAATCCGCGAATGCGAATCTCTCGTGTCGCATCTTTTCTCGACTGGTGCGTACGTGAGGTGAATTTATTTATGTGTAAAAAGTGCGACAGGCCTTGGCTCGTTTTGCGAAATCGGGTTCGGCGAAAGTGAATTCGTGCCGTGAACATTATCGGCTTTCGGATTCCGAAGACTCGACTCGTCTCGTGCCATCGCCTATTTTGCTTCCGATCGCGACAGGAATGGACAGGCTCTCGATTTTCATTTCCAGAAGTAAGAAATTGCGAATTTTCCTCATCTGAAGGGACGCTCTTCTTCTCGAAAGTGAAATCGCGACCAAGTGCGGAAGGACTCGTCTCTCTGCGGGAAACGAGGTTAGATAATCGGGGTTGTTCGGGGTGGAAAAGCAGTGGATAAGGATAATAATAGTGGTATTATTATCATCGGGGAATTATCATTGGTGGTGAATGAAGATGAGCTGTCAAAGGAATGAGGGGAAGATAACAGTGCCGGAGGACTTGAGGGATATTTTGCTGGAATTTACGATCAGCTATCTGCTGGAACAGCCGGGGGATATTGTGGATTATGCGGTCGATTTTTTCACCCGTCTGAGGGAGAATCGACAGACGCAGCTGATCCAGGCGAATGCTCAGACGTGTTCGTCGACACCGGACGAGTCAGTCGACGACGAGGGTGAGTTGCAGCGGGTTGTCTCTCCCTTTTTTTCCATTTTAATTACATTTTTAATCAAGTTTTTGAGTGAGTGACATGTCGATGGAGCAGGTGCAAAATAGGGGGATGCTGGGGTTTGGGGTGTCCCAGGGTTTGGGAGGTAGGATTCTTCATTCATCACTTATCGTTTTTATAGATTTTTGTGATTTCAATATTTCTTTCATAGTTTTACCAATTTTTTTGGTAATTCGAAATTTAAAGAAGAAATGGCGGCAGGCCTCGGACTCTTTGCACTATTTTACACTTTTTTTTAATAATGACACTATTTTTTAAAAATGGTCTGCTAATGCCACTTTCTGTACTTTTTCTTGAAAAATATTTTTTTTACTTTATCAATTGGCTACAAATTGTCTCAATTGCTGATTAGGGGCTGTCCGAAATGATAAATTTTTAAAGCAAAAAATACGAACTTTTAACAAAACAGCTGAATTTGCAACCAGATAGTTACATTTTTAATCAAAAAAATGAATTCTCCAAAAATTACATAAATTTTCCACAATATGGTTGAATTTTCTATCAAAAAATAAGAATTTTCAACAAATTACATACACACTTACATAAAAATTTTGAATTAAATAGTTGAATTTTTAAGCAAAAAAATATAAATCTTTAACCAAAAATGATGCAGTGTAATTTTTATTACAGCGAATTAATTTTCAATTTAAAAAAAAAATAATTTTCTACAAAACAGTTTAATTTTGTACCAAATAGTTTAGTTTTATACCAATTTGTGAAATTTTACAACCATCCAAAAAGATGAATTTTCAACGAAAAATTTAATATTTGATATTTCAACAAATAATATTTTAATTTAAAATAAAAAATATCACGAGACACGTGGACAATACTTTTCCGCGTTTTCGAGCGCGCGACCCATTCTTTGATCCGAACCCTCAATTTAAAATTTTCAAGTAATATATTACTTGAAAATCTTTAATTATAAGCACTTATAATTTAGGCTGAGGATATTCGTACGGTTGGCCGCACACAATCTTGCAAAATGATTGGGAAGCTGAAAAATGGTTACATGGTGGGGGGTGGTGGACAAAATTTTCACCAATCATGCCACTATATCTCGTAGGGCCGGCCGTACGAATAGATACTTCGTAAAATTCAATGCTTAATCAAGGTGGCAGTATCTCAGGGGAAATCAGGCAAAAGTCAGGAATTTTGAAAAAAAATCCGGCAATACTCAGGGAAATTCTATAAGAGGCGCTTTAAACAACTGTCAAGGATAATAAATCTGAATTTTCAAAATTTAAATTTGTTTTATTCTGTTTATAAAAGATTCTGTTAAAAATCTCACAAAATTAAGATTCTGATCTTTGAATATTAATGGTCAGGCAAAATAAAAAATTGTTCAGAGATAAATTAGGGAAGTTTGAAAATGAAATTTTACGATCAGACTGTGATATAATATTCTTATCAGTAATTTATGTGCCTTTTATTTCTATTTCCTTTTTTGCAGTTGTTTCCTCCTGACGATCCAATTTTTAGTTTAAAATTTTATTATTTGGTTGAAAATTAAACAATTTTGTTAATAAGTCATCCTTTTTCGTTCGAAAACTAACTTTATATTAAAAATTCATATTATAGTGTTCAAAATTCATCTGAAATCATTCTTGGTTGAAATTTGAATTTTTTTTAAATATTCGTCTTTTTTCGTTCAAAAACTCATCTGTTTTAGTAGAAATTTCTTTTTTTTTGTTGATAAACGGCAACAGTTTGGTTGGAAATCAAACTTCTTTGGTTGAGGATTAAACTATTTTGTTGAAAATTCGTCTTTCTTGCTTGAATGAAACGGGTTGTTATTTAAAATAAAAATATTTCTTTGGCAAAAATATTACTATTACATTATTTGTTGAAAATTCATCTTTTTCGGTTGAAAATTGAACTACTTGGTTCAAGTTTGACTGGTTGAACCACTTTGTTAACAAAAACTGTATTTGTTGAAGATTTATCTTTTTGGTTGAAAAATCTTTTTTTTATGGTGGAAAATGTTTTTTTTTGTTTGTTCAAAATTCATATTTTCCATTTGAAAATTCAACTTTTTAACAGAAAATTCGTATTTTGGTTTAAAAGTTCAACAATTTGGATGAAATTTTTTTTTTTTCACTGAAAAATCTTTATTTTTTAAAAATTTGTCTTGTTGTTTGAAAAATTCATCATTTTAGTTGAAAATTCATCTCTTTGGTTGAAAACTAGACCATTTAGTTGAAAAATCTTTTTTCTTTGTTGAAATATCAACTACTACATTTTTTGTTGAAAATTCAACTTTCGAGCTGAAATTCAACAAATTGGTCATAAGTTAAAGTATTTTATTAAAAATTAAATTATCTAGTTAAAATTAAACAATTTTGTTAATGAGTCAACCTTTTTGGTTGAAAATTTGACTGTTCTGTTGAAAATTCGTCTTTTTAGCTTGAAAATTCAACGATTGGGGTATAAAAATAACTTTTTATTGAAAATTCATATTATAATGTTGAAAATTCAACTGAAATCTTTCTTGATTGAAAATTCAGTTTTTTTTTTAAATTTGTCATTTTTCGTTTAAAAATTAATATGTCTTAGCAAAAATTTCATCTTTTTTAGATAAAAATGCCACAGTTTAGTTGAAAATTATTCTCCTTTGGTTGAGGATTCAACTCTTTTGTTGAAAATGTATGTTTTTGGTTGAACTGAACTGTTTTTTATTCATAATAATTTTGTTTTGGTTGAAATATCACTATTACATTATTTGATGAAAATTAATCTTTTTTTGTTGAAGATTCAGAATTTCTATCGAAAATTCATCTTTTTGTTGAAAATTCTTTTTTTCTGGTCCAAAATAACTTATTCATTGAAAATTTATATTTTCGGGTTGAAAATTACAACTGATTTACAGAAAATTCGTATTTAGGTTTGAAAGTTCAACAATTTGCATGCACTTTTTATTCTTATTTAACTGAGAAATCTTAATTTGTTCAAAATTCGCCTTTTTGGTTCGAAAATTCATACCTTTGGTTGAGAATGGACCATTTTGTTGAAAAATCGTTCTTTGTTAGGATGAAATATTAACTACTACATTTTTCGCTGAGAATTCATATTTTTGTTTAAAAATCAACTTTCGCATTGAAATTCCACAAATTTGTCAAAAATTCACGTATTTTGTTGAAAATTAAATTATTTTGTTAAAAATTAAACTATTTTCTTAAGAACTTTAGAGATGCATTCGGGCGAGACGAGACAAGAAAACATCGAGTTCGGGAATCATCCCGACTGACGATAGCGAGAAGTTGTCCCGTATCTCGTGATTTTGGTCGAGAATCTCGGAAACCGCATTTTTTAGATGACAGTTGCTCCCAGTGGGACCCTGCGGTGGTTGTTAACCTTTAGTTTTTATTTATATATATATATATGTTTCTCCATTACCAAGATGTTGAATGGTATTTCCGCCTATGAGTTGAAAATCCTGATCGCAACGCGATGATGTAGTTTCTAGTCTTTCTTGGATTAGGTGGACGCAGGCACACTTTTCCTGTCTGAAAATCATGCCAATCGCTTTAAAGTACCTATCCACTACCTGCACAAGGAAATTAAGGTCCTCTTTCGAGGAAGCAAAGAGCTTAAGGTCAAAGTGTTATCGAATGTCTTACGGTAGTCAATGCAAGCCGTGGCCAGATTGCGTCGATAGCTGATCGATACTTGGGTAATACATATGTCTATTAGCAGATTCTCCTTACAACCAGCCAGCCCTCTCTTGCATCCATGTTGTTCAACTATTGCACTCCACACCGGTTCGATAGATGTTCATATCGTAGTGAATTGCTTGCAACTGGTGATTGAACAAGCTATGAGCCTGCAGTTCTGTGGACTTTACAAATTTCCGGTCTTAGGGATCAATAGCGTGCGACCTTCCACTAGCCACTGCGGGATGTGTTGTTCTCCGTTTAAGAAAACAGTAAATATACGAGCTGGATGTTGGTGCGCAGAAGTGAACTTCTTCCACCAAAAGTTGTTAATTTTATCTGGCCCTGGCGCTGCAAAGTTCTTAGTTGTAGCGATAACTTTCTTCACTTCTTCAGCAGTAATTAGTGGACACTCTTTCTCTGGACCTTGCAACCTTTGCCTCCATATATTTTCTCCTAGAAGACTTGAATCGCTTCTCGGCTAGGCGGATTTTTAACGGCACGTGACGTTTTATTGAACAGCCGGGAAGCATGAGTAGAAAAGGTGAAATTTTCCTGAATCGACTTTACTCGCCGTTCAAGGCACTGTTTCGCTGTTGAAAGAGATCTTATTTTTTGGGTCCAGTGTTGCTTGATAGTCAACAGTTTACACTTGTTCAACGTGTGATTTGCTTTCCTGAAGTTTCGAGCTAGTGCCCTAACTTTTGTAGTCAATTTTTTATTTGATGTTTTGTAGCTAATCACGCATTGAATATTCAACGCATGCCGTCTCGACGTTTCAATTTTAAACTGAAGCTGTAAAATGCGCTCGCGAGTCCTACTTAGGCGTGCTCAAGTATCGTTCCTTCTATTGTCGCCAGGCAGGGAAACGGCCTTCTCGTAAACTACACATTTCAGATTCCAGAAATTAACATCTTCGGGGAGCAAAGCTGAGAAAGCAGTATTAGCTTCAGATAATTTGTCCATCCTGAGAAAGAAGTTTTGGTGGATTGATCTCCTACTTCTCATGTTGGAATTATCGGATATCTGCAGAGGTGGTCTTGCTGGAACGGGTGGTACGTTCGCTGGCGGATGTTGCTCTTCTTCTTGACGATGAAGAGCTTCATATCCGTTTTTCCGCATAAAGGATACCTGATCACTTAAATACTGTGGCGTTTTATGAGCATATTCCGGGTTCATATTGACCTAACGCCCATGCAACATCTGTATGAATCCTCTTCTAGCCGGTGAGGTTCTTTGCCAACAGGTAACGATGTCCTTACTGAGTTGGTGCGACGACGTAAATCTATGTTCTTCCGTTTTCCCATGGCCAGTGCCTGATCGTCGCCTCGGTGGTCCTATTGTCATTCCCAACAGAACCTGCGAAGAAGCTGCGAATTAAGTAAAGTGACTGATGAGATGAGGATGTTATAAGTTAATTTCATACAATGTATGAAGTCATTTGCGATCATGTTGTAGGTACAAAATTAGGAGCATGGTGTAGTTTACATTTCGTCTTTTGCCGCTGTTATGTTTACGCAGCGGCCGCGAGTAATGGAAGTGACAACATTCGCCTCTAGATGCTTTCTTAGCGCTACCATATACCACTCTATAGGGTTTTAGTCGCTTGCTTCACGATTGTCATTCATACCTTAGCTCGCTATATTTGTGGATCTTAATTGTATCGGTTGCCCGCAAATTTCGGTTAAGTGGACAAGCAATATCGATGATGTAAATTCTTCCACTTTTTTCTCACATTGCAGTGTCCTGTCGATTGGCTCGAATGTAACGATCCGTCTGGATAGTAGCATCTCAATATAAGATGTGATCTTCGTTTGCTCAAACGGGCATTGGGATGTAACCACAGAATAGCATCCATTCTGATTAGATTCCTAGGTTTAGCGCAAGTTGTTGATGTATAATGCCCGCCATATCATTATGCCTGTGTGTATATTCTCTTTGTGCCAATACGCGACAACCATCAATAATATGCTCGGTGGACTTAATCGTATCTCCACATAATCGGCAGCGGTCAAGCATGTCTTGATGCAGCACGTGTTTGCGATAATCTTTGGCGCTGACAACCCTGTCCTGGATCGCAATAACGAATCCTTGCGTTTCTGAATAGAGGAAGCCCTTTCTCAGCCAAATATTGGATGCCTCACTTAAAAACCGTTTTTTCTGACTCAGGGGGCCTCGAAACGTCGACATTTGATTGAATCCGCGAAAGTCATTTTTCACATGAAACCAAGACCTTCTCATTGAGATGAGAATGTAAAAAAATTATATGCATGAAAAATAAATTAAAAGTACCTAAAATTATAAAAGCGGAAGTTGGGTTACAAGTATTTAGATTTAAAATCCAGAATGCAATATTAGGTCTGGAAAATATTATGTAATTATTAAAAACATGTATAAAAATATCCCTAGCTGATTAAATGGGGCACAAATATGTAATACAAATGTTCAAATACTTATAAATGTTATTCGTTATCATCACCGTCTTCACAAACAGATTTGGTGCAAACTGTAGGATGATAATCATCGTAAAACATTTAAAACATAGGAAACTTTCACATATGACGTACCTTTAATGTAGACCTTTTACCCCCCCCCCCTCCTCATCAAAAGATAAATTTTCTGAAATGCTCCCATACTCGCTCCCAAGTTTTAAAATAGTTTTAATCTATGCAAAACCTCATCAATTCCTAGAAATATTTCTAGTTGACTCCAATTTTTCTTAAAATTTTGAAAAATCATTTAAAATGTTAAAAGATTGTCTTGAAATCTTCGAAATTTTCCTAGGAATTTTGATAAAATTTATATTTTTTGTTACTATGTTACTATGTTTTTTTGCTTGTCCTAAGTTCTCGGCCAAAAATATTGTGTAGTTTTGAAGTGAAGCTGGGGAGAATTGTAACACACATAGCCTAAAAATACATACACATTAATGAAGTTTAGCAAAATTAATTTTTTCTCAATTATTCCACAAAATTAATTTTTGGTATAAAAAGAAAGAGAAAAATTGTCGACCAAAACTGAAATATTCAAGTTGTAAGTTACAAAAAGAATAACGATATGTCAAACCAAAAAAGACGAATTTTCAACTAAAAAATATAATTTCTTCATAAAAAATGGAATAATTAAATTTTTATTTAAAAAAAATGAATTTTTAGCTGAAATTATGGAATGCTCAACTGGAATAATAGTTACATTTTCAGTTTTAGAAAAAAGGAAATATTTTTCAACCGAAAAATAAACAAATTTTCAACAAAACAGTTACATTTTCGCCAAAAAAATCCTTTTCATCCCAAGAAATCAGTTTTTAATGAATACAGTCAATCTTCAAACAAGAAGAAATTAATTTTGAACAAAAGTGTTTAACTTTCAACCAAGTAATTTTATTTCCAACCTCAAGAATGAATTTTCAACTTAAATATTATTATTATTCAACCGGAGTACCGAAATTTTTACCGAAAAGAAGAATTTTTAAACAAGGAAATTAACAGTCAAAGAAATAAATCATTTTGTACAACAAAAAAATCGATTTTAAAAAAATACGTGAATTTTCAAGGAAATAGTTGAATTTTAAATTAAAAAATACAATTTTTCAGCCAAATTGTTGAATTTTGAACTATGAATGTTCAATTTTCAACAAAAAATTTAAAATTTATTATTAATATTCAAATTAAATGGTCGAATTTTATACCTACAAAGAATATGAATTTTCAATAAGAAAGATTGGTTTTCTAAAAAAAAGGGTCGAATTTTCCACAAGGTACATACATTTTCAAACAAATAATTGAATTTTTAAATAAAAAATATCAATTTTCCACCAAAAAGTCGAATTTTTATCTGAAAAGGTAAATCTTGATCAAAAAATAGAATAGTTGAATTTTCCGTAAAAAATCTAATTGCTTTTTAAGAAAGCAGATTTTCAACAAAATAGTTCAATTATCTACAGGAATAGTTGCATTTTAAACCAAAAAGTTGATCTTTGAACTAAAACAATGAATATCCAACTGAAATAGTTGAAGTTTCAAAAACAACAAAATTAATTTTTGGTATAAAAAAAATAAATTTTCGACCAAAACTGAAAATATTCAAGTTTGAAATAAAGAAAAAAAAAACAATGTTCAACGAAAACAAAAACGAATTTTCAGCTAAAAAAGATAATTTCTTAAGCAAATATTGAATAATTAAATTGTTATTTAAAAAATTGATTCTTAACGAATTTGCAAATAATACGTGGAACGGGGTACATGGATTTAAATAATGTTTTGTGAACGGTGAGAGCCTAATTTGAGATGAAAAAAGCTCAAATCGTTTGATTAGATACAAATTGGTTTAGGAGAAAAAAATGGTTGAAAGAAATTCGCGCGCAATGACTAACGGTCGAATTGTAGAATCATCGAGCAAGCTGCGTTAGAGGAACGGTCTAGGTTCTAGGCTATGGTGTCTGCCTTCATGCGTTCACGTCCTCGTACTTTTTTAAATTTTATTTCGTTTCTAATTATTTTTTTTAACCCTAAATATGCAAAAATATTATAAAATTAATAATAAATATTTCAAATAATTGATTTGAAAAACAGAAAAATTGTAAGTTTTGACACAAAAATTTGTTTATCAATAAGTTGATGTTTGCAGCAAGTAATAAATTAATATCCATCCGAAGAAATAACACAAGAGACGGGAAACGGACAGGGGCCGCGTCAATAGATACTGACGCGGCGACAACCATTGTGCACACCACCCATATGCTGACCGATACCAGAGAGGAGTTAATGAAAAAAAATAAAAGCGTGATCCCAAAGAAACAGTCAAAATGTTACACGGCTACAATTCAAGTAGCGGGAATCGTTACAAATGCAATGATAGATACAGGCGCAGAAATTACATGTATTTCTAAAGAATTCTTCAATGCAAAGAAAGAGCGATTTGAGCGATATCCCTGCTTACCACTAGTGGGCGTGGCTTTAACAGGGCCCATGGGAGGCAAAGCCGTGCATCTGAGTCAAGAAATTTATGCAGACGTACAACTTCCGAATTTACTGGTACAATTCACTTTTCCGGCCGTACCGAGACTATTACGCACATGTATAATCGGAATTGACATTCTCGATTAACATAAAACCAGAATCGACCTAGACCCAAAATTGTTAACCTACCCGTATCTTGATGGGCAACCGGCAATAAGAATTGTGCAAAATAATAGGAATGAGAATCTAGAGGGGCCATGCAACGTGAGCAATGTCGAATTTTCAGTCAAAGCTTTCGAAGAGGCGCAAAATTCGCATGACACACATACGCCTATGGATAAGAAACAACTTCCCTTGCATATTCAATGGTCGGAAATTAAAGAAAAAATTGAAGAAAACCCTGAATTAAAACAAGAAGAAAGAGAATAGCTTGGGAGTATTCTCTGAAAACATCGCGAAGTATTTCGACGTGAGCCTGGATTATTAACGAACTATGAGCACGTGTTAACAGTAAGAGAGGGGCAAATATTCGTGGGACGAAGCTATCCCATTCCCATGGCCCATCGCGAAATGGGAGACGAAGAAATACAGAGGATGCTCGACATGAATATCATTCAACGATCGAACAGCCCATATTTAAACCCAGTCGTGCCAGTGATTAAAAAGGATAGCACTTTGCGTTTATGTCTCGATGCACGGAAGCTGAATGAAACCTTGATCAAAAATTGGGAGTGCCCGGAGTCTGCGGAAGTAATATTTCAAAAATGTCAAGGCATGAATATCATGTCAAATCTTGACATGACGAGTAGCGCTACTAGGCATGGGAGAACATATAATAACCTTCGTCGATGACACACTGATAACATCGGAAAACCATCAGCAGCACTTATAACACTTAAATAATATTTTTAAAATATTGGAAGAAAGTAATCTCACACTCAATCTTGAGAAGTCTCATTTAAAAAAAAAATAAACTAAGTTTCTCACAGAAAAAACAGAAGATAAACTTTACATCGCTTTCCGGTGAAAGATTCGCTGCAACAAAAATTAGCCTTCTCGAATAAACTTTACACGAAACTGAGATAATTTCGTGTTTTGAAACTGTCTCGGAATAATTTTTATTGAAAAAGCTTCGTCTGCTATGCAGTGGATGGCAGTGCAAAGAACAGGGAAGTATGAATGAAATTGACCTGGAAATCAGGACACCAGTTTTTAAAAAACATTGCACTTATTACAATTTTATTTTAAAAATAATTACACTTATCGCGGGCGAATGGTTATATATTTTTCATAACTGCCAATAAAGCACTTGACAACATTCGAACAAGTCGCCATATTCACTATAATCTTAACCATAATTCGCAAGTCATGAGATAGGAATTTCCGTGTTGAAACTTTCGAGATCCGTTGGTATTGCAGTTTTATATAAAAGCCTTTTCACGGAGCAAAAGTTTGAAACTGAAAGATGAGTTCTGAAAAACTACAACTCCTATCAACCATATTTAATGCTTTAAATTTTTATTATTTAACAAGTTCATTTTCAAACAGAAAAATAAGGAAAAAATGTATCTGGCTCATTTTTCAAAAATTCTGAAAATTAATTTTTTGAACTCAGAAGTTTTGCTACGTATAAGGACACGGTGAATCGTAACATTTTATTTATAAAGTTATTAAATGAATATTTATCAAAAATATGTAATGTAAATTGAAAATCTTAATTTTGTACTGTAGATAACTTACTGTAGATAACTTTGTTTTTTTTTCAAAACTCAGAAAAATATGATTTTTCACCATAAGTGTATTTGGACATTATACTTTAATTTCTAAAAACTATTCAATTAAATTACAAAATCCATAAAAAATGTGTAATCATTTTATTATTTTACTAAATGGCTTTCTCGAAATGAAAAATAATATTCAAATACACTTGTAGTGAAAAATCGGGACGACTGAAAAATTTCGAAAAATAAAATTCTCGAGACTGTAAAATTCCTGAATTATAAAATCTCCGAATAGGAAAATTCCATAGTAATAAAATTCCCGGACAGTTTATAATTTACCGATTTTGAAAACTCCTGAATAATAAAATTCCGGACATTAAGTTGCCGAATTCTGGAATATACAAACTAGAAAATTCCCTAATTATAAAATTCCCAAATTTAGACAATTGAAAAATGTAAATAATAATTCAAAGAAATTTCCATTTTATCTTCTTATACTTAAAACTCAGTGCATATTTAGGTCAAATTAATGTGGGTCCTGTATTAAATCTAATTTGAACCGTTTCAAATTCCTATAGTTCATAGTAAAAATATTCCATTTTAAACAAGATAGGTGAATTTTTTAACCAAATAGTTGAATTTGGAACCAAAAAGATTAAATTTCTACCAAAAAAGATGATTTTTCAAGGAAATACATGAATTCTCAACCAAAAATGGAATAGTTAAATTTTCAGTTGATAAATTAATTTTCCAGAAAAAAAAAACAAATTTTAAACTAAAACGATGAATCTTTAACTGAAATAGATGAATTCTGATCCAAAAGGATGCATTTTTAACAAAAGAATAACTTTCAAAAAAGTAGTTGTTATCTTCAATCTAAAAGATGAAATTTCAACTAAAATGATGAATACTTAACTGGAATGCTTAAATTTTCTAACCAAAAAGATCAAGTTTCAAACAAGAAGGTTAATTTTAAACATAAAGAATAATTTTCTACCAAAAAATACGGTTTTTTTTTCAAGAAAAGAGATGAATTTTCAACTAAAAAACACAAACTTTCAACCAAAAAGTTTAATTTTCAGTTAAAAAGATTAATTTTCAACAACAAAATTTCCTACAAAAAAAGGCAAACAAATTTTTAGTCAAGGTGATAAATTTTTTAATAAAATGACGAGTCTTTTACTAGAATAGATGAATCTTGAACTGGAGTAGATAAATTTTAAGTCAAATAGATGCATTTTTAACAAAAGAGTTTATCTTTCAACCAAGTAGTTGTATTTTCAACCAAAAAGTTGAATTTTCAACTAAAATTGTACATTTTTAACTGAAATACCTAAATTTTGAACCAAAAAGATGAATTTCCAAACAAGAAAATTGATTGTTATACATAAAGATTACTTTTCTACCAAAGAGGAAAATTTTTCAACAGAATACATACATTTTTAAGGAAATATTTGATTTTTTAACAAAAAAGATCAGTTTTCAACATAAAAATTCAATTACTTAGTTTCAATTTTCGGTTAAAAATATTAATTTGCAACCAAGCTTGTAAATTTTCAACTAAGATGATGAATCCTTGACTGAAATAACTTAATTTTCAACTAAAAATGGTAATTTTTCAACCTGAAATTGAATGGTTCAATTTCAAATTTTTTATTATTTCCGACTAAAGAGAAGAATTTTCAACTACAATGTTAGAATATTCAATTGGAATAATTACATTTTCAGTTGGAAAAGAATTAATTTTCTGTTGAAGAGAAAACAAATTTTCTACAAAATAGCTCACTTTTTAACAAAAGAGATAAATTTTTAATGTAAATGATGATTCTTGAACCAACAAAAATTAATTTTTAACAAAAGAGTTTAAATTTCAACTCACAAAATTAAATTTGTATTCAAAAAAAGATAAATTCTAAACGAAAAATCAAGTAGTTGTTATCGCAACCAAAAAAAATAATTTTTAATCAGAAAAAAATGAATTTAGCCAACAAAAAACTAATTTCCGACATGAGTTTAATTTTCAACCTAAAAAGATTTTTCAGTCGACAAGTGAGAGAAAAAATTGCCACAAGCTGTTGAGTTTTCAAGCAAAGAAATGATTACCATGATTACCATTTTATTTAGTAGAAACTGATAAAATTACTGATTTAACAGTCAGTGACAATGCCACTAATTAGATTAGTAAAATTTCTACTAAATTGGATTTTGAGAGTAGTGTTATATGTCATATAATAAATATTTTTTCCTTGTAGAAAAAAAGTGAACAATTTTTTTGAATTTTCTAAATCGATATTGATAGATTATGCAAGGACATCAAAGGTTACTTCATAGAACATTCGAAGGGAGTAATGAAAAAGCTATTTTCGATTAAATAAATAATTGATGTAATCACGTTATTATTTTCGAAATTTAAACAAGATTATCATTACGACAAAATTTCTTTCTCATATTAGAAGGACTTTTCAACAGGAAAATCTTTTGTAAAAATATTTAAGAACTAAGAAGTATTGCACATGCTGGTTTACTGACTTTAAGAGCTAATGGAAATCATGTCTCTGACGTACATTCCGAGACGTATACTTTGCAAGTCAATCAGATGATTAAATTCTCTGAGATTAAATTTAATCTATTCACTCAAAACTTGTTGTTCCGAAGTTTGAGTGCAACTTTAAGTTACAGAATTATTTGCTTTTCAAATATTTTGTTTTTTAAAGGAAAATAGACGATATACTTTACCATTTTGAGAAAAAAATAATTTTCGCAATGTTATGAGTATTTGAAATTTCATAAAAGTTTGAAGAAACACAATTTTTCTCTGATCTTTCATAAATTTTGATATAATTCGGGTCTTCGAGTTTTCTTTTATGAATCTGGTTGTTAAGGTTCCAAATGCAAATTCGAAAACTTTCTCGCCTGTTAGTTTCATTTTCGACTCATTTATAGCTTTCAGAATATTCAGCAGAAACCCTTGGTACAGGGACCCTCTATCCGCAACCCGAGGACGCGTTCGGTGGCTTTGTCATAAGCCGTTCAGTTCCATTCCAAAGGAATCGAAACCGAATATAATAATAATATTAAATATATATATATATATGATTTATTTATTTATGAACTGAGAATTACTAAAAATTCATTCCGAAATACGAAACGATTGTAAATAATTGGTTTTATAATTTAGCTAAGTGAGAGAGAGAGAGATACTGCGATATAATTAATCAAACAAAAGCTTTATATTGAAAATCAAAGATCAATACATTTTTTGGTTATATAAATCAATAAGAAACTAACCCTGATATGAGGAAAAAGCTAACCTCGGTATCTACCCTCCAGATGCTTTTCGAAGATCTGTACCACTCTCTGGAACACGTTATAAACTTAAACGTTGAGGTTTTGGCTCTACGTGCCTTTTTTAATGGTTTTGGACTGGATTAGTTTGCAAGTTGCGTACTATATAATAGAATAGGATGTTTTGGGACCTCAATGACTAGACATCCTTCTCAAACATTAATCATAAAGCTTAAAAAATAATAGTCATAGTAAGTTATTTATCTGGATCTAAAATTAATCTCTATACATTCTGTTTTAATTCTTAACGGAGAATTCAAAGAACGAAGGACTGTGAAAACTAGGAGGAACATGGGCGCCCCAGCGAATTTGTAACTTTCTTAATATCAATTAAAATTTAGGAATGAAAGGTAATAGTCTAATTTCTTAACCTTGAGTTTCCCGAATGAGGAAATCCAAAATTGGCTGTGTGATCGAAACAAAACCCCAACATGTGCTTTGTTTAATTAAAAGTTTAAAAAAATTAAGTCGTACAGTCTAACTTCGTTCATTTAAAATAGATAACTACTGTTCTTATTGCTTGTAAAATTGCAAATTATTAGGGATTGAAAATAAAGAGTTTTGATTTCATAATTCAGATAATCTCTAGACATTTAAATTTCAAGAATTTCTAAATTTTATCAATTGTACATATACGTTTCTCAAATATAAACAATATTTACCTGAGAGTTTAACCAATATTGCTATTTGAAATTAACCTTTTATCTCCTAATGATCAGCAAATTAATGGCTGTACAAAGTTACGAAGGCAGTTAAGATATCCAGATAATTTAGAAAATTTTGCATCCATGAAAATAATAAAATTACAATAATTAGAATTTTTGAAAGCGTATTTCACTATATAGAATCATTCTTTTAATGATTGAGTCAACTTTTTTTAAACATGTTAAGAAGTTTTAGTATTTAACAATTTGTTATTATAGATTTTCCAAATACTTACTGTCAGTTTTAAAATTAATAAGTGTTTTTTTCCGGACGTTTAGGCTCAGATTTCTTTTTGGGCTACTTTCGAAATGCAGTTGACAGGTATTTTGTATAACAATCATTAAGTTTCATTGCTTTTGCACACATTATTTTATTTTCACCATACAAATTAAAGCGTCTAGTTATAGAAAATTTCTTTAGTACGGTCGGAATTGTATTGAATATCGAGAAGGGGCAGATTGAGCGACGAAGCTTCCGAACAATTAATATCTTTTCCTAATAAAGTAATTCTATATTTTCGCCTGCTCGTTTCACCATTTAATAGAGCTAAGGAATAGCTCGTAAATAACTTTTTATTTTTTTATTGATTCAAAAAATAAAAAAGTTATGCAACTCTTTGTGTTTCCATATTTTCGCGGTTTGATAGACTTAACTAAGACCTCAAAAGTACTTTTTTTCTATATTCAAAAATAAAACAGTTGCGAAACTTTTCAGGTGTCAAAATTTGCATTTTTGGGGTCGCTCCGTTATATGATAAGGGCTTTCTCGCATATGGTTATTTTTCCAAGCGCTCGTTTCGCGTTTCAATAGAGGTAACCAATAGCTCCTGGGTACCTACCTGTTTCTTTTTTCAAATTCAATAATACAAAAGCTATGCGCCGTTTCTCTGTCAAGGATTTTTTCGGAGATGGATGCTTTTTTCAGAATGTCCGCTTCATGGTTCGATAACGCCTAATAATACCCTGAAGCGTCTTCGCATTTGTTTCTTCAAAATTAATTGCGTGGTTTTGGTAAAAATTCAACAACGCACTTTTGATGAGGTATAGTAAAAATATTTAATACAGCTAATTCCCTCATTTCATGAAAGTTTTTGTACTTAGTGGAATTGCTTCCTATCTACATGAGGCTGGTCTCCCCCATAGGAATATTATTTAAGGCGAATCAATATAAACCAATAACATTTTGCCTAGAAAAATATTCAAGTGGGGGAATTAAACAAAACATTCTTTCATTTGGTTTCCGAAGGAAATGCATGAGGCATTAACAGCAGATTAAAGCCCTGGAAACTATGATACATTGACATTTTATCATCATTTTGAAATATTGCAAGTTACTTGTAACATTGTAAGACGTTTTCGGATCACAAGAAGTTTTATATTTTTGTTGTAAACTTTTTGATAATAGATTTAATACTTTCACGATGATTCATTATGATAAATTTAAATTTAAAGCTTTTTCGGGTTTCAATCGTGTCCAAAACTACGAAACTTGCCGACGTTTCGTGAACATTGCAGTTCACTTCTTCATACGTTGTTCTATATAGATTCTCTACGATGCCTATAATTGGCCAGAGCGCTCCATGGTGGGAATAGCTCGAACTTGATTGGCCAATCAAGTCTTTTTTTAAAAACCCGGGAGGACGGAAAGACAAATCGGATTGGTATTTTATATCCATTGACCCTATTGATGTTATTAGGGTGTTTTCACATTGCTGAACAAATTGTTTAATCGATTTAGAAATTTTTGTTTGAGTTTTGAGTTTATATTTACACGGACCATGATGGCGGCCATCGATACCCATACCACACTAGCGCCGCGCTCGAGAAGATCTAGCATTTCGATGTGTTACTTTACATCCGACAGAAAAATGCTCCTTTTTGGTGAAGTTAATGTACAGAACTTTGAGCCCCTTATATATATTCTCCATGTCCGAGTCTTTCCTCCACTGTGATGCTCATTTTGCAGCAGTTTGTTATTGTTTTGAAGTTTAGGTTAGACATTCGCTCCAAACACAACTTAGTATGTGCTAAGCTGTTCAGCAGTAAACACGTGTCAACTTTTATCTTATTTTTCGTAGACTTTTTAGTTTATATATTGTTGAATATATTGAATGAATACTCATTTTATTATATTAGTGTTATCTTTATTTAAATAAAATGGAAAAACCGAACGTTGACAAACGTAAATACTACAAAAGTTGTGTAATTGGAAGTGACGTATCGTTGGAACTTTTGAATAATTTTGAGACTGATAATACATCTAATCAAAGTATTGAAAACAATCCTCCTAAAAATAAAATAAAAAGATTGTCAATCGAAGATAAAGTAAAAATACTTGAAGAAGCAGAAACTCGGAAACATAGTATTATTTGTGCCAAGTATGATATTACTGAACGTACATTACGACTTTGGAAGAAAGAAAAAGATTACATTATTGAACTTACTAAGAATGAAAAACTTAAAGGTTGTTTAACTATTGGATGTAATCCTTTGGACGATGCGCTTTATAAATGGTTATTACAAGCTCAAAGTAAAGGTTTTCCTATCAATGGTTCAGTGATCAAACAGAAAGCTATAGATATAAATAGAAAATTAGGAGGAAATCCTAAATTCAAAGCTAGTCCTGGCTGGTTTGCTGATTGGAAAAAAAGAAAAAAGAATCGATTTTTGAAAATAACAGGTAATTAATTTTTACAAATATTGCTTTATGTATAATTTTTTCTTGAAGAATTTTTTCATATCTTTTTAAAGATTTACATGTTATAATTTACTATTTAAATATTTCACTAAATTTTTAATTTGTATCATTTATTTTTATGGTAACTCAAGTAGTTAAAGTTCAAACATATTTATTTTAAAACGGGAAAAACTGTCAGCTGATGAAAAAGGTGCAGAAACTAATAAAGAAGAATTTAAAAAGTTTATTGCTACAAAAGAGTTACCTGGAGCACAAGTATTTAATTTTGACGAAAGCCGATTGAAAATCAATATGTGTTACGATAAAACCTTAGTTAACGAAGAGCTCAACCAAGCTTCGGATCCGAAAAAACAGATAGAAGGCGTAACAATTGCAGCCTGCAGTAATGCAGATGGGGCTTTTAGATTGCCTCTTGTTTTAATTGGAAAACCTAAAGATTCACGTTGTTTAGATAAAGACCATAGCAAGTTACCTGTGTAGATGAGTTTATGCTTAAAGTCGAAGCTTTTTTAAAATAAAAAAATCTTCCTCTTGAAGCTAGTTTATTTATAGTCAATATCGTCGAGCTCGCGAGTGAATCGAGCGAGGAGAAGCGAAATGGCTCAGCGAGCCGACTGTACTAAGTGATACCATTTTTTTTCGGAAATGTTTTATGATTTTTAATATCAAATCTCTGTAAAACTGGCTGAAAATTTTACTGTGGTCATTTAATCAATCATGACTAAAGATGTTCAGCTGCTTCACTCAGCTTGCGGTAGGGAAAGTAATGGAGTTAAAAAATTGAATTTCTGTCAGACGGAAACTTGCAAATAGTTGCAAGGTAAAATCATCTTGCTTGATCTACTAATATTGTCCATAAAATAATTTTTTTTTACAATTTTTTTTTTCAGAAGTCATAACTGCCAAATGTCCACACTTGCTGCCAAAGGAAATAACCGAAAAGCTTAGACGCGAGTTTCGGGAGCATAGGACAGGGAAGGTGGGTCAAGAGTTCGTACATCGAAAAAATACAAAATACGAATGATAATAGTGAATAAAAGTGGAGACTGAATAATATATTAAAGGTAGATTATAGATGTCTTGTAGTTTACGCTCTGTTTTACGTGAATAAAAAGAGTTTCAATGTAATCTCAAAGAATATTTTGGTAATTTTAACCTTTAATTATTATCTTTGTGTTAAATTCGAGTGAAATTTTTTGTGACCCTAAAGCCAATTTTACCATCAACATCCAAATATTGTTTTAACTGAGGGTCGATACAACTCCTTTATTTAACATAGAAATTATTAGTTGAAAATGTCGATGTTAATTCAGTTTTAAAATTTTCGAGGTGTTGAGTGTACACTGTACATAATATTTCTAGATCTCACTAAGATTTCAAAGATTTTATAATATTGAAAGAATTCAAACAATTTTTCAGGATATTAGAAAAATTTAAAAAGATTTCAAACACTTCACAAAGGTTTAAAAGATTTCACAAGGGGCCGTTGAAGTATTACGTATGAGCATAATGTCCCCTGTTCTTGAACTCTCCCCCCCCCCTCCCCTTGTAAGCATATTTTTGCAATATGGATATACAGCCATAAGCATCTATGTAGATCACCCTCTTCCTTTCCCTCCCTTTTTCATAATACTTGAATGACCCCTAAAGGCGCGTGCGTCAGATTTCAAAGATTTCAAAAGGTTTCAGATTATCTTAGAAGATTCCAAAAGATTTCAAATATTTCGAAAAGATTTCGTAGGTTTTAGAAGGTTTTTGTAGATTTCACAAAGGCGTGCAAAGCAGATTTGAAACGGTAACGATTTCACAAATATTTCAAACTATTTCAAAGATTTCAAACGGTTTCAAAAAACTTTACACATGTTTCAATTATTTTAAAGGATTTAGGAAGATTGCAGAAGATTTAAAAGATTTAAAAATATTTGAAAGATTTCAAACGGGTTCGATAGACTTTACAAAGATTTCAAATATTAAAAATTTTTTTAAAATATTTTAGAAGATTTCAAAACATTTCAAGGATTTCAAAGATTACACGCAGATTCAAAAGGTTTCACAAAGGCGGGTACATAAGATTTCAAATGATTTGAGAAAGTTTTCAAATGTTTAAAAAGGTTTCAGAAAGATTTCAAAAGATTTTAACGATTTTACAATGTTTCTAAAGATTTCAAGAGATCTCACAAAAATTTCAAAATGAATTATCTAAAATTTGTTAGTAACTAGCAAATTTTATTTTGAAGTTCGACATTATCAGTTGGAGGTAAGTGATAATTTGAAGAATATCATCGAATTCTAAAATATCCTTAAAGTAGCATTTTTAATATTTCCTAAAAGTAAATAATTTCTATTACTGAAGTATTTAATAAAATGCAGCAATGCAGACATTGTTGATCATCAGAAAATGAAATGACTAATTTTTTACATGTGTAGCAAACAGTTCTTTCATTATTATTGATTTACAAAAAAGGAATCATGGAAAAACTTCAGTTTTGGACTTGGAAAACCTGGAGGAGACCTTGAATATCATTCCTAAGAATTGTTAGACACCATATTATCATAAAAGTCTATATCTGAAATAAGTATTTGAAAATTAAAGTAAGAGTAAACATTTTTGTGTTTGAAACTATTTTTCAAGTTCGTAAACCATTTTTTTAAGGACAAGACACTAATCATGAATGTTGTTGAGTGTTAAATAATTTTAATATTGGTTATTCGTGACATCATGTCATTAGTGACTTTATCCTTTCCCTTTTTAAACATATTTTTTTCCATTATATAATTTCGAAATTAAGTCGTTTATACGCGGTGTTCGACTAAGCTTACACAATTACATACAATTTTCATATTCAAAGAGGCATTATGCAAACGAAAGTGAATCTGTATAATATCCAAGGAATGCAATGATCTCATTATACATACATTTTTTTTTTAATTTTCAATCTATTTTTATATTTAATTCTACTAATCAAACAATATACGTGCAATTTTATACTAATAAGACTTTTAACTGAAAATTGTATTATTAATTTTTTATTGCAAAGGGATAAATTTCTAACGCTTTAAAATTTAAATTCTGCAATTTTGAACACTTGAACTTGAAATAGTTCAACCAGGGCTTTCAATTCAATTAAAAATGGTACAATTTTAAACTGAAGTATTCGTTTAAATGTGTTCAATTTTAAATATTTGAAATTATTTGATTTTCAATTAAATTATTCTGTCACTAAAGATTTAAATCCCAAATCGTTCTATTTTAAAGTTTTTCAATTGTGAACACATGAAACTTTAAATAGGACCAATTATATTTCAAATCAGGCAGAGGTCCAACTTAGGGTGACAGAATAATTTGATATTTGGATATATCATTCTATAGTGAAAATAAAGGAACGCGTACTGTTACACAGTTTAATCAACAATTTTTTTTTTTGATTTCTTATAATCATTCGAAGTTTACCCGCGAATTCTCAAAAATTGATAGCAATTTTTTTCAAAATTTTGTATTGTCCAAACGAGCTGAGGTATTCAGGATTTTCTTTTTCTTCGATGTAGGAATTCTTCCTCTTTTAATTGATTCAAAAAAATATAAAAAATTTGGTTCCATAGGGGAAAGTGGACTATGGTGTCAGTGCGGGGCACGGTGACTCTTGTAACTAATGCTCATGTTTCTTCATTTTCATATTAGTTTTTTACGTTAAGTAGTTTCTTAAATTTGTTTGCGACATAAACGATTAGAAAGACGATTAGAAAGAAAAAGTATTACTTTCTGTCTGTAAATGGCCACACACATTTGTTTACAAAATGTGTTTATGAAAAAAAAACAAATAATATCGATTGACAATTCTTTGTCACTAAATAGCACCAGTTATGTAATTTGAAAGTACGAAGAAAGAAAAACGATTACTTTCTGCCAAAAACCGCCTAAACTATGCAGTTGTTTGCATCATTTGCTTATCATATAAACAAATTATACCATACAAAAAATTTTCATGATCAAACATGATCATGTTGATAAAATGAAGGAATTTCAATTTACACAAAGGTACTTTGCAAGGAAAATTTTCAATATATTGACATTTTATTAATATAATTTGTTTATAACAATGAGATTAGATATCCCGTACATTATTTATATTCTTTGCGTACTTCGACATTTGTTTCGAGAATGGGATTAATTACGTCATTGATTTTAAAATAGAAAGTAATAATTGAAAAATGTCTCATTTTTTCTCTTTCTTTATTCATACAAAAAATACAAAATTACAAAAATTGAAAAATATGAGGCATGTAATAGTAAAATTTGCAGTTGAAACCCCCAAACCGATGAATTTTCCACTACAATGATAAATCTTCAACTGGAATAGCTTAATATTAAACAAAAAGATGATTTTTTAACTACAATGATCAATCTTTAAGTGGAATAGTTTAATTTTCAACCAAGAATATTAATTTTGACCGAAAAGGACAAATTTTCGACAGAAAAAGATAAGTTGTCAACCAAAAATTGAATACTTAAATTTTCAGTTAAAATGTTCAAGCAAAGAGATAAATTTAAAAGTAAATTGATGCAACATTCAACTGTGATAGCTACATTCTCAATTTAAAAAAAAATGTCCACCCAAAGAAAGGGATTTAAAAAACAATTTGCATTTTCAAAGAAAGTGATTAATTTCCAATAAAAAGTGATGAATGCTCAAGTGGAAGAG
This sequence comes from Andricus grossulariae, assembly GCA_011634705.1. Lineage (NCBI taxonomy): Eukaryota > Metazoa > Arthropoda > Insecta > Hymenoptera > Cynipidae > Andricus > Andricus grossulariae. Next base: position 92,592,428 of record JAABKJ010075445.1, on the reverse strand, counting down.
GCTACTTTATAATCAAATAGTTGAATTTTGAACTAAAAAAGATCAATTTTTAAACAATTAATTAATTTTTCTATCAAAGAATACAAATTGTCAACTATACAAGATGGATTGTCAACCAAAAATGGAACACTTAAATTTTCAGTCGAAAAAGTTAAACCAAGGAGATGAATTTTTAACCAAAACGATGAAATATTTGACTGCGATAGTTACATTTTCAAGAAAAAGAAACTTTACACAAAAAAAATCATAAAAAAGTAGTGACATTTTCTGAAGAAAGTGAGAAATTTTCAACTAAAATTATAAATCTTCAACGGGAATACGTGAATCCTTCAACTACGTAATTCAATTTTCATGAAAAAGATGATGAAATCTGAAATGAACATGTAAAAGTTGATATTTAGTTTTCAATCAAAAACAGATGAATTCAACCAAAAACGACATCTCAACATGAGTTAAATTTGGAAGCAAAAAGATGAATTTTCAACCATGGAGATTAATTATTGACCAAAATAAACGAATTTTCCACAAAATACACGAGGTCTAAACCAGGTACTTGATTTTTCAAATAAAAACGAACAATTTTCAGACAAAAATAGAATGTTTAAATTTTCAGTTAACAAAATTAATTCAAAAGAAACAAAAAAAAACGAATTTCCGAGAAAATAGTTCAGTACGGTAATATACAGTCATATTCTACGTCTACAAATAAAGAATCATTATTATGCAATTTTATAATGCAATTTAAGAAACAATGAAACATCGACCGGGAGTATGAGGATACCTAAAAAAACAATCAATTAAAAACATACACTCACATTTCGTAGGATATCTCCGGAACCAAATAAGATAAAACAATTTTTTTAAAGTTTTGAAAAGGTTATTAAATTCCGCGTGAAATGGGTTCTAAGTAGAGTATTTTTGGAAAATAGAGCCCTGACCATTTATAGGAATATTATGGTCATAATTTGAAAGTCACGCAAAATGAATGTCGATCGAAGAAAGTGGAGAAATTTTATTCCGAAGATATCCTACGAAAAGTAAGCGCATGTTTTTAAACGTTACTTTTTAGGTGTTTGGATACTCCCAGACTTTACAGCCAAAAATGCTCTCAAAATGGGTGAAATAGGATGATTTTTCAAGAAAATCGAGATATACTACTGTACAAAGAAAGAAGATACATAAGTCCAATTTTACTCGAACTGAGAAAATCGATAAAAACTGTTTGCCCAAAGAACTCTAATATCGAGTAAAATTTTGAATAATCTAGGTACACTATTTAAATGAAAAGAATGTGCTCTTTCATACTTTGCAAAGGCAAGTTGATTTTTTAAACAATTTCTATCAGAAAAGGGACTTGCGATTTTGTACTACTCATACAGAAGAAGGTCGTGTCTCCCAGAATTTGGAAAGGAAACAAAATATAAAATGCTAAAGTTTGATTATTTGTAACAGTGTAACCTAAAAATCGGAAAGAAAATAGAAAACCCCCCAGGAGACGTTGGAAAGGGGGTCATGCGTGACCTAAGTTTTTTCTGTGGCCAGTCATAGGGTTGCCTTCCCGCCCCACATGACACGTTGGAAAGGGGTCGTGTGTGACCTAAATTATTTATGTGGCCAATCATAGGGGTGTCCCCCCCATGAGACGTTGGAAAGGGGGTCGTGTGTGAGCTAAGTTATTTCTGTGACCAGTCACAGGGGTGCCACCCCCCCCCCCCATGACACGTTAGAAAGGGGATCGTGTGTAACCTAAGTTATTTCTTTGGCCAGTCATAGGGGTGCCTTCTCGCCCCCCCCCATTACGCGTTGGAAAGGGGGTCATGTGTAACCTAAGTTATTTCTGTGGCCAGTCATAGGGGTACCTTCTGGCCCCCCATGACACGTTGGAATGGGTGCCGTGTGTGACCTTAGCAATTCTACACTTCGTACCGACATTTCCCGTCTTTTCTCTAAAACGCTCAGTCTTAGGGTAAAAACATATTGCACATAAAATATGTATTTTCAAAAGATCTACAACTTTTGTTTAAAGCTTTTTTGGAAATTTTCATTATTTACTAAAATAAACGAAAAAACATGACATTTCTATAGGTTTTTGGGGTTTTGACCTTGAAAATAAAATTTTCCGGAATTTTTACTATCATATTCGTGATCAGCACGTCAACATACATAGGTATACGGAGTTTCAAATTAATCGGAGGTAAGCGCTTTTCAGAACTCCACCCTTAAAATCTATTCTTTGCTTTAATATCAACTATTATATTTTATGTTGAGAAATAATCTTTTTTTATTGAAAATGCAACTACTTCGTTGCACTTGTTTGTTCAAAATTCCTTGTTTTTGTTGGAGATTCATAATTTTTTTTACAAACTAAACTATTCGGTTGAAAATTCATCCTTTTAGGTCCAAAGTTAAACTATTTGGTTGTAAATGCAACTTTTTTATCGATAATTAATTTTTTTTAATTCATCTTTGTAGGTCAAAAATTGGATTATTTGGTCAAACATTCAACTAGTTTTTTTGAAAATTTAATTGTTTTGGTGAAAATCAGGTATTTCGTAAAAAAGTCATCTTTTTTGTTCGAAAATTCAACGGATCGGTTGAAAATTCGTCTTTTTGGATTAAAAATTAATCTTTTTTTGCTTAGCAGTTCAACTATTTGGTTCAAGATTAATTTTTTGTTTGCTGAAAATTTCACTATTTTGTTGAAAAATCATCTTTCTTGATTAAAAATTCCTTTCTTTTGATAGAAAAATAATCTTTTTCTGTTGAATATTCAACATATTTTATCTTAAAATCTCAAGCCTTTCATATTGAATTCAATGTGGTACCTATCCAATCATTTTATTTAAAAGAATTTTTCCCCCTGTTATCCACCTATTTTCGTGAAAAATCAGTCTATTGCTTCCTTATAGAGGGAGGTTTGTATTTTCGTAAATTTTCGAACATAATTTTTTGACATATTTCGATACAATTCGACACATGGAGTTCGAAAATACAATTTTCTTTTTAATGTCCGTCTGTGTGTTTCTCACTTTTTTCTGTTCGACATATTTTGAGCTAGATCGGTCATTTAGAAGTAGTTTTTTTTGCGTTTAGAGATCTCAAAAAATAATTAAACTTGTTTATATATGAAAAACTTTTTTGATATTACAAATACAATACGTAATACGTAATGTGCGACAATAGCTGATGTATTTGTTCGCAACCTTGAGACGCATCGATTGACCTATTGTTATACCTTTTATGGCCCACCAGCACCGATTTCTGAAGTTTCAAAAAAATTTGTGTATTCTGTTTGTATGAGAAAAAATTTGTTAATATTAGGAATATTACAGCACTGTATCCGACATGGTTGTTCGCGTCTTCGAGACACCTCGAATGACCTATTAACGAACCTTCTATGACCTCTTATGATCCAGCAGTACCGATTTCTAAATTTAAAAAATATATTGCTTATCTTGTTGATATGAGGAAAACTTTTTTATTATTGGGAATATAACAATATTGTATCTGACATATTACGAGGGCTGTTTGATAAGTCAGTGACTTTTTGAATTTCCCGCGCTGTAACTTTGAATGCAATACAACCCCCGTGAACCCCATGTATGAATAAACTACTGTTAAATTTTGAGCAAGCTGGGTCATTTAGTTTGTGTTTGACAGCCATGGAAAGCAGAGAACCTCGTGAATTTCAATGAAAATGGAAAAAAAAGTGAATTTCGTGTGCTGATTAAGCATTATTTTTTGCGTAAAAACCCCATCACTGAAACCAAGGAAAGGCTTGATAAATACTATGGGAACTCCGCAAGATCAATTTCGATGGTTAAGAAGTGGTTTACTGAGTTCCGTTGTGGTCGTACCAGCACAAGTGACGCCGAACGTTCAGGTCTCCCAAAAGAGGCCACCACGCCAGAAATCGTCGATAAAATCCATGGAATGATATTGGACGATAGGAGAATGAAAGTGCGTGAGTTGGCTGAGGTTAACTAGGAAAAATATTCGAACAATATCACAAAATTCAGTGAAAACCATTGAATTAATCCCTTTCTTTCTTAATTAGTTACTTAATTCCATCTCTCCAGGCTCTCCAATTGTTTGGGGAACCTGGTTTACTCTGAAAGGGCTTTTCTTCCACTACTTGTTCTTTCTCGTTCCAAACAAATTCTCGGTTCCATCTTGTCCACCTCATGTAACTTTTACTGACAAATTCACCTCTCTTCTTGGACCTTCTTACCTCGCTATCTATCCAACTTTGAACTTCAATTTCTCTCGGTGTCCAATCATCTTCTATCCTTATTTTCGTTCTCTGCAGTCTGCTCTTTTTTTCATTAATCTTCGTTTGGGTATCCAGGACTGAATTTTAATCAGTGTCCCTCCGCCTATCACTCTCATTTCTTCGATGAAAATTTGTTCACCCGTCACATCCAGAAGTACTTATTGTATTTCTTTCTTCAATCTTCTTATTCCTACTGCTCTAAAACCCCTCACTACTATCCAATTTTTTCTATTTTTTCTTTCTTCGAGTTCGTATCTTAATTCGTTGTCCTCAAGCCAACTTGGGTGTTCCATTATCCCATTTTCCTAATGTTGGTTGTGAATGACTTCTTTACTCTCTGTCTCCTGTTCATCCCTTCGCGATTCATCTTCCTTCTCTCTTGGTTCAGTTACTTCTTCACTGTTCGTCTCACCTTCATCCCTCTGCAACACCTCATTTTATGTTGATTGTAACGCTGTTTTCTCCAATTCTGTCACCCTTGCTTCACTAATCCTTATTTGATGTTTTAGGTTTGCATTTTCTTGCAACCATTCAATCTCTCTCTCCTTTGCCATGGATATAACTCCCTCCCTTTCCTTTCTCTCTACTCTCATTCTCTGAATCTCACTTGCCTGTTCCTCGTACTTAATTAGCGCATGAAAGATTTCCAGTTTTCCCTTATTTTATCACCAGATATCAATTGATTTTTGAATCACCGACTCTAGAGATTTTAAAGAGAGTCCTCTATTTGTATTAAGTGTCTCGTTCTTCTCTTTGTTTGATATCGTAATTTCACTAGATTCACGATTTTCTTCTCTATTTGTACCCCCTGTATCTTTTGGATCTGAAGACTTCTCGTTTTTCAGATCGTCCGGTGCCCCTTCAACTTTCTTCCGAATCGGCGAATTTGTCAGCTTGCTGCTTTTTCGAAAAACTTCTTCTGTCAATCCTCGCCAATTCGTTCCATCATTGTTTCCCGCTTTTCCGACAAAAGATTCCATGAATTTTACACTCAGGCTATTTTTCTCCCTCACTTCATTTCTCGGCCTCCTTCTCGCTTTTTTCTCCGTCGCTGTCACCGCTGTAATCTGAATTTCATACTCCGACTCTGTTTCCTCGACCGGTGCTGTCCTCTTATTGTCCTGGTCAGAATTAAACTCCGGACTGCCCGAATTTATCCCGCTCATTTTGTGATATTGAACCTAACATAGAGAGATGATGGCCACTTTTTCTTGTGAATTTTGACACACTTCCCATGAACAGAAACCTTGGATAACACTTTTATTTCACTTTAAGCCACTTCATTTTAGTTTAAAAATCACACGCCACACCATCTCACTTTTTATTGGCAATAACAAACGATTCCTTCGCCGCGATTTTTCCCTGCGTCTACTTTGCGTACGCCACCTCGCGGAACTCTAATGTCTCTTTATAAATTTAATTAAAAATTTTCTGTAAGGCAGTTTATAAATAAACTTCTCTATGTATTTCAATATGATTATTTTCTTCCAAATTGAAATTTTCATTTTCGTTTGTTTTTAAAAATGTTTTAAAAGCTTTAACTCTGATAATTTTCTTTCTATCAAAAGAATTCATAAGAATAAATTGTTCGACTTACCGAGTACTACGAATAGCCTTACAAAGAATTATTAAATCGTAAAAAGAATGGTTTTAAAAATTTTGAAAATGCTCTGTCTTTTTGAATTTTTATCCAAAAAAGCTGGCTAATAAGCTTGACCTTCAGTTTCCAACATTTAAAGAGTGCACCAAAGGCCAATCCAATTGATTACCTCTTTCAAATGTTCTCGTAGTCACAGTCAAATATACATGCAGACAGACAGACAGACAGACAGCCATACGCATTCGTAAAAACCGGTTTTTCGAGTTCAGAGAGTCTCAAATTCTCAAAAAGTGGACATTTGATCAAAACGGGGGGGGGGGGGTTTGGTAATATTTTACACCATTCTAATACTTTCTCTGATGAGAATCAATTCATGATCAATTCAATTCCGGCGCGAGCGCCTGGCATGCGACAGTAGCTTCCATTACTCCGCCTCCACTAACTGACATGACTATTCACGTTTGGATTCCTTGGACTTAAGATCAAGGCAAGGAACAGGGCATGCTCGAAACCGTTCCTCATTCCAGATTCCATTATGTACACATGTATATATATATATATATATATATATAATTAAAAACTAAAGGTTAACAACCACCGAAGTTGCTAAATTGGGAGAAAATGAGTTTTGCCTAGAAAAAGTGAACCAATTCCGAGTAAATCATTCAAGAATTTGGCCATTCTAATTTCATGGGTTTTGAAAATTGTTTTTAGATAGCGACTAAAAATCTATTTTTCATTTTTGGAAAATAATAAAAACGTGCTCCCGAAATATGGGGAGGCTGAATAAGAATAAAAAAGTTTTCATAGAAAAAACTTATTCTATTCCGGGAAAATAAAGATTTAATATGGCGGTATTGTACTGTAACTGTCGTAAAAATTATAAAAGTGGCTTTTGGTAGAAAATGAAAATTTAACATTTTATGTAGGAATTTGATTACGGTATTTTGATGCAAACAGCGTGGCAACTAGCTTTATTTATGAGTTTTTTCTTTGAAAAAAGGATATTATTATTTTAAAGTATTTAGAAACTTTTAGAAAGAGTAATGTGTTCACAAAAAAGTTTAAAAAAAGATAAGAGGTTAGGCATGTAAAAAAAATAAGACAGCAGACATGTGTGCAGAGAGTCAGGTATCTGGTTACAATTTACCAATCTTTTTATTGCTCCAATAAGAATGAACTTTCGAACAAATCCTTTAACAACATGTACTTGATTTTTTAATAATTTTAAATGCAAAAAGCTCATTTTTGCCAAGAATGTCGGTTATCTAGCTTCGTACTGCAACCCTTTATTTAAAAACCTATAAACTATATCTTAAAAAAAAACATATTGTCATATTTGAATTTTGTGTTTTGTTTTCCATAAGCCCCCAATGTTTTTTTTTTTAAATCACTATAACTTTTGACTTAATTGAGATATTCATCGTTTTATTTTCATTTTAATAGCACTTAGTATCTTCTTTTGTAATCCGCAAAAAAAAAAGATATAAAAGGTGTAGTCGAGAATAGCGCGAACTCGCGAACTTAAGGCGGTAATGCAGCACTACTGCGCTTGCCCTTTTATTAGTGGTAGCTTTCTGGTACTGAGTCGCAGAAGGCCCATAAACTCAACGTTATTGGCTAATAACAGCGTCTCTAAGCGCGTCATATATTTGACATTGCACGACGCATCTTCTTTTCACTCTCATCTTAACTATACATAGTAATATATTTTGAATAGGATTTACTAAATAGACCTCTTTTCCAAAAGGTAATGTATTTACTGTTAGAAATTTCTATAGCGATTTTACTATAAATGTATTGGATTAAATTCTTATTTATGATCAAAGTGCAACGTAAGGGTGGAATTTTTTTTCAAAATTCACCGTAAATGTCAAAATTTTAACGTGAGTACCGTTGCTTTTAGGTTATGAGTCTTAATAATTCGTTTAATTGAACTTTTCCACATAAAACCCAGTATGATTTATGTTTAACTAGAGAAAAATATTATGCTTCATCATTTAGAATTAAAAATTACTGCCATAATTATTTTTGATTTGTTGTAACTGAAATTACCTGACTTTTATAAAAGTTGATCAATATACATGTATATGAAATTTAATATACAGCCTCTTAATTAATATTTCATAGGCCGAGATTTTAGATTTAATATACAAATGTATATTAAATCTATATTAAAATTACAAACATTTTTAACAGTGTACTCAACTACAATCCTGCCTTTTAATTCGTTTTTACATTAGAAAAAATAGAGATAAAAGTTGATAATTTAATTTTTATTCAATATATTATAATTTCTCTGCCGAGAAAATATTTGAGAATCATTTATTTAATCATAGTGGCTAGCTTGCCGGCGCCGACAAGGTAGTTCATTGCCGGCTCCTTTTTTCCTTCTGGGTGTGAAATTCCGAAAAACGTGTAGCGATGTATGTATACACTGAAAATGAATATGCCAATAAAAATTGAAAACAAATGTTAAGGACAAAACTTGAAATAAAAACCACTTTTTAACCACAAAAATGTTATGTTTACAATATTTTTTTAAACCTCGTAATGCTGATGTCTTTCGATGCGCTAATTACGAACATGGTCATGAAAATACATGTAAGTATCATTTCCAATGTTAAAATTAGAAAAAATTACGCTTTTTTTTACGAAGTGTATACACTATCGGTACCGGTAAGAAGCAAATTTGATTTCAAGACGACGAAAGGGACTGTCACGCATTTTAGAGCAAGACCGTATGATGTGATTGGTCACATAAATAATATTGGTTAAACCCGTACCCCTTTCAAACGTCTCATGGCGAGCGGGAAGGCACATGGAACAAAACTTCATTTTTAAAAATATTTTTGTAAAAAATAATTTCTTGCCATAAGCGTTTCTTGATATTTTTACTTTTTATACTTTATTCAATCATATAATAAAATCTATAATTTGTCACGCTTCCCTGGCGGACCGGCCGAACGCAAGTATTACACTACAGCGTAATGCTAAAGTAATGCTAAAGTAATCTGACATTATAATTATTAAAAGAAGCAAAATAAATATGTAAACTGTTGCAATTATAATAATACGTTAAAATTTACGTTAAATGATATATTCTAATATCAGATTTTGTTAATATTTTTACTTTTCAAGTACACTGCACGATCAGAAACCATAAAAAGCTCCCATATGAGCATCAGTACTCCAAGAACGGCGGCCATCTTGGTTTGATTTGATACATGATCCTGAATCAGATCATTTTTATCTCAAAAGTCGATAATTTATTTCGGTCGATCAAAATGCTCTTAATTTCGGTATCATTTTTGTTGCATATCACAATGATTTTGATTTCGGTATCATTTTGAACAATTTTTTTTACTGTGTTGGGAGTATAGGAACGATTCCTATTCTGGACTGGACTCCGTACGGTACGCTAGAAGCTAGAAGAGTCAGACCGTCTACACAAGCTGTAATCTCTTCAGTTGTCTAAGGAAGTTAATACCGCGATTGAACTTGAATAAATAACCTAATTTCAATCTCGATTTTTTTTTTACAACGCCAGTTCAGTAATGAATACCTCGACTACCAGCACAAAAGACACAATTTCTCATTTGCATTTTTCTCCGTGCAGATCACAGAAAAACGTTTTGGGGTAAGGAAAAAAGTTTTCTGTGCATTTGTTGGCTTGGAAAAAGTGTTTGACAAGGTGTTCATGAACTTTGGGAAGTCTTGAAAGAGTGCAGAGTCAATGGATGGCTCCTAAAAGCAATAAAAACAATATATGCTGGTAGCAAAACGAGTGTAAGAGTTAATGGGAAACTGAGTGACTGGTTCGGTATTATGCAAGGTGTTAGACAAGGATGCGTTATGTCCTCCTGGCTATTTATTATATTCATGGACAAATGTATAAGAATGCTGGCCCTCTTCGACGAAGAAGGTGTGGACCTCGAGACAGTGAAGGTACGTGGGTTAGCGTTCGCAGATGATATGGTTGTTCTGGCAGAGTCAATCGAAGCCTTGCAAAGAATGTTGAACAAACTGAATACAAGCATGAAGAACATGGGTCTCAAAATTAACGTAAATAAAACAAACATTATGGTATTTGAAGAAAAGGATGAGAAAAGAATATGAAGGTTATCGGTAGAGCAGGACCTATTATCAGAAGTAAAATTATATCAAGTAAAATGCAATACCAAGAAAAGGATCAAAGTAAAATTAACGCGATTAACATGAATGAACAAAATACGTCTCACCGCTTGTGGAATTATCTGGCATCGTACTTGTAAAATTTTGTTTAACATTTAAAAAACTTCAGAAATACATGTTCAAGGTATTTCCGGATGAACTATTCATCAAAATAGAATTAAATAGGGGAGTGTAGGTTGGGACGGGTTTTGTTTTTGGCCCATAACTTCTTTCCATGATAATATTTTTGGGCTTTCATTGCACCGTGTTGACGGTCTATTAAATATCTTACCTTTTATAAACAAAAAATATATAATTAAGATGCAAAACAAATTCTATAGCCAATTTTCTGAATTTATTCCAATCTGCCAAAAAAAAGTTGTGTAGTATAGGTTGGGACACCTTTTAAAACATTAAAAATATGTGTAAAAAGTAATTTCAAAACGCCACAGTGAACCTTTAGGTAAAAACTTATTTTTTCGATTGGGTTTTTACATAAAAATGAGTAATCAAAAATCTCAGCTTTATCTATTTTGCCAAAAGTACATGACAATGACTGAAAGTACGATTTTGATTATTAACACTCGAAAGTTACTCTAAAGAAGATTTTCAGTACAAAAAAATCTGCCCGCTGCATGGGCGAATTTCTAAATTAATTTTTTAAACTGAAATTTTAACCATTCCTTGTTTGGTTTATCATTTACCTTCTTCAGTTGAAAATTCAGCTATTTGTTGAATTCACCTTTTTGATTGGAAATTAATTTCTTTCGATGAAAATTCAACTATTAGGTTGAAAATTCCTTTAAAAATTCAAGGTTTGGTTAAATATTCATGTATTTTGTTAAAATTAATCTTTTTTTGGTAGAAAATTAATCTTTTTGGTAAAAAATTCGGTTTTTTTTGTCGGAAATTTATCCTTTTTTTACAGAAATTCAATCTTCTTGGTAGATAATTCATCTGTTTGGTTGAAAATTGATCTATTTTGTTGAAAATTCATCTGTTTTGTTGAAATTTGTTGTGTGGAAAATTCATCTTTTGGGTTGATAATTCAACTATTGGGTGAACATTTAATTTTTTGGTTGAAGATTCATTATTTTAGTTAAAACTTAATTTCTTTTCTTAGCAATGTAACCATTTTGTTGAAAATTCGTTTTTTGTGGAAAATGAATTTGTTAACTGATAACTTAACTATTCCATGTTTGGTTTAACATTTATTTTCTTCAAATTGTTTTGGTAGAAAATGCATATTTTTGGGTTGTAAATTCAACTGTTTGGTTGAAAATTTAACTGTGTTCTTGAAAATTCATCTACTTGAAATTTCAACAATTGGGTTTAAAATTCTTTTTACTTTCTCATCTCAATGAGAAGGTATTGGTTTTATGTGAAAAATGACTTTCGCGGATTCAATCAAATGTCGAGCAGCCCGTGACAACAAGAAGACGAGAATCATCCCTCGTCACTTGCAGTTGGCCATCAGAAATGACGAAGAGTTGAAAAAGCTTCTTTCTGGAGTCACAATCGCCCAATGTGGAGTTCTGCCTAACATCCAGGCCGTACTCTTACCCAAGAAAACCGAAAAGAAAGCATAAGTTTGAGATCGTATACAATCGGCCCTTTTTAGGGCCACCAAATATTTTAACGAAGGATCGTTTTCTTGTTCTGATACATCTTTTCTAGTTTTGGTGATTCTGATCTGAAAATGAATGTATACTTTTACTTTACTTTTTAAAACCATCGTCACAATGTGGCTATGAATAAAGCGGGATCATGGTAATTGGCATATGGCCGTACGTTATTATGGAAATTTATTTTATTCTATATACGGGCCATCCACATACTTAGAATATATGCCATAACGATCTTTATCATCTGAAAACGCTATCTCACATATCTTCACTGCCCCGAGATGCACACGAGATGTGCAATAATTGTGTTTCGGTGCCGTGCGCTAAGTTGATATCCGGTATATTGCTCTGATTAGTTACACCGCAGTGGGCACGGTCTGTCGGCCGGACAGCAGCTCTGCATCCGACTGAATTTGTAATTGTTTATTGAAAATGAGATATTTGGTGTTTCCGATTTTATCTTTCCTTTTACATTTGCTTTATCATTATTTTATTACTAAGAAGATTTTTATATAATTCTATTTGCGGGAGTTATAGCAAGTTGTTATTTTAGAAGTGTATCCCTTTTAATGAAACTCCCACGAATAGTATTTATTGTAGATAATATTTTTTCGAAGACAATAAGCAGCGTCAATGATAAAGATTAAATCTAAAATTATACTTGTTATCCACAACGAATAAAATCGCAAACACCAACTAAGCTCGTTTATATGTTCAATGAGTAATTAAATATTCAACTAGTAATGAAAAGCAATACTTGCTACAAAATTGATTATCGAATAGTCTGCGAAACTCATTGTAGGATGCTCCGAAGCCAAAATTAATTCCTGAAGACGATTCGGAACAAGTTTTTCACCACAATTTCCTATGCTAATCAACATAAAAATGTTACATCTTAAATTGAGAAATGTATTTAAATGCAGAGATGAATTTAAATTAAACAAAAATTTATATATGAATTCAAGTAAAGAATGATTCAAACTATAATGATAGGAAATAAATGATGGAACCCTAATATGCGAAAGAAAATCAATTTTGTAGTAAGTATTGATTTTCATTAATAGTTGAATATTCAATTGTCCATTGTACATATAAAAGAGCTTATTTGGTGTTTATGATTTTTATTCGTCGTAGATAACAATTATAATTTTAGATTTAATATTTATCATTGACGCGGCTTATTTTGTTCCTGAAAATATTATCTATAACAATTCGTGGTAGTTTCATTAAAACATATGTTTTACATAAGTTAAACTTATCAAAAACAAATAATGTATACACTTCTAAAATAATAACTAGCTATAACTCCCATAAATAGAATTATATAAAAATCTTCTTAGTAATAAAGAATGATAAAGTAAATGTACAAGGGAAGGTAAACTCGGATGTATCAAAAAACTCTTTTTTAATAAACAATTATATATTCAAGCGTGTAGAAAAAGTTACACTTATATTCTCCTTCCAAATTATATACTTCACTTTGAGTTCATGGCTTGTGTACATCTCAACAAAATAAGAAATGTACTAACATAAGTCGAATGCCGTACACGATGCTGCTGTCCGGCAGACCGGGCCCAATTGTTGATGATTCTGTTCTTTGTGTAGAAGCAAGTAAAATCAATATACTATTACATGCCTTTAATAGTATACATCCTAGATTACAATTCACTTTAGAATTAGAAAAAGAAAATAAGCTAAATTGATGTGATTAAGTTATGATGGTAGGATTTAAAACGGATTGGTACAGAAAACCGTAATTTTCAGGACGAACTTTGAGCTTTCGGTCAAATCACCCAATACAAATGCAAATATCGATTATTATAAATATGGTTGATAGGGCTACAAAGTTATCACATCAAATTTCTCATACGAAAAATATTGAATTATGCAAACAGATCCTTTTTTTGAATCATTATCCACCCTTGCTCACTGAAAAACATATAAACAACAGAACTCATCAGATACATCAGAAAGGAAACATTTTAATTAACACTGAGACAGGAGATTTTGATAAATATAAAACGGTTGTTTTACCTTATTTTGATAAAATTCCAAAGTCCTTGAGATCTTTAGTAGGAAAAATGGGATGACATACAATTTATATAGGGAGTCATCGTGGCTCAGATGGTATAGTGATTGTCCAAAGTTTCAATACTGCAGCCTTGGCAGCCACGCTGGCGCGGGTTCGTTTCCCAAAGCAGGAAGCGAGGCAGGCTGGACGTGCTTTCTGAAAGCTTCGCTTCTGTCCCTTGGTATAATACCCTACAGATACCCTACAGTTCATAATTTTACCGCGGTCCTACTGGGAGCCGATGTCATTTTTTTAGATGACAGTTACTCCCAGTGGGACCCTGCGGTGGTTATTGACCTTTAGTTTATATATATATATATATATAAGTCAGAATTTTCTTCAAATATAACCAACACATCATCGACAATACTCAATTTCCCAAAAAACACACCATTACAAATGAATGGCTTAAAAGTACAACTAAACAGCAGCAAAAACGAAGAAGAAATGCAACCTCCACCCACGGACAACACAAAAGGATGACAAAACGAGAAAATCCAAAACAAATCAACATCGCAGGCACGCATTCCAGTAACTAACATCCGAATAGCGTAAAGAAAACCCTACCTCCAAATTTTCATCCAACCAAGATCGATAAAGAAGAATGCATCAAAGAAATTCGAGTTAAGTTAGAAAGTAGCTTAAAATTATGTTGGGGCAGCTATGATTTGAAAGCCGATATACATATGAATTAAGTCGATCACAAATACCGTATATTAAAATTAATACACCAGCATTTTAATCAAAATACATATGTATTAAGGTTGAAAAACCCAGTGCGTGAAAACTTAAAATTCTGCAATACACTCTAATATTTTCAAGCAACTAAAGTAATTCATTGATTACCTTATTAATTATGATCAAGTGCAATGTGTGAACGGAAAATTCATTGCGAATATCAGAATTTTAATACGAGTACCGATACTTTTAGGTTAGGCATATGAACTATTGGCCTAAATTGAACGTTTCAAGTAAAACCTAGTATGAATATGAAAAAGAAATCACGTGTTATTACTTAAGACTTGAAACAACTCCAGAAAGTCACTTTTAGGATAAATTACCTGATATTTCAACAAAATTTAATTACTCAGCAAATATAACAAATTTGATTGGTAATAATTAAGTGAACAGTTCACATAGAGAAAATAAATAAATAAATAATACAATTGCATACTTAACGCGTATCGAAAATGCAAATACCTTTAGACTAATGTAACCGCAGAACTCAAATATGGTAAGGTTTGAACGTAAGAAATGAAATTTTCAAAAGAGGAATAGAAAATTAAGCAAATAAACAGTCTATACACTAAATTATCAAGAAAAAGGAAAATAAAAATAAAAACAAGAGTTCGAGCCAAAGACACAATGTCGAAATTAACATTCATAGCAAATGTGCCATTGTGCCTAACATACACATCTCCATTATGAACACATTTATTTTGAAGATGCAGACATTAAAACACAAAACACACTCAGATGCAGTGAAAAATTAAATAATTGGTCGGAATCACTGAGATCTCCATTGTCTAAATCGAAAATCCATGCCGCCTCGACCTTGGCGGCTAAAAATAAGAACATTAAGTAATTAAAAACAAAGAATGAAAGACTAAGTAAATTCCCGATGACAACAGCACGTATCATAAGTACGAACTGGCAACACTAGCAAAAGCGATAACTTGTAACCTCCACACTGAAAACAAAGAGAAAAGGACTGAATAAGCAAGAATAGATAAAACAAATTTCACAATCCAAGGAGAAACAAATCGAATAGGAAAACTAACCCGAGACAAACAGAAGAGTCCCCTTGCACATGCGTGCAAGCCCGAGATTCCAATTCACCCCGTGGCTGTAGGTGAGAATTAATAAAATTGTTCATTTCATGCGCTCGCTGACTAAGCAGATTCCTAGCGTCTCCGAGTTGAGAACATGCTGTAGCTGGCCTGGCACCACGGATTCTACGTGGAGGACGGCCTCGCCTAGCGGCCTTGGCCCTTCCTGTACCAGCAGAGGACGTTGAAGCCAGCTTGACGGTGTCCAATTCCAGCGCTTGTGATAAGGAGGAGAAGAATCCCAACGCCGTGCCCAGAATTAACAATTTGGACAAAAATTCCTTAAGTGAAAGATGACGAGATCTCAAGTGTTCAGAACAGCTAGTAGCAGCAGAAAAGAAAAAGTAAAAACTAGCCACGTTATCTAGAATCCGTGTTTTTAAAATTGAGGACGATACCCGAACAAGAAAGCCCTTACGCCTATTATTCAAACGATACACAATAACAAAATCACGACCAGTGATATTACAATCAACAGCCTTGCGACAACAGGAAACAAAGTTATCCAAAAGTTTATTCAAATAAGGACCCCAAATTGCAATGCAACATGAATTTGTCAAATTTTCGAGATAAGCAATTCGTAATGCCAAACTTTCAAACTTAGAAACCGAAGTAGGATACCTCCGACTCGGACACAAATCCACATCAGACGAAGAATACGAGGAACAACCGTTATCAAACGCAGAAAAATCAAAATCCTCGATGCACAGTTCCGATACTTCACAAGAAACAAGAGGAGAAGTCGTCTCGCTTAGTTTTAGACGCGAAATGAGGAATAATTAACAGATAGAATAAAAGACAAGGCTTATCATTCCCCAAAATTTTAAGGCAAAATCTTTATTATTGTAGAAAAAAAGCCGGGGGAACCTAACACTGCTAAAATGATTAAAACAATAAAATAACCATCATTAATGCTCATGGTACTTGAAAATTCGTATTTTTACATTCTCATCCAGAGAAAGTATTAGATTTGTGTAAAATTTGACCCCCCCTGTTTTTTGTCAAATTTCCTCGTTTTGAGATCCCCTGAACCCAAAAAAAGAGGTTTTTATGAATGTGTGAACGTGGACATTTGACAAAAAACAACGGGGTCAAATTTTACACAAATCTAATACGTTGAAGCGTTGGCTTGCCTACAGGTTTCGTTGCAGGATCACTTATAGTTTCCTTCGCCAAGTTCCTGCACGGGAATCGTCGAGACGACCTGTATAGGTTTCCTGAGCATGTTTCTGTACATGAATATGTGCTGGATCCCTCGAGGTTCCTGTAAAGAAATTTTTAGCTGTGTAACTAGATGAGAGCACACGCTAATGTGCGATACACTGGGAATGAGGTGCCGATGGAGAAGCCCAAATTGGCACATATAACTCCATTGCTGAGAATACTTGTGGTGGCTGTCAATCCCCGATTCACGAACATTCCAAAATTAAAAGCGTGGAGTTTCCCTAACATGCTCTCTAAATATGAATTAGTGAAAAATTCACGATGGACCTAGTAGTTGAGCATTTCACTGATCTATGATTATTTCATTGAATCAACTAAAATCTTATTTTATTACGACTTCTAGATTGAGACGGTGTATTGCGGCCATCTTGTAAAAGCGAATGTTTCACTGATTGAATAAGTAACTGTTCACTGCTTGTCAATGACCCATTTCCAGCTACTTCAAGAAGTGAAATTTTACTGACAATCAGTGAAATTTCACTGATTCAGATTTATAGAGTGCGGAGAGAGCGAGAGAAAGAGAGTGTTGGAGATGGAATTGCAGAAGAGATAAACTGAGAAATGTTGAAAGTGTAATTTTTAGCCATTTCATGACTCTGTCAAACCGCAATGTTTGTTTAAAATATTAGAACAATGTAGAAACTTTGGGAACAAAACTGAAGTTTGTTCTTTATCGGGAAAAATTTAATATATTATTAAATTACTTATATGCTCAAAATCGCATTCAGTAGACTTGTATACTTCCACTCTACAATATAAAATTTTTCATTCGAAACGTCTGTCCATTAGACAAAGGCGATTATGGCGGTCCCAGTAAGCATGGGTGGTTGAATTAACGATTAATCAGTGTTGGATTGAAACATTTTAGAACATGTTTAAACAGTCGGAATTTTCGCAAATATAAAGTATTTCGTGAGGTTATACGGAACGAAAATGCAAACAGTTCGCCGCCATGTGGCCGAAGCCTAGGCAGCGATAACACCTTACTGCATCCGCCTTTCTGTGTACACGGCAGGACACCCACCCCACCTTCAGGTGTCCTGCGTGTAGTATTTGTTGCGCCTGTTTCTCTGTCACTCCACGAATGCCTTCAGTGTTCCCGTGGAGGCCCTTTCCGTGAGAGTGACTCTCATCTGTTCAGGCGATTCTGCTCCAAGACATTTCCTGACCGCAGCCTGAACCTCCTCCGCAACAGTTGTGGTGTCGAGGACTGAGACCTCGACTTCAGTGCGAGGGACAAGCTCCCTCACACTACCACCTTCACCGATGGCCTCCCTTATGGCAGCGGATAGCTTGATACTGCCAACCGCTGCAGGTCCTACTTCCACAAGGACCTCGCCGTTACTGGTTTCTCTGACACCCTTAATTTTAACACCAAGGGTGTCAGGTTTCCCCCTTACGTTTAAGGTCCTTGAGGACCTCTGCGTAGCTTAAACCCTCGGCAAGTTTTATAATAACCGCCTCGGGTCTAGCTCGCCTCTCTCTCTCCTTCTTCTTCTTAACTTGGGTTGCCTGTGTAGGCATCCCTTTCTCTTCCTTCTTAGGTGTCGAAGTCGTTGGTGCTGTAGCGCCACGTGTCCTCGGCCTTTTGCTCCTTGGCTTAGAAGGACTCTTCTCTACTGGACTCAGGGTGGTCTCCCTCTCTCGCTTTCTATCATGGAGAGTGGGAGCTGCCACGGCTTTTTCAGTCTGAGAACAGCTTTCGTCCGTCTTCTTCTTTTCCTTCTCCTTCCGGGTCATCGCTCTCGTTCGGGCAGTTCTTCCAACATTCTCGATCAAATCCCTATGAAGACCTTTGGTCGTCGTAGAGTGTTCGCACAGTAGGTTTACGAGTCGCTCCGCTCGTTCCAGCCCATCCCTGATTGGCAGCCACATGTTCTTCTTCGTGCTGCTAAAATCCACCATTTCTTCGATGGTGCCTCGTAACTCTGCAAAGAGATCATAGGTCTCTGTGAGTTTAGCATCCATTTCTGCGATGTCCATCTTATTGACGGACACTTCCACCTGCTCTGTCACGTCCAAAGGACCACCCAACTCCTCGCAGACGCTCCTGTCCAAGTATGTTTGGTCCCCCCCGAAATCCATGGGACCGGCACTGACCACCGGGGCTGGAACCCGATCGGAATCAGTGGGGAGATTGCTACTCCCTTGGGGAGCTAATCACGCACTGAATATTTGATGCATGCCGTCTCGCCGTTTCAATTTTAAACTGAAGCTGTGCAATACGCTCCCGAGTCTTACTCAGGTTACTGAAGTATCGTTACTTCTATTGTCGCTCAGTAGGAAGACCGCCTTCTCGTAAACTACACAGTTCAGATTCCAGAGATTAGCATCTTCGGGGAGCAAATCGTTGAGGGCAGTATTAGCTTCAGATAATTTGTCCATACTGAGAAAGACTTTTTGGTGGGTAGATCCCCTATTTCTCATGTTGTCATTAGCGGCTATCTGCAAAGGTGGTCTTGCTGGAACTGGTGGTATGTTCGCTGGAGGATGTTGCTCTTCTTCTTGCCGATAAAGAGCTTCATATCCGTTTTTGCGCATGAAGAATGCCTGATCTCTTAAATACGGAGGCGTTTTTATGAGCATATTCCGGGTGCATATTGACCCAACGGTCATGTAATCTCTGCATAAATCCTCTTCGCGCCGGTGAGCAGAACCGTAACTAGTCTTCGTTGCGCCCGATGTGGCTTGATAATTTTGCGCCCTCCTCCCAAACGCCACGGGACAATATTTAGTTAATTTGTTCCTGTTTGTACCCCCTCGCCACCGGCGCCCAGTGCGGGGGCACCGACGGCACCGCCCTAGTTACGGCTCTACTGGTGAGCTTCTTTGCCAACAGGTAAGGATGATACTGGTGACGTAACCGTATAATTCGTTGCATTGGGGAGTTAGCCCAATGCAACGTGGCTGACTGCAAGAGCCGGAGCTCTCGGACGATGGGGTTATAATATATATGGGTTAAACGTGAAACTGTTTTCTGTTTTCTAGTGCGCCACTTAACAGGGTCGCGGAAAAATTCCATTGTCTTGGTTTCAAAGCCCAGTTCCTGCATTTGTATAATGTCATAAGTGAATGCACTTGAAACACAGATTGCTAGTAACGTAACCATGCGTTGATAAAAATACTGCGTGGTCCATTTCTCCTATGGCAATTATCTATCTGAGATGATTCACTCGGTTAGTGAAATTATAACAGCACACCACACCATGTAAAGTAACTCTCACGTAATAGCGCTTAGTATAAATAACATTGGCTTAATAATTCACTCCCACAATTAGAAAGCTAACATTTTTTTAATGGTTGATATTTAGTGCCTACAAAGAAAATATTGCATCATATTTTATTTCTATATTTATCAATTATGTTGTGATCTACATTTTTGAAATAGAACGTCAGATTCATTTTTGAAAATATTCTTTAATGCAGAAGTTTTCCAGATTAAACAATTAACAATTTTCATATTCAAAGAAATACATATTTTAAATATATATGTAATATGTACGTACTTTTCAAACTGCCTAGACGTTTTATAAAACGATGCAGGGAAAGTGAAATCTTCTTGGATCAGGTGAATTTTATTTGATTCAAATCCATGGCAGATACGATTGGGGACAATAGAATATGGAATTGGTGTAAGTAAATGAATACTGGGTATCGTTTTCTTGGAAAAAGATCAAATTTTCTTTATCTGAGAAAACGCAATATCAGATGGAATATTATATTTTATTATATTTAAATTGAATGGTATTAATGTATAATAATGTATATTTTCAGCAAGAAAAGATTTCACTTGAGAGAAAGTAATAATGGCAGAATTCAAGAATATATTTTCTTTATTTGGAAATAGAGTTTCTTAATTTAAGAATACATTGTGGTTTGTGACAAAATACGTACAAAAAATATTCTCGCTGGTTAAGAGACTCTACGCGTAGAAACTATTGGTTGTAAAATTCGGCATTATAATATTTATTTTTACAAGAGTTCGATGGCAATCTAGTATATGGTCGAAAAAAATAATAATAATTGCTACAGCTACTTAAACGAAGAACTACTTTTTCCATATCAATTATAAATATACTCCGAACTTAATAATTACTATTTAGAGTTGGAAAGACTAATATTTTTGATAGGAAATTGAAGTTAGGAAAAAGTGATAGTCACAAATTAAATTATAAAACCTTAATTGCAATAGCTAGCAGTTTAAATAGCATAATTTGCAAAATAGGTTAGGAAAATTACTATTCTCAATAGGAAGGTGCAATGAGAGGAAATACAGATTAATGTAATGCTTTGCGAAAATTCCATTTTAAAATAGGAATAACCTTATGTGCGCCGAGGTTCATGAGGATGATCAAATTCCTAAATCTCATAATTTGTTTTAACAGGAAAAAGTCTTCGTTCTGCTGTCCCGGAGACCCATGTTCGATTCCCGCCAGCGCTACTTGTTTTTAACACGATTTTTTCTGTTTCAGCTTGGAATATAATATTAATATCTAATTGTATGTTTAATCTGTAAAATTTATAATGAGTGCGACTGTGATATATGTATACTTGAAAAAACGGTTAAACAATCCACCGCAGGGTCCCACTGGGAGCAACTGTCATCTAAAAAATGACATCGGCTCCCAGTAGGACCGCGGTAAATCCCATATTTATCAATAAACAAAAAATACTCTTTAGGGATGATAGAATTCGCGAGCCTTAAATTAGTATTTTTCAAAAATTGAAAACTGAGAAAATTTAATTTTTCATACCTGAAACGGCCTAGCGGAACCTCTAAACCATTTTTTATAGATAAAAGAAAATTTATGACATTTTTTCACCAATAGAAAGAAATTAAAGGTGCAGTCTCAATCACCTAAAACCTAACAGTAGTTTTTTTTTACAGAGAGTATCTTGGTGACTAAAATATTTAAAAAAAAAAAGAAATAAGAAATTTTTTTACGACTTTTTTTTAGTTTTAAGGCTGTTGGAACGATGTCCGAAAAAAATCGCGAAATCCGTGGGACACTCAAATTTCGCAGTAGGTATCGATATCCCAGAAATACGTGTTCAAAAAGGCACTTTGAAAATTTTTCTGCTCCCTCGAAGAAGTGTCGCGGGCATAGGACGGGGGTAAGTGTCTAGTTTTTGCTAAAAATTAAGATATCCGCTAATATCTAATAAAAAGTTCGAGTGTCAATTACGTGAAGTGGGGCGGAAGCTGTCTGGCTCTATGCGTCACGTCAGCAACCAAATTGGTTACCGTTGGTGCACTTATTTCAAATTAATCAATGAGTAAATTTATTGCTTGCGACAAATAATAATTTTCAAATTATACAAAATAATTTTTCGAATAGAAAATGGACTTTTATAATGAAAGTTAAAATAGTTAGTTGATTTCACTTCTTATAATTAAATTATCGATTTGAAATTTAAAGGATGTGTCACTGCTCCGAATTCTCGGATCTTTTCGCATTGCGCATGCTGCGCGTAGACGTGCTGGTTGGTTACCGTCGGCGCGATTGTTCAAAATGATTGAATATGCAAATCAATTGTTTAAAATAAATAGTAATTGTGAAGTGCATAAAGGTATTAGGCATTAATTTGAATTAATATTTGTGATGAAAAATGTATTTCTTCTTTTTAATTTTTAAATCTATCATTCATTTGTAAGGAGTAAAATCAAATAATTATTCTATCCTTCACTTTAAAAGTCTATTTTTCAATTGAAGAATTATGTTTTATAATTTTGCAATTATTCATTGTTGTGAACAATTTATTTGCTCATTTAATCATTGTAAATAAACGTACCAACGCAATCCTATACCAGCGACACCCGTTCCAAGGTGCAGAAAATTGTTTAAAGTGTCTTTCTAATTAGGTATTTTCACTTCAACCAACAGCTAACTTCACTTCGCTGAGTGCTAAGGGGAAAACAATAAACCAAATGCATGGGATTCGATCCATTTTTGCCCTATTTTGCTAATATCTTCGTAATAACTAATTTTTTTATGTAAGTGTATTGGAAAAATAGTTTTCATTTTTTAAGAAATATTTAGTGACATAATAAAATGATAATAATTATTCATTACGAAGATATTACAAAAATAAAGGTTTGTCCCATGGATTTGGTCCGTTGTTTTCCCCTCAGCAATCAACGAAGTGAAGTTATCTGGTGGTTGAAGTGAAAATACCTAATTCTTGGGATATCGAAACCTACAGCCAAAATTTGAGTACTCCACAGATTCTGTCATTTTTTTGGACACCGTTTCAATAGTGCTCAATGCTTCTTTTGATATTTCAGAAGATTAGAAACTACACAAAAATAATAAACAATAAAGAAAATTCAAGTGCAAAAACGCTTTAATAACCTTAATGACAAAAAGGAAATTTTTTCTTTATAACAATCTCTATAAAACGCACAGTTTGCAATTTATCCAATTCTTTCACAATAATTTTATGCTCAGTAAAAAAAATGGTAAAAGATTTGGATTTTACTCAATTAAAAAAGAGCTAGATATTTTATTTTTCTTGAGTATAAAATGTTTAAAAATTATGCGAAATAAGTGTTCCATAGAAAAAAGTCGAGCGATTTACAGTAAATCTCTATGCAGCCTGACTCATTGGACAAAATAAAATTTAGAAATAGGGAATCCTTAGATAATTTCACCTTCTGCAGTTGATGCATCGTCCACAGACACCTCATCCGACGAGACAAGTTTATCGGATGTAGAAACTTCATCGTGTTGCCTGAGCATACTAAAGTTACTATCAGTTCTATACGAATAGAAAACAATCAATATGATTATTTTAGAATTGGAATTTCAAACTGTTGGAAAATAAAACAAGTTTTTTTCTAAAGAAAGGGCCATCAGTGGACGCGTAGCGCGCACAATATTCTAGTTAGTAAAATCTAGTAATATTTTAGTATTCTTGTAATGAGTTTCAGGAGATAGCTAAAATATTACCATATTTCAATAAATTTTCAAAAGGTCCCAGCTGAAAATTCATGTACAGGAACCTCGGAGGATCCTGCACATGTTCCTGTACACGTAACTGCACACGAACCTTTACAGGTAATCTTGACGGTTCCTGTGCAGGAATTTGGCGAAGGAAACTGTACATGATCATGCAAAGGAACCTGTATACAAGGTAACCTTTGCTTGCTAAAATTAGCGTATATCAGAAAAACAGTATCTTTCTCTGATCTCTCTGTAGCTCAATTGGTTTGAGCACCTGTTCGGAAATCAGTTGATCTGGTGTTTGTATGCCAGTGGAGCGACAAGAGAGAGATCCTTTTTTTCTGAATAAATTTGAATTTAATAAAATTTAATTTATTCCTCCATCTAGTCCGTATGACGAAAATAATTTTTTCTGTATTAGAGGATTGTACTTTGGTCGATAATGCAGATTTCCATTATTCACAGTATGTGTGATTAGATTTCTGAACGCGTCGATAATTACTATCACCGATGATAATACAGATTCCTATTTAAAAATATTGATTGTGAACAACTTAGTAAAATTAGCGTATATCAGAAAACCGTATCTTTCCCTGGTCTCTTCGCAGCTGAGTTGGTAAGAGCACCTGTCGGGAAATCAGTTGATCTGGTGTTCGAATCCCAGCGGAGCGAGAGGAGAAAGATCCTTTTTTTCTGAATAAATTTGAATTTAATAAATTTTAATTCATACCTCCATTTAGTCTGTATGACGAAAACGATTTTTCTGTATTAGAGGATTTAACTTTGGTCGATAATGCAGATTTCCATTATTCACAGTATGTGTGATTGTATTTCTCAAAGGATCGATAATTACTATCTCCTATGATAATACAGATTCTTATTTAAAAATATTGATTGTGTAAAAAATTGCTAAAATTAGCGCATATCAGAAAGACAGTATCTTTCTCTGTTCTCTTTAGCTCAATTGTTTAGAGCACCTGTCCGGAAATCAGTTGATCTGTTGTTCGAATTCCAGTGGAGCGAGAGGAGAGAGATCCTTTTGTTGTGAATAAATTCGAATTTAATAAATTTTAATTTATATCTCTATCTAGTGTGTATGACGAAAATAATTTTTCTGGATTAGAGCATTTAACTTTGGTTGATAATGTAGATTTCCATTATTCACAGTATGTGTGAATGGATTTCTCAACGGATAGATAATGACTATCTCGGATGATAATACAGATTCCTATTTAAAAATATTGATTGTGTAACAACTTGCTGAAATTGGCGTGTATCAGAGAAGCTGTATCTTTCTCTGATCTCTCTGTAGCTCAATTGTTTAGAGCACCTGACCGGAAATCAGTTGATCTGGTGTTCGAATCCCAGTGGAGCGAGAGGATGGAGATCCCTTTTTTCTGAATAAATTTGAATTTAATAAATTTCAATTTATACCTCCATCTAGTCTGTATGACGAAAATAATGTTTCTGTATTAGAGGATATAACTTTGGTCGATAATGTAGATTTCCATTATTCACAGTATGTGTGATTGGATTTGTCAACGGATCGATAATTGCTATCTCCGATGATGCTCCACAGATTCCTATTCAAAAATATTGAGTGTGTAAAAACTTGCTAAAATTAGCGTATACCAGAAAAACTGTATCTTTCTCTGAACTCTCTGTAGCTCAATTGGTTAGAGCACCTGACCGGAAATCAGTTGATCTGGTGTTCGAATCCCAGTGGAGCAAAAGGAGAGGGATCCTTTTTTTCTGAATAAATTTGAATTGAATAAATTATACAATTGTTATTTATACATAAAAAACTGTGTTAGGTTTGAAATCTTTTTAAATCTTCTCTTAAAACTATTTTTTCGAAATAAAAAATTATTTTGAATTAGATGGAATATATATTATCATTGGAGCTGGTAATGATCGATCATATGTAGATTGCTTTCATAAACTATGAAACTGGTAATCTTCAATATCGATCTAAGATAACTCCTTAAATAACAGAAATTTTAAACGTCATTTCGGACAAGATGGAAATAAAAAATTTATAACTTAAAAATTTATAATTTAATAATTAATAATAATTATTATTAATTTCACTCTATCGGCAATCCAAAGACGTGCTGTTCGAATCCTAACGAAGCGAAGGAGAAACATCTTTTCCTAGAAATGATTAATTTTCAAATAATTTTCAATTTTTCCAGGTATCTCAAGAAAATCGCTGCATTACCTTTGAACCTTTCAAAATCCTTAAAACGCTTCAAAATTCTCAAAACTCTACATTTTACTTTAATTTTTTTTAATAAGTTCAAATTTCAAATTATTTTTGAAATTTTCACAAAACCTCCGATCATTTATGAAAATTATTCAAAATTTTCCTGAAATCATCTAAAAATCCTTCAAAATTAATAAATGTGCCTTCAAATCTTCCAGATTCGTTTTTGATAAATTTGGAAATCCTTTGAAATTTTTTAAAATATCATCTTGAAATTAATAATTCAGAATGAAAAATCATTTTAAATTTTCTTAGAAATCTTAATGATTTTTTTAATCCTTTTGTAGCCTTTTAAAATGCTCAAAAATCTTCTACATTTTTTGTTTGAAACCTTCAAAAATGTGCATTTTTTAAAATCCTTTCAAGTTTTAAATTATTTTTCAATCATCTCAAAACTTTTAAATATCTCTTAAACTTTCTCGAATTTTTTCACTAATAAATCTGCAAGTCGTCGTTACTTTATAATGTTTAGACGATATTATTATAAATTATGGCCAATTAGGGCCTTTTATTTTCGGCTGTCGTTTTGCCTGTCGTTTTCCCTGTCGTTTTCTTGTGATCGCGAAAAAACTACAGGAAAAAAATGACAGGCCTGTCATTTTTTTCTGTCATATATTTTCGTAAGAGAGCTCAAGCGCAATTTTAACGAATTTTCAGAGGAGTCAAAAAAAAATTCTAAAAAATCGAATTTTTAATTTAGAAGGAACAAATATATATTTCTGAGGACTATCAATGTTAAATTGAATCTTTAAAAGTTAGATTGGAAAATTATATTATTATTTTGAAAAAATTACCCTGGCGGACCGGCCGAGCGCAAGCATTACGCTACAGCGGAATGCTAAAGTAATGTTAAAGTAATATGGTATTATAATTATTAAAAGAAGCAAAATAAATATGTAAACTGTTGAAATTATAACAATACGTTAAAATTTACGTTAAGTGGTCATGTCGTAATTGCAAGAAGTTGCTTTTTCGGCGTTAAAAAATAAAGCTTGCGTTCGGCCGGCCCGCCAGGGTAGTGATAACTATTAACAAATTTAATTCAATTTTTAATTCGCATAATATTTTGCAAATAAATTATCAATACCATGGGGCCCTAGAAATAATTCGGTTCCCATTGCGTGGAATTAGAAAACTAAAATGGGAATAATGGCACGAAAATGGTTTCACGGGGATTGGCTGCGATTCGTCACATGATTTGCATTAAATATAAAAAATTTATAGACAAAAAGATTTTTTATATTGAACTCATGAAATTTATTGCATTCTTTTTATTTTATAAACAAATTTCATAAGCCATTATCGACATCAGCTATTTATGATGTGATAAATAAAGTTATTCCTACGAAATCGACCAAAAATTACTCAGCAATGGCACCTAGTTATCATATTTACTCAATTAATAACAATCAATGCTTATTTAAATAAACCTAATCAACAAATGCACAGGTGGGTTATTTTCCGACGTACTAACTCGGTTCTTTCAACGCAATCAAATTCTAATAACTAATTTATAAACCGTTAGGGATATTTCAATGACAATCGACAGTTATTATTTTTAAGAACAATTTTTTTTCAACAAATTTGTATTATCTCATGCATTTATAAACTAAGATATTCCACTTTTCAGCCAATTATTTATCAACTATTTCTTACTATTAATAAATAACAATTGATTATTGTTTTAAAAAAATTAAATAAAAAATGCATTTTTTGGCTTTTTTCAACATTTGAACTTCGCTCTTTTAACGCGTCATCAACTCTTAATAACTAATTTTTGAAATTTTTCTGAACACTAAGATAACGATCAATTTTTGTTATTGCTGTGAACAATGTCATGAGGACATTTTTTTCGTCGAATGCTTTTTTCAATTAACAATGCCATTTTTCTTGTAAAATTTGCAAACAATTATTTAGCTGGAACTCATTGTTAAGATAGTTGTGCAATCTTTGACAACCTAAGTGCGTATTTTTTATAAATACATTTAATTAACAATTGCGTCATTTTTAGGGAGTCGACTAGATAAGGTATGAACAATAGGGTGATCCAAAAATGCATTGGAATTTTATTCTCGAATTTTTATGAATAACGCCCAGAAATTTGTTCGAATCCACACAAAAATAAATCCATTTTTTTTTTAAATCCATTAAAAAAAGTGATATTGAGAGGTGCCGCAAGCCCTATGAAGTTTAGCACGTATTTTCCATGAGAAAAAAAGACGTTTTTGTAAATTTTATTCAAAATCCTCAATATTAGCTGAATCGAGTTGAAACTCAGCATTTCGCTTCACAGTTAGCCATAGAATACGAATAAAATAATAATTTTCAAATATCACCACCATAAGTCTGTTTTATAGGGTCTCAAAAATCTCCGATAAGTAAAAAAATTAGTTTTGCGAGTTTTTCGCGCTAATTATGATTTTTTTGCGGTTTTTAAAATGAAAATTGCTTTTGATATATGAAGCGCTACTTTATGGTGGTAATTCAATATTTACATAAATTGCTTAACAATTTATTATCGTTTTTAGCAATTTTCTCTTAGAATGGAGATAGAAAGTCGCAGTTTTTTCAAAGAAATTTTCATTTCTTGTCCAATTTTCAATTAAAGAGTATTAGTAATCAGAGTAATCAGATATAACAAACATAATTGTTTGAACAATTCATTATCATTGTTCATAATATTATTTTATTATTTTATTAAAAAATAATTTGTTTCATGGTCGATGACCATTACAAATAAGTGCAAATATACAGTAATGAACATATTATTTGATAAGAATAAGCAGAGAGTGCAAGTCAGAAACAACGTCGATTACAATTACAAGATATGCATTAAAACGATATTGTAACGCACACAGTGACGTGTCAAGACCTAAGACTCCATTATAAATGTTCTAAGACGCAATATTTTAGACATAAAAAAGACGATATCGTAAAGAAGTCGTACGATCTGACGATGTCTTTACGATATCGTAAAGACACCTTAACGACATGGACATAGAATGTCGTAAAGTTGGCGAAAAGATGTCGTAACGATGTCGTAAAGACATTGTCAAATTTGGTACTCACTGGGTACAGATACAGAAAGGGTGCTAGGTAATTTTGGTGATTCAAGAAAAAATTATAACGTGGAAAGATTAGTTAGCTTATGCTTAGAAAAGGGCCTATTTATTACAAATACTTGGTTTAGATGTAAAATAATCCACATGTACACCTTGTGTAGAAGAAATAGCCACAGCATAATTGACTTCATTATTGCGGATGAAAGACTAAGAGAACTAGTAACAGATACAAGGGTCATGAGGGACTCTGCATGTAATACTGACCATTACCTTCTAGTCTCCAAAATAAACTTAGGACGGGGATGGAGAAGAAAGAGAACCAAACAAACGAAACAAACGTGAATCGAGATTGAAAATTTACAGAAACCAGAAGTGAGAGTAGATTCTTAGAACAAGTTAAACGAAAGCATAGATAGGGCAACCTGGGAAGCACTTATAAGCAATAAAGGTATAGAAGGCGCGTTGACTTTGTTACGGGATACTATTGTTAAAACTGCGATTGAAGTGTGTGGTATGGCGGTTGTATGAAAAGAAATCTGGTGATGCATCGTGAAACGATGAAATTGAGGCAGCCCGACAAGAAAAGAAAAAAGCGTACAAGAGAACGTTGAACATCACAGGACATAGCGATGAGGAGAGAAATAGGCTCAAAAATGATTACAGACACAAAAATAGGAAAGCTAAACGACTAGTCAAGGAGAGTAGAGATAAAACCATAACAGAAGAAGATAAGAAAATACAAAACGACTTTGAAGGAAGCAAGAAAGTAATATTTAAAATGATGGAGGGAAGTAAAAATACAGAGTTTGTTAGCATGAGAAACAGCAAAGGTGAAATGCTAAATGATACAAGCGGGATAGTGGACGCTTTGAAAGATTCTTTTAAAGAATTATTAAGAAGTGAAGCTATGGAACAGCAGAACTGCGACATAGAACATAGTACTTCAGAAAACCCAATCGAGAAAGTCTGTGTCACTGAAGTTAGAGATATAATTAAGAAAATAAAAAACTGTAAGGCTGCTGTTGTAGACAGTATTAGAGCTGAAATGCTTAAATACGGTGGCGAGTACATACCTCACAGGTTTTGCGAATTAAAGAATTTACGTATCGAGATAGAAGAATTCCCAGACGAATGGAGAAAAACGATTATCGTATCAATATACAAAAGGAAGGAATATAAAAGCAACTGCAATAATTAGAGTGGTATCAGCTTATCCGCAGGGTAATGAAAATAACAGAAGAAAAGATATGGGAAGTCCAAAGTGGATTTATGCCAGGAAGATCATGTGCGGATCAAATATTTAGCTCAAGACAGATCACAGAAAAAAGTTTGAAAGTAGGAAAGAAAGTTTTTTGTTCGTTTGTTGACCTAGAAAAAGCATTCGACAGGGTGGATGGAAGCAAACTTTGGGAAGTCCTCAAAGAGTACGGAGTACATGGATGACTTCTACAAGAAATAAAAACAATATATGCAGGTAACAAAGCGAGTTAAAGCGAGTTCTAGGGTTAATGGGAAACTGAGCGACTGGTTCGATATTATGCAAGGCGTTAAACAAGGATGCGTATTATCCTTATGGCTATTTATCATATTTATGGACAAGTGTCTAAGAATGGCTTTCTTCGATGAAGAAGGTTTGGATCTCGAGACAGTGAAGGTACGCGGGTTAGCTTTTGCAGATGAACATTGCAGATGAACATGGGGCAGAAGAACATGGGACTCAAAATTAACGTAAATAAAACAATAATCATAGTGTTTGAAGGAAAAGATGAGAAAACAATATGCAACATTGTCCTAAATGATGAGAGATTAGAACAAATTAATAAGTACATATGTGTAGGTAGCCTATTCACTAGTGACGGGAAGATAGATGGGGAGTTAGATAGGCGCATAAACGAGGGTAGGAAGGTTATCGGTAGATCAGAGTCCATTCTCAGAAGTAAAAATGTATCAAGAAAAGCTAAAATGGCAATACATAATTCTATATTTGTACCTATTGTGCTACACGGTAGCGAGACATGGACATGTCAAGAAAAGGATAAAGGTAACATTAACGCGATTAACATGAAACCTCTGAGCACAATCTGCGAGAAAACACTGATGGACAAAGTCAGAAATGAAATAATCCTTAAAGAATGTGGTGCAACAGAGACAATAGTTGACATATGTGAAATAAATTTGCTAAGATGATTGGGGCATGTTTAGAGAATGAAAGATGAACAACTAACGAAACAAGTGTATAAAGGTAAAGTAAATGGCAGTATGCCAAGAGGCAGACCGTGTAAAGAATGGTTAGAATGTGTGAATGAGACCTTAATCC
The DNA here is from genome assembly GCA_011634705.1 of Andricus grossulariae. Classification (NCBI taxonomy): domain Eukaryota; kingdom Metazoa; phylum Arthropoda; class Insecta; order Hymenoptera; family Cynipidae; genus Andricus; species Andricus grossulariae. The sequence goes on along the minus strand of JAABKJ010075445.1, from coordinate 92,561,044 downwards.
GAAAAGACATAAGAAGCCATAGAAACAGGAGAGCTTGCATAAAATTCGGATTTTTAATCTTGAAGAAACAAATGTATACTCCTAAAGTACATCAATGCTGAATTATTGATGCCTGAATAGTTAGATTGGAAAATTATATAATATTTAAAAAACATTAGTGATAATTCTCAAAAAAATTTATTTCATTTTCAATACGCATAATATTTTGTAAGTAAATTATTATTTATTCCATGGGGCCCTAGAAATAATTGGGTTCCCATTGCGTATAATTGGAAAACTAAAATAGGAATAATTGCATGAAAATTGTTTCAAGAGCATTGGCTGCGATTCGTCACATGATTCGCACTAAATCTCAATAATTTTCAGATAAAAAGAGTTTCCATATTGAACTCATGAAAGTTATTGAATTTTTACAAATTTTATAAACAACTTTCAGGAGCCATTATCGACATCAACTATTTATAATGTAATGAATAAAGTTTTTCCTACAAAGTCGACCAAAAATGACACCCAGAAATTAACAGCCAATTAAATTATCAACCATTTCTTGTCATTATTCAATAACAATTGATAATTGTTTGAACAAAATCAATGAAAATATGAAATTTCTGACTATTTTCAATAATAGTTCATCGTTATTCAAGTTTCTAAAAAAGTTACAAAATAAATTATTAACAGTTGATCAAGTTGAAAAATGAAGTATAAGCGATGGAAAATAGACAGATAATAATTTCTTTCATTGAATTTGTTTAAGGAATCATAAATTTCAATTATTGGTTATATGGAATCGTTGATAAATAATTGGCTATTAATCATTCCTTAAAGAGAAGCAGAATTTTTTGTTTATAAATAGGGCAATATTTCGAAACTGCATTACCCACTCAAAAAAAAAAGTTTTCTGCCCGAAGTCAAACTTGGTCAAAGTCTATTAATAATAAATTATTATATAACATTATAACAATATTAGGTTCAATATAATTATAAATTATAATAATTATGAATAATTTTTGCGAGTTTTAATTTTTCTATTTGTTAATGAGAATTTTTTTTAGTACAGTTTTCATAGGTTTTTGTATGCCCTTTCCATTGGTCAGAAACATGTTTTGAAATAAATAGTAGTAGCTCCGACTCTTTTCTTAGTCCGCTTTTGCTCTCAGCCCCTCAAATATGGATTTTTAAACGTAACATCAGGATGTTCAAGGTTGAAATATTTTATGTTTAGCTATAGGACAGCAATCTAGATGTTCAAAGTTAGTATCTGTAGATACCCACGCGAAAAAATTCTACGGAAAATGTTCTACGGAAATTCCATGTGGAAATTCCACATATGAATTCCACGCGAAAATTCGACAAATATTTCTATAAACTAATTTTGGACAAAGTTTGACTCCCGGTGATGAGCTGTGCTCTCGGAAATCACAGTCCGAACATCACACCATTGCACCAGGTATGCGAACAACATCTTCGAGAAAATTATGCTACCTACGTCAAAAGCTTGCAGCACCTGTGGGCTCCTCAAGGTAACGACATTGAGCCAATGCCCCCGGTGTAAAAAATGCAGTCTCCGAGGAAGTCTGGTTTTTCGAGTAATTTAGGATTTCTGGAGTAAGTTCCTCGAGAACACAAGATAGAGCCAATGCCCCAGGTAGAAAAAACACATCTTCTTCGGGGAAATCTGCGTTTTTCAGTATTTCAGGGAGCTTGGAGTAGGTTCCTCGAGGACACGAGATTGATCCAATGCCCCAGGTGTAAAATACACATCTTCTCCGGGGAAGTCTGGTTTTTCCAGTACTTTAGGTTTACTGGAGTGAGTTCCTTGAGGACACGAGATTGATCCAATGCCCCAGGTGTAAAAAACACATCTTCTCCGGGGAAGTCTGGTTTTTCCAATACTTGAGGGTTTCTGGAGTGAGTTCCCCGAGGACACAAAATTGAACCAATGCCCCAATTGTGAAACGCACATCTTCTCCGGGGAAGTCTGGTTTTTCCAGTACTTTAGGGTTTCTGGAGTGAGTTCTTCGAGGAAACGAGATTGAACCAATGTCCCAGGTGTAAAAAACACATCTTCTCCGGGGAAGTCTGGTTTTTTCAGTACTTTAGGGTTCCTGGAGTGAGCTCCTCCAGGAAACGTGATTAATCTAATGCCCCAGGTGTAAAACACACATCTTCTCCGCGGAAGTCTGGTTTTTCCAGTACTTTAGGTTTCCTGGAGTGAGTTCCTTGAGGACACATGATTGATCCAATGCCCCAGGTGTAAAACACACATCTTCTCCGGGGAAGTGTGGTTTTTCCAGTACTTTAGGGTTGCTGGAGTGAGCTCCTCCAGGACACGAGATTTAACCAATGCCCCAGGTGTAAAAAACACATCTTCTCCGGGGAAGTCTGGTTTTTCCAATACTTTAGGGTTTCTGGAGTGAGCTCCTCCAGGAAACGTGATTAATCTAATGCCCCAGGTGTGAAACACACATCTTCTCCGCGGAAGTCTGGTTTTTCCAGTACTTTAGGTTTCCTGGAGTGAGTTCCTTGAGGACACATCCACAATTTATAGAAAAAACCTGTGGTCATGCTAGCTAAACGTTCAGCTAGCAGGACCACACATAGAAAAAAACAACTTAGACAATATTTCTTTGCACAATAATTCAGGGCTCATTTAGGACTCACTCAATGCCATATTGCCAAATTAGATGCTCTGCAATTTGTAGAAAAAACCTGTGGTCATGGTAGCTTAACGTTAAGGTAGCAAGATCACATATAGAAAAAAACAACTTAGACAATATTTCTTTGCACAATAATTAATGGCTTATTTAGGGCTCACTCAATGCCATATTGATAAATTTAATGCTTCGCAATTTTTAGAAAAACCTGTGGTCCTGATAGCTTAACGTCCAGCTAGCAGGACCACACATAGAAAAAAACAACTTAGACAATATTTCTTTGCATAATAATTTAGTGCTCATATAGGGCTCACTCAATGCCATGTTGCAAAATTTAATGCTCTGCAATTTTTAGAAAAAAAACCTGTGGTCATGCTAGCTTAACGTCCAGCTAGCAGGACCACGCATAGAAAAAAACAACTTAGACAATATTTCTTTGCACAATAATTCAGGGCTCATGTAGGACTCTCTCAATGCCATATTGCTAAATTTAATGATTCGCAATTTTTGGAAAAACCTGTGGTCATGCTAGCTGAACGTCCAGCTAGCAGGACCACACATAGAGAAAAACAACTTAGACAATATTTCTTCGCACAATAATCCAGGGCTCACTCGATGCCCTATTGCCAAATTTAATGCTCCACAGTTTTGAGAAAAAACCTGCGGTCATGCTAGCTTAACGTTCAGCTAGCAGGACCACACATAGAAAAAAACAACTAAGACAATTTTTTCTTCGCACAATAATTTAGGGCTCATTTAGGACTCACTCAATGCCATATTGCAAAATTTAATGCTCCGCAATTTTTGGAAAAAAACCTGTGGTCATGCTAGCTTAACGTCCAGCTAGCAGGAGCACACATAGAAAAAAACAACTTATACAATATTTCTTTGCACAATAATTCAGGGCTCATTTAGGACTCACTCAATGCCATATTGCTAAATTTAGTGCTTCGCAATTTTTAGAAAAACCTGTGGTCATGCTAGCTGAACGTCCAGCTAGCAGGGCCACACATAGAAAAAAACAATTTAGACAATGTTTCTTTGCCCAATAATGTAGGGCTCATTTAGGACTTATTTAATGCCATATTGGCAAATTCTATGCTCCGCAATTTTTAGAATAAATCGGTGGTCCTGCTAGCTTAACGTTCAGCTAGCAGGACCACACATAGAAAAAAACAACTAAGACAATATTTCTTTGCACAATAATTGAGGGCTCATTTAGGGCTCACTTAATGCCATTTTGCCAGATATAATGCTTCGCAATTTAAAAAAAAAAACCTGTGGTCATGCTAGCTTAACGTTCAGCTAGCAGAACCACACATAGAAAAGAACAACTTAGACAATATTTCTTTGCACAATAATTTAGGGCTCATTTAGGACTCACTCAGTGCCATATTTCCAAATTTAATGCTCCGCAATTTTTAGAAAGAAACTGTGGTCATGCTAGCTTAACGTTCAGCTAGCAGGACCACACATAGGAAAAAACAACTTAGACAATATTTTTTTGCACAAAAATTTAGGGCTCATTCAGGACTCAATCAATGCCATATTGCCAAATCTAATGCTCCCCAATTCTTAGAATAAACCTGTGGCCATGCTAGCTTAACGTTCAGCTAGCAGGACCACGCATAAAAAAAACAACTTAGACAATATTTCTTTGCACAATAATTTAGTGATCATTTAGAACTCACTCAATGCCATATTGTCAAATTTAATGCTCCGCAATTTTTAGAAAAAAACTGTGGTCTTGCTAGCTTAACGTCCAGCTAGCAGGACCACACATAGAAAAAAACAACTTAGACAATATTTCTTCGCACAATAATTTAGGGCTTATTTAGGATTTAATCAATGCCATATTGCCAAATATAATGCTCCGCAATTTTTAGAAAAAAACTGTGGGCATGCTAGCTTCACGTTCAGCTAGCAGAACCACACATAGAAGAAAAAGCTTAGACAATATTTCTTCGCACAATAATTTAGGGCTTATTTAGGATTCAATCAATGCCATATTGCCAAATTTAATGCTCCGCAATTTTTATAAAAAACCTGTGGTCATGCTAGCTTAACTTCCAGCTAGCAGGACCACACATAGAAAAAAAGCAACTTAGACAATATTTCTTTGCACAATACTTTAGGGCTTATTTAGGATTCAATCAATGCCATATTACCAAATTTAATGCCCCGCAATTTTTAGAAAAAACCTGTGGTCATGCTAGCTTAAGATTCAGCTAGCAGGACCACACACAGAAAAAAACAACCTAGACAATATTTCTCGAAATAATAATTTAGGGCTCATTTAGGACTCACTCAATGTCATATTGCCAAATATAATGCTCCGCAATTTTTAGAAAAAACCTGTGGTCATGCTAGCTTAACTGAAGCGGTATTGGTATCCGCTGCGCTGCATGCAATACACCATCTATTTTTTCCATGTGGCCAAAATGTAAACTCGTGAAATCAGGTAGAATAACAGCAACAATTAGATTTTTTATTAAAATTCTTATAATTTGTTCGAAGCAAAAAAATTTGTTTGTCATAAAATAATTGTAAAACTAATAAGAGAAAAAACAACAGATAATTTTTTCCTAAGGCACAAAAATAATTATTTAACCTTAATTTTAAGCACAATCAAAAAATTTTTTTCATTCAAAAAATCCTACTTTGAACCACCTTAATTTTTTTAAATGCTTGAAAATTCAACAGCTGGTTTGCAATTTTTTCTCTTACTTGATTGAAAAATCTTTTCAGGTTTAAAATTCAACTCATGTTGAAAATTAGTTTTTTTTTCTTGAATTTAACAGTTTCTGAATCCATTTTTTTTTTTATGAGCATCAACTATTACATTCTTCGTTCAGAATTCAGCTTTTCTGGAATACAAAGTTAATCATTGAGTTAAAAGTTAAGCTCTTTCGTTAAATTTTTTTTTACTCAAGATTCATCATTTACATTAAAAATTTATCTCTTTGATTGAAAAGTGAATTATTTTGTGGAAAATTCGTTCCTTCTTTAACAGGAAATAAATTTTTTTTCAACTGAAACATAATACAAAATCTAAAATTTAACCATTTAATTTTAGGTTGAAAAATTACCATTTTTAGTTGAAAATTCAATTATTTCAGTCAATGGTTCATAGTTTTAGTTGAAAATGCATCACTTTGACTGAAAATTGGTTTGTTTTTTTCTGCAAAATTAATTTTCGAAACTGAAAATTCAACTATTTGGATGAAAGTTTGTCTTTTAGTTGGAATTCCTTCTATTTTCTTTAATAGACGTATTTTTTCGTAGAAAATTATTCTTTACGTTTGAAAATTAATCTTCCTGTTTGAAACTTTGTCTTTTTGGTTGAAAATTTGAGTATTTCAGTTGAGTATTCATCATTTTAGTTGAAATGTCATCTTTTTGATTGAAGATAAAAACTACTTTTCTGAAAGTTACTTTTTTGTTTAAAAGTCATATTTTTTGTTCAAAATTCATCTATTTCAGTAAATAAATCATCATTTTAGTTCGAAATTTGTGTTGGTTTAAAAATTCTGAAAATTGAACTATTTCATTTTCGGTTCAAAACTGATTTTCAACCAAATTGTCGAATTTTCAAACAGAAAAAAGGTAATCTTGAAAAAGCAGTTGAATTTTTAACCAAATATTCAAATCTTCAAGAAAGACAAATTTTTTAGAAGACAGTTGAATTTTCAACTAAGAACTTTTCTACCAAAAAAAAAAGGTATTTCTAATGAAAAAAAGATAAATTTTTAACAAAGCGGTTGAATTTTCAAACAAAAAAGCTTAATTTTTTCAAAAAGAAAGAAACTTTGAACAAAAGAGTTAAAATTTGAATCAAATATTTAAATTTTTGACATACAATAATGAATTTTCAACAAAGAAGCAATTTTGTTTCAGACTTTACATTTACCACATTTACAACTAAATAGTTGAACTTTTAAGCAAATGGGACAAATTTTCAACCATATAATTGAATTTTTACCTTCAAAGACGAATTTTCCACCAAATGGTCAAATTTTTTAACATAAAAGAATGATCTTCAGACTAAAATAGTTACAGTTTTGACTAAATAATCGAATCAACAAAGAACTTTTTTATCAAAAAGATTAATTTTTTATCTGAAAAACACGAAATTTGAATAAAGCAGTTAAATTTCAAAATCAAAACTGTAACTTTTTAACAAAGTAGATGAATTTGCAACAAAATAATTAAACTTTCAACAAAATAGTTAAATTTTTAACCACACAATTGAATTTTCCAATAAAATAAATAATTTTTCGACAAAAGTGGTGAATTAGTAATCACATAATTGAATTTTTAACTAACGAATAATAATTTTCAGTCAAATAGTTACATTTTTGACTATAATAAAAATTAATCATGAACCAATCAGTTGCACTTTTAAGCAACTAGTTGCGTTTTTAGCAAAAAAATGTAATTATTAACAAAATAGTTGAGTTTTCACAATGATGAATCTTTAAGAACAACACGAATTTTTAGCAAAGAAGTTCATCTTTAAGCCAACTAGTTGGAATTAATATAAAAAATATTAATATTAACCAAGCATATAAATTAAGCATTTTTCATGAGTTTTAATAAAAAACACTCGAATTTAACCAAAAAGACGAATCCTCGACGAAAAATGTAATTGTTGATATGTGAAAAAAAATTTCGAGTTTAAAATAAAAAACAGTTGAATTAAAAAAAGACGAATTTTAATTGAAATACTTGATTTTTAAATTGAAAAATTAATTTTCAAACAAAACAAAAATTTCAATAAAATAGTTGAATTTAAACCAAAAGAAATGAATTTGCAACTAAAAACTGTAACCATAAATTAATTAGTTCACTTTACAGTTGAAAAAAAAAATTGTAAATATTTCAACCAAGAAGATTAATTTCTACCAAAAAAGACGAATTTTCAAATAAAAATGATAATTTTTCAACCAAATAATTTTATTTCCGACCTAAAAGATGAATTTTTGACTAAAATTATAAATATTTAACTTAAAAAATTATTTTCTACCAAAAAAAATCGTTTTTTTTAAATACGCGAATTTTCAACGAAATAGTTGAATTTTCAAAAAAAAGGGACAAATTGTTGAATTTTGAACTAAAAACGATCAGTTTTCAACTGAAAATGGAACAGTCAAAGTTTCAGTTAAAGAAATTATTTTCAACCAAAGTGATGAATTTTCAACTAAAATGATGAATCTTCAACTAGAATAGTTGAATTTTATGCCAAAAAGAGGAATTTTCAACCATAAAGTTTAATTTTCTACAAAAAGAGAAGAATTTTCCACAAAATACATAAATTTTCAAATGAATAGTTTAATTTTTAAATGCAAAATATCAATTTTCAACCTTGACGGCCCAAAATGATCTCAAAACAGTTTCAACAAAATAGTTGAATTTTTAATTTAAAAAAATATGATTTTTCTACCAAAGACTTGAGTTTTCAAGCTAAAAACTTAAATTGTTTAGAAAACATTAAATTTCGAATCCCAAAATAAAAATTTTCTACAAAACAGTTGAATTTTCACCCCAAAAATATAAATTTCCTACCAAAATAGTTGAAATTCGAATCCCAATATATAAATTCTCAACAAAAAAAGATCATATTCAACAAAATGCCTTAAGTTTTTGTAAAATTGTTGAATTTTCAAGCCACAAAGATGACTTTTCTAGAAAACAGTTCAACTTTCAACCCGAAAATATGAATTTTCATCAAAAAAGTTAATTTTCTACCAAACTGTTGAAATTTCAAGCCAAAACGATGAATTTCTACAAAATAGTGGAATTTTTAAACCGAAAATATGAATTTTCCACAAAAATGTTAATTTTCTACCAAATATTTGAATTCTCAATCCAAACAGATAAGTTTTCAAGAAAATATTTGAGTTTTTGAGCTAAAAAGTTGAATTTTTTAGAAAACTTTTGACTTTAAAACCAAAAATAACAGATGAATTTTAAATCCCAAAATAGGAATTTTCTACCAAAATAGTTAAATTTTGAATTCGAAAATATAAATTTTCAATAAAAAACATAATTTTCAACAAAATGTTTGAAATTTTTATGAAATTGTTGAATTTTCAAGTCACAAGGATGACTTTTCCACCAAACAGTTTAATTTTCATCAAAAAATATCATTTTTAACCAAACAGTTGAATTTTCTACCAAATTGGTGAAATTTCAAGCCAAAACGACGAATTTCCTACAAAAATGTTAATTTTCAACCCAATATTTAAATTTTCAATCAAAAAATTCAATTAAAAATTATTTTTTTTCATTAAAAGAAATTTTCGACAAAAATGTACATTTTCAACGAAATAAATGAATTTTTAACTAAAGAAGGTCAATTTTCAACCATAAATGGAATGGTCCAATTTTAAGTTAAAAAAATATTTGTCAACTAAAGAGATGAATTTAAAAAAAAAGGAATTTTTAACAAAATAATTTAATTCTCAACAATTTGGCACAAAATTAAACTGTTTCGTAGAAAATTAGTTTTTATCATGAAAATTAATTCTCTTCAATGAAAATTTATCTGCTTAATAAGTTAAAAATAAAATAAATTTAATTAATGATTATCCACTCTAGGTTGCATTATCAACTGTAGGAAGGTTTCCTCTGTCGCAAAATGTGTAAAACCAGAACCACGTGCACTACTATTTCCCTCTGGTGAAGTTGACACCCATTTAGTTGTAGTCACATGGATTTGGTTCTTTTTACCTTTTGCTTACCTCTTGGAGTTTCTCCACAGCATGCAGCACACGACCGAAATTACGAGTAGGAGCAGACAGGCTGATGACATGGACCAAAATGCTATTTGGAGAGGTTGTTTGGGCTCCCACCAATACTGAAAAAGCAACAGAAAATTAATTTATTATTCATTTATTAATTTTCAACAAATTAGATAAAAATTCTACCAGAATAGTTGAATTTTCACTTAAAAAGATGAGTTTTTAACCGAAAAAGGAATAATTAAATCTCCAGCAAAAAAAATAATTCACAAAAAAAAAGTTAAACAAAGAAATTAATTTCTTAAGGAATTAGTTCCATTTTTAGCCGAATAGTTGAATTTTCAATCAAAAAGAAATGAATTCTCAACAAAAAATGTGATATTTTATTTTTAAACCGAAACAGGTTTTCATTTTTAAACCAAAACATTTTAAAATTTAACAAAATTGTTGAATCCTCAAACAAAACCGATTATTTTTAATCAGTGTCATTTTAAAATTAAAAAAATTACATTTATATTAAAAGAGATGAATTTTCAAACCAAAAAGACGAATTTTCAACCCGAAAATATGAATTTTCAACAAAAAACTTAATTTTCAACAAAGTAGATGAATCTTCTACCAGAATCTCAAATGAAAAACAATCACAACAGACACCTTTTCAAGACACAAGTTCATATTCTGATCTATAGAGTAATATTGAACAACAACGTACACAGTTGTAACACCGTCCCTGGACGTGCACAGTTGGGTAAGTGCACAGTTGCTCCGTGCACAGTTGTACCCCTCGCAAATTTCGATGTGCACAGTTGGAGGTCTCCCATCTATGCACATGGACTTGCAACTTTAAAATCTGATTGTATTATTTGAGACGTGCAGTTTTGGGACCCTCAACTGTGCACGTCGAAATGTAGACGTGCACTGATGGCCGGTGTACAGTTGTGCCTGTGGCCATAAACGTGCACACTTGTACCAGTGGCCACCGTACGACGGACGGACCCCCGAACAAAACCAGAAGGGTTCCAACCCGGGGCTATGAAACCCTAAAAATTAAAAATAATCACACCAGACACATGGCCAGGAACAGTAATATTAAAAGATCCACAAAAACTCTCCATAGTATATTTAACGAACCACCTCTCAGCTGATTTCTACTAAAACCGTGAAAAAAATTCCAAATTTAAAATAATCACCACCGACACATTGCCAAGACTCTAGCTAGTATCAGCATTGCTAGAGTAACATTAAAAAAGCCCAAAAAAACACACCCTAGTATATTTACAGTAGCGTACCCCGTTTCAGATTTATTTATAGGAACAGCTAACATTCAAATTAATAATAATCAGCACAAAGAGCTTCACTTTAGTTTACATCCTTATCCCCACAGGAATATTCATAAACCAGTAGTTGAACCCCGTATCAGCTGCCTTCGACTAAAAAAAAGCAAGAAAAATCACGACAGACACCTTTACAAGACTCTCGCTGACATCATCTGTATAGTTAAATTTACGGGAGGTTGTTTTATGGGATTGTTTATTCAAATATAGGGACGATGATAGCAACTGGAGTCTGCAAAATGTGTCTGGTATTATTATTTTCAATTTCGATTTTTTTTTAGGTGTTTCAGTTGAAGGCAGCTGGGGTTGTCTTTCAGACTGTTGAAGAATACTGTGCAAATGAGGATATGCAACACTGTCTTGGGCAGGTGTCTGGTGTGACTATTTTTCATTCTAAATTTTTTGGTTGTTGTGCATGGAATGTTTAGAAATACTTCAATCGATTAATTTTGTCAAAATGTGTGACATTTGCAATATTTATGTTGTTATGTTCCTCATATTCAAAACGAAAATTACTTATAAACAATAAATTTCAAAAATGTTCAAAATGAAAACAAAATATAAACAAAAGGACACGACAAAATATCCAAATATGTTGAAAAATTTATAAAGAAATACGTATTTTTAGTTTTTGAAATAATTATACTCCAAAGGTTGAAAATATTTAATAATTTTCCAATTTCGAACTGTGAAAATGGCAGTGATTATTTTCGGACAAAAATCACATTTTTTTCGTAAAGAGAATATAACAAATATTCTTAGAAACAAACTAGCGATATTCTCAAAATTTTTAAAGCAGGGATTTGCAGCAGAAGTTATTTTAAGTATTATTACGAATAAATCACATAGATGAATCGTTCAAAGAAAGATATTTTAAAGCTGAACTAAAAATATCGGAACCCTGAATATGGCACTAATTCAAAGATATGAAAATCCTTCAATCCTTGAAAAATGACCTTACTCAAGTGTGTTTCAATTTTATTGACTTGATTTTTCAGTATTTTTCTGTTTGAACTACAAATTTTTTTCACTTTTACGTGATATTGATAATTATTAAAAGTTTATTTATCATCTTTAAATTGTCTATAATTCCAATTTGAAATTATACTTTTTAATTCTTAATTGTGTTGTTCGGTTTCTATTACTCCTTCATTGCTTCATTCAACAAGTTAGCAAATGAGTTTATATTATTTCAGGGAGAACATGATTAGCTGTTTGAAGTATAGATAACATTAGATTAAAAAATAAATAAATATGAGGAAGATTATGAATATGAATTAATTGTAAAACAAATAGGTCTTTAAGGCCTTGATATTTTCTAATTTTTGGCGGTTTCCAAATTAAAATTTTGCAATTCTGTAGTTTTTAAATCCAATATTAAAAATGTCAGAACCATCTTACTATTAAGGCTTTTAAAATTACAAAATTGCATATTGCAAGCCAGCGTAGAGTAAGAGCACCAATTTTTGGTACCTGAGCCCAATTATTGGCGTGCCCAAATTGGCAGTGAATTTATTTAATTTTTGATAAAATTTTTATTGAACTGGATAATTAATATACACTTTACACGTCAATATCATAAAAGAATTCAATTAATGGAGGAAAACATGCTCAAAAAGGGCATTATCCAATAAATTATAAAAGGGTGCCAACAATTGTGGGAGTGCCAAAGAATCGGTGCTCTTACCCTAATCACTCTACTCAGCTTTCAATTTTATAATTTTGAATTTTATTATTTTGAATTATTTGTTTTAAATTTTATTCAGTTATGAATTGAATGATATCAGATACTAAAAAAATTTAAAAGACTACAAAGCACAATTTTTTTATTTTGTATTTTATTGAAATTTTTTTTTTTTTTTTTTAAATGATTAATTTTTAACGAGTGAGAACGAATTTTGAACAAAATACACGAATTTTCAACGAAATAATTGAATTTTAAACTAAAAAAAAAATCTTGCACCACAAATCGGACAGTATATTGGATAATATTTTTGAGTATGCGCACATTTTTTAATGGTATAGAGTTTTATTGTATACTAAATTATCAAACTCACGACTATGGTAGAATTTAAACATTCTTCAAAAAAAAGTTGGGAAAGTTTTTGTTTGAACTTTGAACTTTACAATACGGACAGGAGAAATATTTTTTAATACACTTGTAATTGAATTTTCTACAAGATAGTTGAATTTATAACCACATAGTTAAATTTTCGATCTATAAAAATTGATTTTCAACTGAATATTCAAATTAAAGAATAATAATTATCGAAGAAACAGTTGCACTTACAACAAAATAATTTAAGTTTCTCGAGCCGAAGAGAAATTTTTCAAATAAATCAGTTGAATTTTTAACCTAATAGTTGCATTTGAAAACAAGCCAGATTAATTTTCAACCAAATGGTCGAATTTTTAAAACATAAAGAAATGAAACTTTAAACCAATACAGTTTCATTTTTAGTTATATAGTCGAATTCTCAATCCAAAAGGACGACAATTTAACAAAGCAGTTAAATTTTCCAACAAAAAAAAAAAGACTTTTCAATAAAATAGTTGAATTTAAAAAAAATAATTTATATTTAAAAAAAACAGCTGAAAAATATTGAATATTTTTTTTGTACGCATACATTTCTTAGAGGGATATAGTTCCATTGTTTACCGAATTATCAAACTCACGAAATTGATAGAGGTTCGGAAATTTTCGAAAACAAGTTCATAAAAGTTTAATTTTTTTTTAAATGTTAACTTTTCAGTAACGCTGGAAGATACAAGGAAATATTTTGTTTGTAAAAATTACCCTCGAAGCTCCCAGAACTTTCTTTCGATATTTATAGAAATCTTTTAAAATAATTTGAAATCCTATTTTCTGAATGAATTAATGTTTTGAAATAATAAAGAAATAAAATTTTTCCCCGGAATCTTAAATCATACTTTTTATTCTCTTGAAACATTCGAAAATTCTTAAAAAGCTTCAACCTCTGTTTCAAAAACTTCTACTTTTCTTTCAAATTCACCCGAATTTGTCTTAAAGTTTTTAGAAAATCCTGCGGAACCAAAAAAAAAAGAAAATTCCTAAACTCTTACAAATTAATTTTTGAAAGTTTTTGAAAGCTAATGCGATTGTTTAAATTACTCCCTCAAGATTAGCTTTTTCGATCGAAAATTATTTTATACTTTGCTAGGAATCTTATTTAATTTTTCTTGTACCATTGAAACCTTTCAAAATTCTCAACCTTACATATTCTAAGCAGATACGATTTTTTTCCAAAAACTTATAATTTTGTTCGAAACCTTTAACAGTCTGAACTTGGCTTACAATTTTTAATAATCTTTCAAAAACTTAAAAATATCTCTTGAAGCTTCTTGATTCTTCAATAAAATTTGCAATACTAAAAAAATTTAAAAGACTACAAAGCACAATTTTTTTATTTTGTATTTTATTGAAATTTTTTTTTTTTTTTTTAAATGATTAATTTTTAACGAGTGAGAACGAATTTTGAACAAAATACACGAATTTTCAACGAAATAATTGAATTTTAAACTGAAAAAAAAAATCTTAATTAAATAAATCTTAAAATCTTAAAAGTTAAAAATTAATCATTTTCAAAAAAAAAAAAAAATTTCAATAAAATACAAAATAAAAAAATTGTGCTTTGTAGTCTTTTAAATTTCTCTTTGACATTTTGGGAAATCATTTAAAAAAATTTTCAATCTTTTTCAAGTTTTTCTCCCAATTTATATTTCTCAATAAATATTGTTTAAAATGTGTTCATGCATGTGAAAGAGAATTTGTAAATCTCTTGAAACGTTTCTAAATTTTTGAGCAATTTCGAATTTTTCTTTAAATTTGTTGTCATTGCTTCAAATTTCAAACTATGGTCAAATATTTTCATAACTTCCAACACTTCTACATATCTTCTGAAATAAATCAGTTTTTCGAACATTTTTCAAAATCCTGAAATATTTAAAAAATCATCTTGAAATATTCCAGTTCCTTTATTGATATCTTTTGAAATCTTGAGAACCTAAAATAAATTTATTCAAATAATTCTTAAATGATCTCAAATTTTCCCAGAAATCTTATGGATTCTTAGTTTTTCTCAATTATTTTTTTTATCTTTCTCATATTTTTAAATAAGTAAAGAATCTCACTTGTCTCGAAACTTATCTGCTTCGTTGAAAATTCAGTTGTTTGGTAAAAGATTTATAATTTTAGTTGAAAATTCATCTCTGGTTGAAAATGTAATTATTTTATTTCTAATTCGTCTTTTTTTGGAGAGTGGTATGATGAAAAAACATGTTTTATTTTGCAGCATTTTGTTACGGATTTTATAGAAATTTTAAGGAAGATTCTTTAAAAGTTTTAATAAGAGTAGAACAAAAAAAAGCACAAAAAACACTGTTTATTTTCCAACATTTTGCCACGAATTTTATAGAAGATCTAGGAATCTAAGGAAGATTCTTTGAATATTTTAATAAGACTAGAACAAAAAAAAAGGACAAAAAAACCCTGTTTATTTTCAAACATTTTTTAAGGGATTTTGCAGAACATCTAAGAATCTAAGGAAGATTTTTGCAATACTTTAATAAGGCTAGAACAAAAAAAACACAAAAAACTCTGCTTATTTTCCAAAATTATGTTATGGATTTTACATCAGATCGAAGGATCTGAAGAAGATTCTTTGAATATTTCAACAAGACTAGCAAATAAAAGCACAAAAACACACTGTTTATTTTCCAACATTTTTTTTACGGATTTTACAGAAGATCTAAGAATCTAAGAAAGATTCTTCGAATACTTTAATAAGATCAAAACAAAAAAATAAATGAGAAATAAAATGAAAAAAGATTGTTTATTTTCCAACATTTTCTTATGGATTTTATAGAAGATCTAAGGAAGATTCTTTGAAAATTTTAATAAGACTAGAACAAAAAAAAATCACAAAAAACGCTGTTTATTTTCCAACATTTTATTACGGATTTTATAGAAGATCTAGGAATCTAAGGAAGATTCTTTGAATATTTTAATAAGACTAGAACAAAACAGTGAATAAGAAATAAAATTTAAAGCAATTGTTTATTTTCGAAAAATTTTAACGGATTTTATAGAAGATCTAAGGAAGATTCTTTAAATATTTTGATAAGACTAGAACAAAAACAAAGCACAAAAAAACACTGTTTATTTTCCAACATTTTGTTACGGATTTTACAGAAGATTTGAGAATCTAAGGAAGATTTTTTCAATACTTTAATAAGACTAGAACAAAAAAATAAATAAGAAATATGATGAAAAAACATGTTTTATTTTGCAGCATTTTGTTACGGATTTTATAGAAATTTTAAGGAAGATTCTTTAAAAATTTTAATAAGAGTAGAACAAAAAAAAGCACAAAAAACACTGTTTATTTTCCAACATTTTGTCACGGATTTTATAGAAGATCCAGGAATCTAAGGAAGATTCTTTGAATATTTTAATAATACTAGAACAAAAAAAAATAAATGAGAAATAAAATAAAAAAACATTGTTTGTTTTTCAAGATTTTGTTACGGATTTGACAGAAGATCTAAGGATCTAAGCAAGATTTGAGACTAGAACAAAAATAAATAAATCAAACACAAAAAAACGTTGTTTATTTTCCAAATTTTTGTTATGGATTCTTTTTATGGATTTGTTATGAATTCTTCAGATCGAAAGACCTGAGGAAGATTCTTTGAATATTTTAATAAGACTGGGACAAAAAAACACGAAAAAACACCGTTTATTTTTCAACATTATGTTACGGATTTTACAGAAGATCTAAGAATCTAAGGAAGATTCTTCGAATATTTTAATAAGACTAAAACAAAAAAAAAGCATAAAAAACACTGTTTATTTTTCAAAATTTTGTTATGGATTTTACATCAGATCGAAGTATCTAAAGAAGATGCTTCAAATATTTTAATAAGACTAGAACAAAAAAAAGCACAAAAAACACTGTTTATTTTCCAAAAATTTTTTACGGATTTTACAGAAGATCTAAGAATCTAAGGAAGATTTTTTCAGTACTTTAATAAGACTAAAACAGAAAAAAAAGAAGAAAACAAACACAAAAAAACTCTGCTTATGTTCCGAAATTTTGTTATGGATTTTACATTAGATCGAAGGATCTAAGGAAGATTCTTTAAATGCTTCAATAGGACTAGAAAAAAAATAAATAAGAAATAAAATAAAAAAACATCGTTTATTTTCCAAGATTTTGTTACGGATTTGACAGAAGATCTAAGGATCTAAGCAAGATTTAAAACTAGAACCAAAAAAAAGAAATCAAACACAAGAAAACTTTGTTTATTCTCCAACATTTTGTTACGGATTTTATAGAAGATCCAGGAATCTAAGGGAGATTCTTTGAATACTTTAATAAGACTAGAACAAAAAAATAAATAAGAAATATGATAGAAAAACATGTTTTATTTTGCAGCATTTTGTTACGGATTTTATAGAAGATCTAAGGAAGATTCTTTGAATATTTTGATATGACTAGATCGAAAAAAAGCAAAAAAAAAACACTGTTTATTTTCCAACATTTTGTTAGGGATTTTGTAGAAGATCTAAGGATCTAAGTAAGGTTCTTTAAATACTTTAATAAGACTAGAACAAAAAACTAAATGAGAAATAAAATAAAAAAACATTGTTTATTTTCCAAAATTTTGTTAGGGATTTTGTAGAAGATCCAGGAATCTAAGGGAGATTCTTTGAATACTTTAATAAGACTAGAACAAAAAAATAAATAAGAAATATGCAACCAAAAATGAAATTTTCAAATTAAAAAATTAATTTTCAACAACCAAATCAAAGAAGATGAATTTTTAAGAAAATAGTTAAATTTTTAACCAAAAAGATTAATTTTCAAAAAAAAAAGTTAATTTCTAAGCAAAAAGACGAATTTTGAACTAAATACATTACTTTTCTAACAAATAGTTCAATTTTAAACTTAGTATACAGCTAAATTTCCAACCAAAAATGAAATTTTCAAATTAAAAAATTAATTTTCAACAACCAAATCAAAGAAGATGAATTTTTAAGAAAATTGTTAAATTTTTAACCAAAAAGATTAATTTTTCACCAAGAGGATTAATTTTCTACCCAAAAAAAAATCGAATTTTCAACAAAATTTTTGAACCAAAAAGACGATTTATATACAAAACAGTTGAGTTTTCATCCCGAAAAGTTAAATTATCAACAAAAAAGTTAATTTGCTACCAAAAAAGACAACTTTTTTTTCACCAAAATGCAACTTAACGAAAAACAACAATTTTCAAGAAAGTAGTTGAATCCTCAACCATTAAGAAGGATTTTTAATCAAGAAAAATAAGTCTTAAACCAAATATTAGAATTTTCAACTAAAAAAGATATTTTTTGAACTAAAAATGGAATCATCAAAACAAATTGAAAATTAATTTAAAAAAACGAGTTTTCAAAAAAATAGTTGAAGTATCAAACAAATAGATAAATTTGATATGAAGAAAGATGAATCTTAAATTAAATAGTGGATTTTCATCTAAAAAATATATTTTTTGAACCAAAAATGGAAGTGTCAAATTTACAGATTGAAAAAAAAAATTTCAACACAAAAAAACGAAGATTCTTGAAAAAATTCGTTGAATTCTTAAACAAATAGATCAATTTGCTATCAAGAAAGATGAATCCTTAATGAAATAATTGAATTTTCAACCAGAAAATACATTTTTTAAACCAAAAATGGACTTGTCAAATTTGCATATTAAAAAATTAATGTTTAACAACAACAAAAAACGATTTTTCAATAAAATAGTTAAATCTTCAAGCAAATAGATGAATTTACAATCAAAAAAGATGAATCGCAAATCATATAGTTGAATTTTCAACTAAAAAATATATTTTTCGAACCAAAAATGAAGTCGTCAAATTTTCAGTTCAATAAATTATTTTGTAATAAATGAAACGAATTTTCAACCAGTTGAGTTAAAAAAATGCGAATTTTTAATCAAATAATTGAATCTTCAACTAGGAAGATGAATTTTCTACCAAATAGTTGAATTTAGAACGTATAAAAGATACATTACCAACCAAGAACGGAATAGTGAAATTATCAGATAAAAAAATTAATGTTTATTCGAAAAAAACGAATTTTCAACAAAAAAAGTTAAATTTCCAATCAAAATGTTAAATTTTCAACCAGAAAGTTGAAGTTTCTACCAAGAAGGACAAATTTTTAACAGGGTACGTCAATTTTTAATGAAATTGTTGAATTTTAAAGCCAAGGAGACAAATTATCTAAAAAACGTTTGAATTTTCAACCCAAAAATATGATTTTTCAACAAAAAAGGTAATTTTCTATCAAATAGTCAAATTTACATGAAAATAAAAAAAATCTTAATTTTGAACCGATTAGTTGAATTTTTAATCAAAAATATGAATTTTCAAGTGAAAAGTTAATTAAAACAATTTTGTTTAAAAAGTTAATTTTTCAATAAGAAAGTTATAAATAGAAAACAGTTGAGTTCAACCAAAAAAGACGAATTTTCAACAAAATAGTAGAATTCTCAACCAAAACAAATTAATCTTCAACCAAACATTTGCATTTTTAACCAAAAGGGATGCATTTTCAACCAAGATTAATTTTCGACTAAAAAAGGCAAATTTGAACAAAAGACATGAATTTTAAACTAAAAAAGATCAGTTTTCAATTAAAAATATCAAATTTCAACAAAAAATAGAAAGTTACATTTTTAGTTTAAAAAATTGGTTCTCAACCAAGGAAAAGAAAAAAAATGCAATCAAAGGCATGCATTTTCATCCTAAAAATATAAATCTTAAAAAAAAATTTGCAACGAGAGTTCAATATTCAACCCAAAAGATGATTTTTTATTTAAGATGATTAATTTTATAAAAATGAAATAGTTAAATTTTTAACTGAAGAAATTAATTTTTAACAAGGCAGTTCATCTTTCAACCAAGTAGCTGAATTTTTAATTGCATTTTCAACAAAATGATTAATTCTCAACTAAATACTAGAACTATTAACCAGACAAGATTTCATTTTCTCGCCTCGCCTCGTCTCGAACCTCGTCTCGAACATCGTCTCGAACCTCGTCTCGAACATCGTCCCGAACATCGTCTCGAACCTAGTTTCGAACCTCGTCTCGAACCTCGTCTTGAACCTCGTCTCGAACCTCGTCTCGAATCTCGTCTCGAATTTCGCCTCGAGTCCAAAAATTGTGATGAACGTACACCCGACCGAAACTATAAGGGTTTTGATTTTACAAACAAAGATTTCAGTAAATTTCACAAATATTTCGAAGATTTCATCAAGATTGCAAGGATTTCAAAGATCTTAAAAAGACGTGTACACCAGATTTCAAAGATTTCACAAAGATTTCGAACATTTCCAAAGATTTTAAAAAGGTTATAGCAAACCAGATTTCTAACATTTCAAAAGATTGTACACAGATTAAAAATATTGTAAAGATTTCAAGTGAATACAAAAGATTTCAGAAAGATTTAACAAATATTTCAAAGATTTTTATAAAGATTTCAAAAGAATACAAGAATTCCAAAGATTTAAAAACGGGTGCAGTGCACCAGATTTCAAATATTTCAATGACTTCAAAATAAATACGAAAGATTTCACAAATATTTCAAAAAATTCATACAAATTTCAAAAGATTTCAAAAAATTTCACAACGATTTCAAGGATTGCAAATATTTTACAAAAATTAAAAAAGAGTCTAAAAGATTTCATACAAATTTAAATATTTCGAACATTTCCAAAGATTTTAAGACTTTCAAAAGATTTCAAATATTTTAGAAAGGTAGTAAACCAGATTTCTAACATTTCAAAAGATTTTATACAGATTAAAAATATTTTAGATTTCAAATGAATACAAAAGATTTCACAAATATTTCAAAGACTTCATACAAATTTCGAAAGATTTCAAAAAATTACACAAAGATTTTAGGGATTTTAAATATTTTACAAAAATGAAAAAAGATTCTGAAAGATTTCAAAAAGATTATAAGTACTTCAAGAGATTTCAACGAATTCACAAATATTTCAAGGATTTCAAAAACGACTAATGTTCGCAAAAAATTAAGAATTTGTTTATTTATGGTTCTGCTTTGTTAACAAAATTTCGGCCAAAAAAAAATGAAATGGCTCATTTTTTACATCCATAACAAACGGTTATTACATTATTTCATGAAAAAAAAGGGAGAACGGGAAAAACTTGACTTCTTGACCTGGAAAACCTGGAAAATACCTTAAATTTCGATCCTAAGAATCGCTGTACACCCTGTATACGATACACGATAGAAAAAAGTTGATTTTGCGATAGAAGAAAAAAATTCCCGGTGTTTTCCCGATTCGCTAGATCCTATAGTGATATACGATACAATAAATAAGACATAAATAATCAACTTACCTTGGCAATTACTTGAAAATTCATGTCCACAGTAATGAGAGTTCCGTCTTTACTAACCAAGGCAATGATATCCTGATCAGGACTCATGTTCATACAGTGCAAATTCATCTGTAAATCCTCAGAGACATCATCTTCAAAGTCTCCACCATCATCATGAATATCAACACTCACAAGCTTTCCACACTCGAAGGCAAAATAAACTCGATGATGATAACTGGCCATGCCCACCGGACGATAGTCACCGTAACGATCAAAATCCCAAACATTTGTTGGCTTTACCTTATCGGAAGGTATAAAATCTATTCCGTATTGTGTCAGAAAATAAAAATCATCATTGTCCGGGTGAACACAGCCAAAATAAGATTTAAGTTTGGAATATTCTTCAATATTCGAATGTTTACGAACATCTTGATTGTAAATCGTTAAATTCCTCATGCTGAGGTGATTTTTAAACACTTTCAAACAGTATTTTCATTTAGATTCCCATTATTGCTATAAACAATAGGTGATAATAAGAAAACAGTCGAAACACGTGTGCTGGTTGGTCACAAATTACAATACAGTGAATAGAGTGGAATCTCCATCAGCTGATTATCAAAATATATAACGGCCATCTGGTGTCAAGTGTTTGTACTAAAAGAAAGAGCGGTACATTTAAACACAACCTCTACAAATGAGCAGTTACAACAGTGGTTAATAAATATGTTAAATAATGAAACTTTATATCGGTACAAATAATAAGAAATTATATATCAACTATTGAAGTAAAATAACTAATCATCTGAAAAAATAATAAACAATATCTATTTTAGAATTTACGATTGGATGTAAATTGTAGTTAAATAACCTTCAACTTGACGAATCTCGTTCATGACATATAATTTAATATTTACACAGTTATAATATTAATGGTTATTGATGACTTACTTTCATAATAATAAAATAATTAATACTAATAAATGCCAGTATAAAATGGAAGCGGATTTTTATGTGCAATTGTGCATCTTCAAAAATCTAAATTGAATTATTTTTTTATATCATATTATATTTTTTTTTTATATTTTTATTTATTTGGTAATCTTTTCAAATTTGAATTATTTTTCGTAGATTTTTCGGAACTTTTAAATAAATCTTCAATTTTTTTCCAGTAAAAGTGAAGTGGAAAAGTTACGAAATCGACCCTTATTTTTTGAAAATCTTGGAAATCCTTTTAGCTTGAAAAAATATTTTAAGGCCATGTGACCGGCTTCCTAACTTACCGACACTTTTTTTATTTGTAAACTTATTTTCACAAGAATAGCCACATCGAGTTGAAAATTTGGGATAATAAATTGCTCCCAGATGGTACCCAACTTATAGATCAATTGTAATATTATCAAAAATATTCGGAATAAAAAAAATGTATTCAAAAATTCAGAAAACATATACAGAAACTGAAATTCTCTCACTTTCAACTCATTAAAAAGTAAATAACATTCTGAGATATTAAATGGCTGACATAAAAAGTAATTGGAAAGGTTTTTCTACTGAAAACTTGAAAAATTTAAGTGTTCAGACAGTAACAAAACACAAAAACGGATGGTTATTCAGAATTTAAGTCTCATACATTCAACACGAGAGTTCTGGCGCTTTGATTTTGTAGATCAAAATTTTAAATATTTAATGTTATAAAATTGAAGAAATGCTAGTGAGCCCGGAAAATAGAAAAAATTTAATTTTGTTTTCAGACTCCACCATTAAATGTTTATATTGAAAATAGTATATGCTATCAAGTAATTAAAAAAATTTAAGATTTCAAACACAATTTCAGTGTTTCGTTTATTTTGCTCTACTACCCATGGGGTCTAGCTTTAAGAAAAAAATGAAGTAACTATATCATGAACAAGAAAATAATTTCTTTCATGATAGCCGCATTTACGGGAATATTAGAGGATTGGTTATCATTCTATCTGAATATAACAAAAATTATTTCTTTCTTTTCAAAACTTACGAAATATCTTTATAATGATATAGAAAACATTTCTTCTGTTTCTTGGTATGATTAAGAGAATGCATACATGTCTCAAGGACAAGCTCGAGGCATATAAAACTTATGAGATAAGGAATATAAAATGTATTACGTATAGTAATAAAGTATTAGAGTAATTATTAGTGACACGTTTAGCAAAATTCGTCATTATTATAGTAATCAGTTTTTGCTCAGTGAGAAAAAAATGAGGTTCCTTTCTATTCTGGTCATATCATTGGCGGTTATCCTTAATTATATTGGTAAATATATAGTAATGTAATGATAAACATTTATTATTGTTGATATATATATTTCAACTCTCAAAAACTGCGTAAATTTTTGAAATCCTACAAAACTAATGATATTTTATGCTACTGTGAAGTTGAGCCTACATTTTAATTTGATATAATCAGCGAATCCTGATAAGAAACATATTATAGGCGCATGTAAGGCGCAATTTTGTTTTATTTTTTGAATTACAGAAACACATCTTGAATTATCAAATATTTCTCATGTTCTGAATTTGATTTCAAGCAGAAAATTGTAGTAGTAATTTCCAAAATTATTGGAAATGTTTAGTTTTTGTTAATATTTTTCTGCATGATGATAAAAAAAATCAAAATAATAATCGAATTATATTCATATTGAAGCCTTCACAACGTTATTACCATATTATATTTTCAAATCAAAATTTGAATTTTATATTGTACGGTTAGGTAATTGGAATTCCTATAGGGTAAGTTGTCAGAAGCATGACATAAAAATTTCAGGCAACAGATCGGTACATTTTCCCGCAGACCCTCCTAAAAAAACAATGATGTATTTGATGGATGACTTCTAACTTGTTGAAATAAGCTAGTTATACACTCAACTTCCGAGACAAGCACGGATTCGGGCATGGCTTGCATTGGCCTTCAGAATATCTCTCGGAAATTCCAAACGTGAACAGGCAGGGCCGTTAAATCATTCCTCTTCGATTTGGATTCATACCGAAACCTGATGTAACTAACGCGCTTTAAGTGCAACCCTCGAGCTGTTTGTCATGATTGACTGAGCAGATCCTCCCTTTCAGTACCGCGCTCCCCGCAGCTACAAATTCCGAGGTCTTGTGTTCTAGGAATAGTGTAAAGTAAGGGCGCTTATCTCGGGAGTTGAGTGTTCTTTTATCACGGTTTGTCTATGCAGACTTTGAATAAGAAATTAATCATCTGTGGCTTGTTTCAGAGTTGAGTTTCGAGTCTTTACCTAACAGCAATATTCCTGGTGATCTTGGTGCCAGAACTTCTGATTCTCATGGCAGGTCTCCTGTTTCTGAAAGGTCTAGGTCTCCTTCCACCAGGTTTTATTCTTCGGACAAGCCTTCTTCTTCCAAGCCTCATCCTTCTGCTAGGTGCAAAGTTCCACCCACCACAATCTCTTCTTCCTATAACATACGTGGATATGGACTTGAAAATCTAACATTTATTCGGCTCGCTCCCAAAGCGAATTTGAACCGGGAATTCGAACTTCGAAGATACACATTTCCTGCCGACGTACCGTTGAGATTGAGAATAGGACATGATGCCCGTGTGCCTATGCCAACCAATGAACAAATTGTCATGTCAACATCCGATGGTGACGTCTTTGCGATATTAGAGAGTAGTAATGCTCTTGCTGGAATCTACTGGCATAAGTATAGGGATAGACGGTCGAAAATAAACATGGAAAGCGGCAGGATTACCTTCTTGACTACACAAGAAACCGATGAAACTCCAGTAGGTCGTCACCGCCCAATCACAAAATATTTTCGAGTGTACCGGGAAAAACTCGTGTAAACCGTCGCATAATATGCGGGAAAACACTGATGGACAAAGTCCGAAACGAGATAATCCTCAAAGAATGTGGTACAGGAGAGACCCTAGTTGATATATGGGAAAGAAATCAGTTAAGGTGGTTCGGACATGTTGAAAGAATGAAAGAAGAACATCTGACCAAACAGGTGTACAAAGGTAAAATAAATGGCAGAATGCCCAGAGGTAGAACGCCGAAAGAATGGTTAGAATCTGTGAATGAGACATTAATCCGAAGAGATATAAGAAGCCATAGAAACACGAGAGCATGAAAATATGCATGGACGTGAAGGAAGCTAGAATAGTATGCCAGTGCAGAAAAGTATTTTGGGATCACTGTTGTGAATAATAATCGAATCGAATCGAATTTTAGTTCGAGTTCGATAATACTACAACGTGTTTCTTCGCATTTAGTAATGCGATCCGCGTGTTGTACACAAATGAATGAATGATGAAAGAAATCAAGTTGGTGAGTAAAGAGAAGAATATAGGACCATGGCGTATTACTGTTACTGTGTTAAATAGAGACAGAGTTTGTGAAACTCGTGTACCTTTAGGTTCTACTTTACCAATTAGGATTAAAATCTCCATTTCCTTATAGTGACATATTCGAATAATTTTTTTTCTGTTTGAATAGAAGTATGTTAAAGATCTGTGTATGTTTCCAGATCAAACATTTTATAATTTAAAAAAAATGTTCAAACTGAGCATTTTTACGCTCGCAAGGGTCACCACACTCCTCATAAACAAAATCACCGATACTTTAAGGAATTGATTTTGATAATTTGAAGGGATCTCAAAGAAGTTTTAAGACTGCTGGTTTTTTTTTTAAATCCAAGGAATTTTCAAGAGCTTTAAACAATTGCAAGGAATTTCAAAAGATTTGAAATGTTTTGAGGTAATATAAAAGATTTCAAGGAATTTTTAATGGATTGCACTAATTCAATAGGATTTCAGAGGATTTAAAAAATTTCAATTGACTTCGAAACATATCAAATAGATATACTGGGTGTTCTTTTAATCTTGCGACATCGAAATATATACAAAAATAAGCATCGTATGAAAAAATATCCGTGATAAAAACTTTTTATTTTCGAGGGGCAAAAGGGACTTTGAACAAATTTACCGCTACCCTATTTTTTATTACAGATTCAGATTCTCATTTATGAAATACGTAAGTTTTATTCGAATTTTTTTTCGATTCGCGAATAAAAACATCACCCCACCTCCTGGGGGGGGGGGATTTTTTCAAAGTCGCTTTTTTCCTTCGAAAATAAAAAGTTTTTATTACGGATACTTTTTCATAGGATGTGAAGAATTTCCAAGAGTTCTAAACATTTTTAAGTGATTTTAAAGAACTGGAAATATTTTTGGGAATTTTGAAAAGAGTTTTAAAAAAATGTTTAGAGGATTTGAAAACTTTTAGAGTATTTCAAAATATTCCAAGGAATTTTCAGTTGATTTCAGTAATTTCATTGATTTCAAAAAATTTGAAATATTGTAGAGTATTTAAAAAATTTTCACGCCATTTTCGAAAGTTTTACAACATTTTAAGGAACTAAACAAAATTTTAAGGGTTTGAAAACTTTTAGAGTATTTCAAAAGATTCTAAGGAATTCTCAATTGGTTTCTGTAATTTATCTGATATCAGATGATTGAAAAAGATTGTGAG
The DNA here is from genome assembly GCA_011634705.1 of Andricus grossulariae. Classification (NCBI taxonomy): domain Eukaryota; kingdom Metazoa; phylum Arthropoda; class Insecta; order Hymenoptera; family Cynipidae; genus Andricus; species Andricus grossulariae. The sequence continues at coordinate 92,534,364 of JAABKJ010075445.1, read as the reverse complement.
TCATTTTTTCAAGTTTTGGAAAGTTTCAAGTGATTTTAAAGATTTCAAAGAACTTGAAAGATTTTACGGCTAAGAATCTAAGTCTTTTTCAAGATATTTAAATGATTGCAATGAATTTCAAAATATTTTGAAGGATTAGAATTGTTTTTGGGTATATTAAAAGTTTCTAAGGAATTTTCAATTGATTTCAGTAATTTAATTAGATTTCAGAGGATTTAAAACATATCGAGTGATTTTACAAGACTTAAACTGAATATATATTTGAGGAAAATATTTGAGAGAATTTAAGAAGATTTCAAGGAATTTTTTCCATTTCAATAATTTGAAGAAATTTCAGAGGATCAGGCATATTATAGTGTATTTTAAAAGAATCCAAAGCATTTTAAAGAGATGTCAAGAATTTCAAGGAATTTAACAAAATTGTAAAGAGCTTAAAATATCCCAGATAACTTTGAAGTATTTTAAGGAATTTTGCATTTATTTAAATAATTTGAAGAAATTCTTAAAAATTAGGAATATCTTACGGAATTTCAAAAAAATTAGAGGATTTGAAGACTTTTAGAGTTTTCTTTAAGATTTCAAGGATTTTTCATTTCATTTCAATAATTTAATTGATTTCAGAGGATTTGAAATATTCTAGACTAATTTAAAAGATTCCAAGGCATTTTCGAAAGCTTTAAACCGTTTCCCTCGCAGAAATCGCCATATATTTTCCCTATTACCCATCTGGTCCCGATCGGGCTGGCATGATCTGGCCCGGGTAGGGCTAATTTCATGGCCCAGAGTCGTGCCATACTGGGTTGCCCGTTTTGCATGACGCGTGCATTTAGCAGGCAGGTTGGTCTCCAGCCCGTCGGGCCGATCACGTGCCGGCACGTATTGTTATCTGGGGAATGTGATTTTTAACGTACAAGGCTACTCCCCCTGCTAGTCTTTTTCTGGGCCTATATTTTCTAAAACATTTATATCCTGGCAACCTGGCTTTAGATTTATTGTTAAACCATGTTTCCCCAACTATGAATATGTCAACATCATAATTTACAAGAAACATGGGCACTTCATGTTTTTTAATTTCAAAGCCACTGGCATTCCAGTGTACTATTTTGAAATTCTTTATATTTGAGGAGCTATCCATCAAGTTCAGCAGCAAGTTCACTGATCGCTTGTAACCTTTGTACTATAAAGTTGCCTTCCTTTTTCCCCTTGAAGATCGAACTCACTATCGAGAGAGCTAAGTCACTAGCGAACCATCGCGGGTTCCTATGCAGGTTCATGTATAGGATCCTGAACAGGTTACATGAACCTGCGTCTCGTTTCACTCTGTTCAGGAACCTGTACAGTATCATTTAAAGGTTCCTTTGTCAGTACAGGTTCCTTTGCAGGATCATGTACAGTTTCTTTCGCCGAATTCCTCCACAGGAACCAGGACTATGCAGGACCTATCTGGGAGTTTAGCATCGAAAAAAAGACACAAGTCTCACAAGTTATGTTCATCCGGGTCTATCCAGGACCAATTTGGAACACAAAAACAGAAATTCATTGCCTCTAAGTTCAAAAGAAGCGTGTACACGAGTCTATCCGGGACCAATTTCAAATACGAAAACAGAAATACATTGCCTCAGTTGAAAAGAAGCGTCTGTCCGGGGCCTATCTGGGAGTTTACTGACGAAAAAAGAAACGAGTCTACAGTGTATGTTTATTTGGGTCTATCCGGGAACTATGCGAGACACGAAAACAGAAATTCATTGCCTCTAAGTTCAAAAGAAGCGTCTACACGATTCTACCCGGGACCAATTTCGAATAGGAAAACAGGAATACATTGCCTCAGTTCAAAAGAAGCGTCTGTGCGGGGCCTATCTGGGAGTTTACTGACGAAAAAAGAAACGAGTCTACAGTGTATGTTTATTTGGGTCAATCCGGGAACTATGCGAGACACGTAAACAGAAATTTATTGCCTCTAAGTTCAAAAGAAGCGTCTGCCCGAGTCTCTCCGGGACTAATTTCAAATACGAAAACAGAAATTCATTGCCTCAGTTCAAAAGAAGCGTCTGTCCGGGGCCTATCTGGGAGTTTACTGACGAAAAAAGAAACAAGTCTACAGTGTATGTTTATTTGGGTCTATCCGGGAACTATTCGAGACACGAAAACAGAAATTTATGTCATATAGGTTCAAAAGAAGCTAAAGCTTTCTTTACATCGGATTCGAATGCATAGAATAATTGATCTCTTGACCCACAGTATTGACGCAATCTTCATTGTAATGTATCAATTATTACTTTTCACGAACTAGTTATTTTTTTAAACTGAAACTTCTTATGGGACACTCCCTCAGTCGTCTCAACACCAAACTGAACATACATTTAAAGAGATGAGAAAAACGAAGTTAAGGACAATATCACGCAGGTAGAATAATTTTCACGTAAATTTTGACAAAAAAGTTAGACTTCAGTTACCATATGTCTCCGTGCAACTTTATGGTGAAATATTTTTCGTATGTCAAAGAATATCTTCATTGTTTATGTCCCTCGATGTATACCGTACAAATGAAAACTTAACAAAATTTGCTAACAAACAAAATAAATTTCAAGTTTTTTTCTAAAATCGAGTTTTTGATATTAATGAACCTAAACATTTTTCAAAACTATTGTAGTGTGAATTTATAAAATATGGGTTTTCTTAGATTCTTATAGGGCCCACTCTGAAATATTTACATTCAGGCGTTATTTTTTATTAACTTTTACGTTTACGAGGAAATCAATTTCTGGTATCGCGACCCAGACAGATCCCGAGTGGATCCAAATAAAAGCCCTTTTTGATTTTTGACGAAATCGGTCAAACATACTTTGTAGGAATTGGTTTCGCTTTCGATTGTAAACTCCCAGATAGGTCCCGGATATACCTAGATAGACGCTCCTTTTGAACTTGGGGGAAATAATTTTCGGTTTTCGTGTCCGGAATAGGTCCCGTATAAATCCGGATAGATGATCGTTTTCACTTGAACAAAATTAATTTCTGGTTCCGCCCCCCGGACAGATAATGATAATGACCCGGATAGATGATCACTGTGGTCAGAGAGTATTAAAGAGAGTGGAAGGTGACCGTACACTGGACACTAACGCACTCTGCCGCTTCGGGGAAAAGCTCGGGTATTTCAACGGGAAGTTTACTTTCTACAATGCACGAAGAGGCAATTGCATGATCCATGGGCAATGGCATCTGGTCGTTTGTGTCAGAAGAGATCCTGACGGCTGCTTTGTGTTTCTTTGGTGATATCTCGAGCATTCATTTCGTGTGTTGTGATTTTTAACATTGTTTAAGACAATAAATGTTGCCATTTTACGTTTTAAAAATCAATTTTTTGCAGAAAATGATTCTCTTGATCACTTTGAAGATAATGGATCCTTGCACGAGTTTATAAAAAACCAGAACTGGCAAAGAAAAACAGTTATCTATAGCAGGCCGCATCGATGATAACAAGAGAAAGAGGCAATCTAACACTAAAGCTAAGTCACGTATTGTCAAGCAACTCAATACTTTTTTGCCAAATTACTTTTTTATAATGAGTACGTATAAAATTATACTTAGTTTGAAATGTGATCGCTGATTTTTTTGAATACTTTTATAGAAAGGTCAACTAACTTTGAATCGACTCAAAACTCTTTCGAAGTGAACGACAATGAAACTGTCAAAGTTCATGGAAAAGAGAGGCATCAAAGGTTATCGAACGAAAAATCAACCAAAAATGAAATTAACGACCGCAACTGAATCTCCGGATAAGGCTGAGAAAAGTTGAAGGATACAGTTATTTTTTATTTACTATAATTACTACTTAAAATATAATTTATCCAACCATGATTTTTTTCTTCTATTTAGATGACTTGCTGATAACGGAAATTAGGGGTTCGAGAGCTTAAATTAGAGACGTGCGGGCTAATGAAGCCTCTCTAATGAATATGCTCGAGGCTATAACTTTTACAAACTACTTCCCAAAGCTAACTATTTATTGCTATAAAAAAAACCTTTTAATCTTTACTATTTGTAGAAATAAAAAAATCTGGTCCCGATCGGGTAGGGCGTTTTATTTCCGGTCTGGCGCTAGACAGATGACCCTATCGGGGCCCGATAGGCGCCCCATTAAAATTTCTGCACGGGCAGTTACGGTTACGTACTTTTCAAAAATATCGGTCGGTTATCTCGAGCCGTCCTGATTACAGAGAGGTCCGTATGTGCTTACGGCATTCTTCGGAATTATCTAACCCCAAGAAAAAGGTTTGTAATTCGACAAACGTCGTAACTGTATTTATTATAAGATCTCATTATAATTTATTGGAGCTTGAAAAATTCATAAATTCATTATTTAATATTTAAATTAATATCAAACATAGTAATTTGTTTCAGATTTAACATTTGAAAAATGTGTTTTGTAATATTTTATATGTTTGTTAAAATCGCTTTGATTATAATCCAAGTATGTTTAAAATGTTTTAATTTTTAGTCAATAATATCTTTTTTCTGATACTTAATACTTAATACATTTATATTTTCGGTGAAAAAAAGTTCGACTTCCTTTAAAACTGCTTTAAAGATCAGTTTAAAAAACATAAAAGAGAGCTCGAGAGCTCCGGCTCTTGCAGTCAGCCACATTGCATTGGGCTAACTCCCCAATGCAATGAATTATGCAGTTACGTCACCAGTATCGCTCAGTGCCACCCACAAGAGGCCTCTCTCGGATGGAGTCCATGGTTCAATTGGGAGTGGCAATAGAACTAAACCGAGGCGACGACCAGGCAATGGCCCGGGATTAACACGAGAACATCGTTTTAAATGGTTGGACCAACTTAGGAAGGACATTCTTACCTGTTGGCAAAGAAGCTCAGTGGCGCCAAGAGTATTTAAGAGATCAGGTATCATTTTTGCGCAAAAACGGATATGAAGCTCTTGATCAGTAAGAAAAAGAGCAACATCCTCTAGCAAACATACCATCCGTTCCAGCAAGACCATCTTTGCAGATAGCCGATACTGCCAACATGAGAAGTAGGAGATCAAAAATCCAACAAAAAGTCTTTCTCAGGAGAAAGTCTTTCAAGGCGGTCCCAATAGAATAGACAATAGACAATAGAAGTAACGATACTTCAGTACGCATGAGTAGGACTCGCAAGCGTATTGGACAGCTTTAGTTTAAAATTGAAACGGCGAGACGGCATGCATCAAATCTTCAGTGCGTGATTAGCTACATAACATCTAATAAAGAATTCACTCCGAAAGTTGGGGCAGTTGCTTGAAACTTAAGAAAGGCAAATCACATGCTGAACAAGTGTAAATTGTTGACCATCAAGCAGCACTGGCCTTGAACGGCGAGTGAAGTGGCTTCAGGAAAATTCTACCATTTCTACTCATCCATCCCGTCTGTTCAATAAAACGTCACTTGTTGTTAAAAATCCGCCTAGTCGAGAAGAGGTTCAAGTCTTCTGGAAGAAAGTATATGGAGATACTTATCAGCTAAATGAACACGTTTCAGATATATCACTCTTTCGTATGTTAGCGAAAGGCAAAGGTTAGAAGTTCCAGAAGAAGAGTATCCACTAATTACAGCACTAACATCTAGCTCGTATATTTGATACTTTCATAAACGGAGAACAAACCAGCCCGCAGTGGCTAGTAGAAGGACGCACGATACTGATCCCTAAGACTGAAGATTTGTCAAGGCCAAAGAAATACAGACCCATAGCTTGTTTAAACACCAGCTACAAGCTATTCACTGGCATCCTCAAAGAGAGGATATTAACATCTATCGAGCCGGTATGGAATAAATGAAGCAGTGCCGCCTTCTTTTGATGGTTCCTTGGATAAGTGGGCCTTTTCGACATCTCTATTTGATAACAGCAAAGACAACACATCTACGATTGATCTGCATTGGAAAACCTCCTTGAAAACTTTTAAAACATTAGTTTCTATCTCGCTGTCCAATACGATGTCCATTCTTTGACCTTAATAGCTGCAAAAAGCAAAAAGCATATGATGGAATATTAGCATGAAATTTGCATACGAGATAAAAATGTCTAAGACTTAGGGAGTTATTTCTCACTAAGTATTTGAATTCAAAATTCAGTAACAATAATAATTTGTGTATTAACTGCTCTTGAAATTATAAGTAAAGTGGACAGATTGAATATCGAGGTTAGGACTTGTGCTCAAAACTCTTCATGTCGTTTTTTTTTAACTGAACAGGAACAAATATATAAGAACAAAATAATTGCATCGGAAAATGAGGACATAATTAGAGCTTTAATATATGCATAATACCTTTCAATTTTTTGGTAGTCTGCCCGTCTAAACGGCTTTCTAGCCGAGCCGCAAGCAACTCGTCGACATTAAGTCTTTTATGAAACATGTTCTTTAAATATTTCTATCGCTTCTGTCGAAATCTATCCAACGTTGTAACTAAAAATTAAATATTATTCATGTTATCTTTAAAAAAAATAGTTTGCACATATGCGAAATATTTCGTATTCACAATTCAAAAACTATTCTGATTAATTCAAACTTAAAAACAATCAATTTTAGACACTTTGAGTTTGAAATTGGTCAATTTTGGTACCAGTTAACTGGTACCACATTCTTCTAATTTTCAGCTGTCAATTATTGGCACTGAAACTTATTATTTAAGCTTGTGATTTTGTACTACTGTAAATTTATAACTATAAAACTTTGGATATTTCAGATTACAATTCTTTAGCGAAGCATTACTCACAAATATTTTCCATCAAATAAAATATAATTATTTTTGAACTATGCAATTTTCAAAGATTCAAAAAGTAAACCAATCTGTTTCCAATGTTTCAATTTAAAATGATTTAATTGTAAATGATTACAATTCAAGACTACTTAATTCAAAACGAATCCAGTTTAGAGTAATTAAATTTTGGAAGATTCAAACTAAAAGCTAAGCAACAAGTAAGACCTTCAATTTTTCAATTTAGTCTTCAAGGATATAAAAGGGGAAAAGTCATAACATTTTTAGGCCATTTGAAATTATTTTGACATTATTCAATTTCTGTTTGAGATGTTAAGTTAATTTTCGATTATTTGCTCTAATTTTTACATTCACAAATATTATAAATTTTTACTAGTGAAATAAGAATTTCACACTGTCGACAACCCTTTAAAAATTAGCAAATTATTCAATTTCTATTTTTTTATTAAAAAAATTCTTGAATGTCAATATTTTGGAAGAACAAAATGAAAACGCTTTAAAATTTGAAGCCATTGGAGTTAATTAGTAATTAAATAATTAATTGATTTGAATCCTTAACTGAAAAGAAGAAAACTTAAATTCGCTTCAAATTTTCGACTACAAATCTTGATCGATGCAATTGATTTTGTCGTTCAAATAACCTCATTTATGTCAAAAAATATACATGTATTATCTTACCTTCCCGATGAAGATTTAAAGATAAAAACTTTGAAAAGTCCAGAGACTCAGAGATGCATGAGTCCTTTGATATACAAAAACACTGCACTAAAGACAACGCACTTATACTACAAAAAAAGCACGAAATCACGAAAACGCCAAAATTACAATTTTGACAACAGGTTTTCACCGTAAAACTGCTGCTCAGTTTCGGGATAGGAGCCGTCCCATACTTGAGGGGCAACAGTTGCCTCTTATTTTCGCGTAACTCCTCACCATAAATCGGCGTAGCTGTTGCCCCAAGCCTTTAGTACAGTTGATGTATGGTAGGAAGTGCGTCTAGTGTGACAACATTTTTTCCGTGTAGCAGTCTAGCAAGTCATCCTTGAGCTTATTCGTCCACTTAATGTGGGCGCTTGCCGGTTTGTAGTCGTATTTCCATCCAAATTATTTTCAGCACCCCGAATTCAAGGATGATCGTCATTGTTCGCCGATCCATTGTCGGGCGCTGTGCGCATTTGATCGTCTTGAACCGCATTTACAACTTTTTTGTGTTTTGGTGGTGTTATTGTTGTTCCCACGAGCAGCTAGGAAAAGCGTTTGTCCATCCTCGTAGATATATATAATTAAAAACTCAAGGTTAACAACCACCGCAGGGTCCCACTGGGAGCAAGTGCCATCTAAAACATGACATCGGCCCGCAGTAGGACTGCGTAAATCCCACTCATGGCCACGTCTCACAACCGTGAGATGGGAGGTCACAGGGCACGACGAAATCACCTATCACCTATCACAAGGACAACTACTCGTACCGAATATTTTGTGTACAGTCGTTGCAGCTCCCTTTTAAGGTCTTGATACCTTTCCTCCTTTTCTTTCTCCTTGGCAGTGATTTTTTAGTGCTCTAAAACATACTTCAGAACGAATCAAATCGGAGGCGGACACTTGGGTAACCTTCCTTGTTAGTATCCCTTTTGTAAAAGTGGCTTAGAATCCACCCCAATTGATCCAGAACCCGCCCTATACATCTACTATCTGTCGAATCATCTTGTAAAAATGTATACATTTTTTACTTATAATGTTTGCATTTTTATTTATTTAAGAAAAGTTCCTAGGACTAAATAGCCCTATAAGGAACATGTGTTAAATAAGTAACCAAAGAGGATTTTTCTAAAGTGAGATTGTGAAGGTGAATTTCTAATGGTTATATAGTTAGTTTATTCCAAAGGCGAGCACCACGAGTAACAAAAGAGCTTTGCATTTTACATGTGCGGTGTGACTGAATTTTTAGTACTGCTTTCCTTTCACGGAGTTTGGAATGTTGTTATATTTAAACAATTACCACATTTTTTGTTCCAAATGTTAACCATTTAAAATATTTTAAAAGGTTTACTCTTACAAATGTTAACTCAAATTTTTAAATCTATATGTATCATCACTACAGTTAGTCATAGAAGTATTTTATAGTTCAATTGAATTCATCTTGTCAAAATGAACAAATCTTGTAATCATTATGGTTGCGTCTGGTCCCAAAAAATTCGGGAAGTGGAAAAAGGGGATAGACTAGTTGTCCCGAAAATTCGGGACGACTAGCCAAGCTTCTGAAAATTATTTGAATAATCCTTCTGAATTGCGGGACGATAAGACACTTCGAATTATTACATTATCATATTTCTAATATTAAAAAAATTACATATAAGCAAAACAAAATATTTAATCAACCTGAATAATTTTTGTTACAAAGAACGGGTGTATTTCATTAAAATCTACATCTAAGTATGTAACATTTTTGTATATAATCAAAATTGCCAATCTAAAATCTTAAATCTGAATTTTCTACAAAAAGCAGCTTCCATAAGGGTTTTTTTCACTTAGCTTTCTGCCTTGCGACCAGAAACAATATTTCTCAAAATTGTCTCATTTATTTATGAAGAATCTTATACCTTTCTTCTTTTCATAGAACTTTCAACGAAAATTCGTCTCTCATAGTACGATAACGTCACGTTCAATCTTCATTTTACAGGAACAGAATCATTTTTTTTATGAAAACTTTTTCATTCTCTTTCAGCCCTCCTATATCTCGGAAGCAAGTTTTTATTATTTTTCCTAGATTAAAAAATAGATTTTTAGTCACTGTCCAAAGACGATTTTCAATACCCATGAAATGCGAACCTCAAAATTCTTGAATGATTTACTCGGGTTTGGTTAACTTTTTTTAATCAAACTCATTTTTTTCCAATTAAGCAACTCAATATTTGTCTCTTCCAATTTTAGGTTTCCGTCACTTTAAAATTGTAAACGTTCCCATTCTACCGCTCGAAACTGGGTAATTTTTTTCATTCATGTTCTTCTGGCCTCAATTCAGAAATACTTCAGATGTTCCTACAGAATTTAAATTCTGAGATAGAACATGTATATTTAAAAAAAAAGTATAAGTTCCAGACCGGGAAAATTTTAATTGACGTGGAGAGAACCGGGAAATGTCCGGGACTTTAAAATCATCAGTCTGGTTTTATTTTTCCCGAGTTTATTTTAGTTCCCGGCTATTTCCCGATTTTCCCGCTTATTAAGCACCCTGCCTGTGTATACAGGTAGTTCCTTATTGGAAAATATGACGCTTGCAAAGATAGACTGATTTAAATAGAAGCAATGCCACTTCGACAGCAACGCGAAAATGACTATTTCGTGCTGAATGAACAAAGAAAAAGCCGACAGGAATTGTTTACTATTAGGAAGAAAATAGGCAAAAAACTGAATGAAACCTCCTCGCATGAATTCAGTGCCCGGGAAACTATCAAAGGCAATTCCGAAGACGTTACAATTGTGAATGATGTCGATCAAGTGCCTTGGATAGTCCATTTTTGTGAGCCCACTGGAGACTCGAGTTTAAAAAGTAATGGCGAAGATATGAATAATCTTATAAATGGCTAGGAATTCACTGAAGCCATAGATGAAGAAGAATTTTGGGAGAAAATTGATCCGGGTGATAATTATTTATTTTTTTAAACTCAGTGTGCTGTAAAATTGTATCACATACTTCTTTTTTTTATACTGGATGAAAAAAATTTGTTTACCTTCCGACACTCGAAAATTCCTTTGATAGCTCTTTTCTGACTCATTGGGAGGCAAGGACCAAACAGTCGTGAATTCTGTGAGGATACGGTATTTTCTAGTTCTTTTAGTCTAGAATTATTCAATAGAAATAGATGAATTTGTGAATTTTCGTGCAGCATGGAACTTCTTCTTTTAATCTCATCCTCGGTCCCACGGTCCGTTTCTTTTCACCACTCCTACCATGTCCACGTCCTTTTCAAGCTATACTTTCCGGATACTAACCACAAAATAAGTTAACTGGCATTTTTTCGTTATCGCCCTGTCCACAGGATAAAGTAATAGTCCTCGAAACGAACTATCGACTAGAATTTCTATTTCCTACCCACTACTAAAATTGTCAAACTTCGCTCCCACCACCTATACCTGTCGACCATCCCTTCCACTAATTTTGACTTCGAGCCCTAGCGAAAACCTGACCACGGACACTGTACTTGTAGAACTCGTAACATCAACTTCTCTGTTGTATGTTTCACTCGCGAATATTCTCTAACCAATAGACACACATTACTTGAAATCGTGTTTTACCATTTTCTTACTGAGAACCTTAACATTAACTCTATAATGTAAGGAGTATTAGAAGACACTAAATTAACGTATAAATTAAGTAAATTAGAACCGCAGCGTAAACAATACTCAAGGAAAATTTGTGAAATCTTATCTTTAATTTAAGCCAATAAAACTTCCAAAATATTCAGGGGTTTCCAAGATATGACAATAAATGTCCAAGCGTCGGCGAACACCGCAGACGGCCAGACTCGCTGCTAAAGCGAATGAAATTCGGCGCAGACACGCTTGAACATATTTTGTCGTATCTCAAGAACCCGTGAAGATTTTTCAAGTTTTATTGGCTTAAATTAAAGATAAGACTCCAAAGATTAATTGGTATAAATTTGAGAATTCTGCTACAACTTTTCTAGGTCATGCCACAAGTTGAAGTACATCTGATTGCAAAGTGTATATGAGAATAGTTGTTGAACGCACCTAGCTAACTCAGCACAACTTTCAGATTTTCGAAATTTGTGAATGATAGTTCGGCCGTGAAACCCTTCAATTATATTTCATGGAGACTCTTATAGGTCCCAAGATATCGTCATTTTAGCGAGACCGGGCGCCGCCTCTCCACTGCGGTGCGGTGTCAGTGTCGCGGCCCGCGAGCAGTTGAAGCTCTTTTGTTTCGGTATTACACCATTTTTTCGCGGCTACCTTCATGATCCTACAGGCTTCAGATGTTTGCGATGCTATTTGCTATATTTGGCAGCTCGCATCCCAAAACGTAAGGATTTCCAGAGTTAAATTCAAGTTATTAGAGGAAATGACGCCACCACTCATTCTCCCTCGTTGTTTCAATCCTTTTGAAAAAAAGATCCATGATAAAATAGATGTGAAAAAACTCCGTCTTCTTTCTAAATCAATTAGAAAAAAGTTTTCAGTTGGCTCGGACAATCAAATTTGTGATACATGCCGCCTAGAAATTCAAAATCATAGACCATGTAGTCAAGTAATGCATATCCAAAGTTCTTCTGATGCAATGCCATTCAAACAGGTTGAAAACTTGCCTGAAGCTAGTGATGATTTTTCTGAAGAGATTGAATTTGATCAGGCTGAACATCTACGATTATTTCGATGAAGACTTAGAATGTGACGTGGAAAGAGAAGAAAATATTTCTAAGTTGAATGAAATTTTGCAAATCTTAAGAGTTCCATCTATTAATAACACAACGGATCTTCAAACACGAACTACACAAAGAAAGAAGGTAGCCGAGATTAAGACAGCTCTTGACGTTAATATGAAAAAGGCATTCAATTGTATTGAAGATTACTGTAGTAAGAAAGATATGGAAGAACCTGCTAACGAATGTAAAGAAGGATTGGATAAAAAACCAAGTAAATCTTACGCCGTTCAACTATTGACTGTGGTACCAAAAGGTTGGGGAATTCGCAAAATAGAATCAGAGTTTAAGGTACCATATAGCTTAGCTCGTAAGGCAATACAATTGCACAAGAGAAATGGTATTGGATCATCACCAAATCCTAGGCCAGGTAAGAAGTTGTCGGAAGAAACTGTCAAAATTGCCCGACATTTTTGCTACGAATGCGACGTGAGTCGACAGTTGCCAGGGGAAAAAGACTGTATATATGTAAAACAGCATGATGGTTCACGAAAACTGATATATTAAAGAAAAGTTTCCGGATCTAAAAATTGACTTCTTTAAATTTGCAGAATTGCGACCAAAGGAATGTATTTTTGCAGGTGCAAGTGGGACAAATTCCATTTGTGTTTCGAAATTCATGAAAATACTAAATAATTGATTGATGGAGCAAACTTGAGTGAACTTGTTGCAACTGACGCGAATCTAAAGTGCTTAGATTCATACAAAACCATCTTGTCTTCGATGATTTGCGACCATAAAACACTTTCCTGTTATTTAGGATCGTGCAAATCTTGCCCAGGTGTGATATCTTTAATGGAAAAAGTCCAAAAGCTTTTTGAAAGCAACTTTATTGAAAGAGTCACCTGCAACTGGTGAACTTCGACAGACCGTGCCTCTTTAGAAACTTTGAGTGACACAGCTGAGGATTATTATAAGAAACTCACTAAACATTTAACTGATCTTCTAAAACACGACTTTATAGCGAAAAGTCAAAGCCAGTTTCTTAGGGACTCTAAGGAATCTCTTGAAGAGGGAGTATCTATAATACTTTTTGATTTTGCTCAGAATCACGAAACTATTATTCAAAATGCAATACAAAGTGAGTATTGAAATAAACGAATCATCAACTAAAGTAGATAAAAAAATGAATAATTGTTAAAGATAAATCATATAAACAGCTTAATAATGCTACAACCTTAAATTATTGGACAAGTACCAATAATTTTTATCGTAGATATCCTAACGTGCTGCGTTAGCCGCATCGTTAGGGCGTTAAGGGTTTGTTAAATAAACTCGGTGCGTGCGAACTCTGGTTCGATTTTTGTACTTGCGGATTTTTCAATGTCATCTGCGTTAGCAATATAATTAGAATATTATGAACAGTATATCTACAAAATAATTTCAAATATCATTGATATCAACAGTATATCTACAAAATAATTGAAAATATCATTGATATTTATATCACGGATATTATTATTTTATTTTTGTTGATAAATAACAAAGGGTTATTTTTATTTATCCATATTGGTGTGAGATTATAGAAAACCTGCTTTGATGCTACAAGTTCTATATGTAGTTCTTGGACGGTCAAAAGAGGGTCTAACATGCTTTGAATACGGAATGGAGATCAATCTCTTTTATTGGGAATGTAACTATTTTCTTAAAAAATTGTTTCATTTTTGGTTGGAATAGTACATCATGATACAAGTATCATATACTATTTTTCGTAACCCCTGTAAAATGAAGTTCGTCACATAAGAAACATTGGGAGGCAGCAAGATTCTGGGGCCCGGTGACGCCAAATTGGTCGCAAGAACTCTAGTGAAACTCTCGAACAATCAGGCAGCCTACACTGTTGGATCACGCGTCCGGTGGCTTCAGATTGGTTGCGATCATTCTTGCCAGCATTTAGAAATTAGCAGTTCCCTTGATTTTCGTGCATGGAATACAGTAGATACACACTTTCCTTCAAAGAATGCTTGATCATCAACATTCCCACACGAAATTTCGTGCGGGAATGTTATGATTCCCGCACACTTTGACTTCATCAAGAATCGGACTTTCACGATTGGTTGAAAATTGGTTGTTTTCCTCGAAAAAGCAATTTTTTTTTAATTCACCCTGAATTTTTATTAATTTATCCTGCATTCTTTTAAATTCTTTTGAACTATTTTAAGTTCTATTGAAGTTTTTTAATTCACTTCAATTCTCCTAAAATAACTCAATTCAATGGATTATTTTTTTTTTATTTCATCTTAGATTTCCTTCCAGGAGAAGACCTTCTCCAAGAAGTCGAAGTTCCACGTCCATTTCTAGAAGGAGATCCAGATGTAGAAGAAGGTACGCTTCCAGAAGACGATCGAATTCTCGAAGAAGATCAGGATCTCGAAGAAAATCATGGAAGATCGAACTCGAAGATCGACTGTAGCAGCCTGTCTTCGGATTATTCTCACATGCTGGATGCAATGGTTCCCGATCTAATTTACCTGCTGATTTGAAGAAAAGTGACGTTGCCGCATCATTTAGTTATTAATGATTCTCCCTCAAGATATAAATGTAAATTCAAAAATCCAAACGAAACTTCCTTTACATTTAATCACAGGGGGTTCATCACTTGACTTTTGAGTATAAACCATACATGATGTGCCTCAAGCAACTTTAACCAAAAGATTCTTGAAGTTAGATGATGTTTATTGCATATTGTTTCATGTTGCTATCTAAGTATTTTTCAATAAAACATTCCCAATACGAAATTTGTAAAATTGTAAAATTGTAAATTTCAAAATTGTAAGCTTCTATTTTTATCATTAATTTCTGTCACTTTTAAAATCATATCAGCATCATTTAATTACAACCGGAGATGAACCCGGTGATTAAAAAAAAGTTTCAACAACTTTTGCTGCATACAAAAAACAGAAGTGAATTTTTGTTACGGGTAACTTTTAATTAGATAAAGCTGAATTTTTTCGCATCGAAACAAAACAAGATTCAATAGAGTTGACATGGTAACCACTTCCAATGTGGTGGATAAATCTTAACGGAAAGGTAACTTTTGTTGCAGGTAAATATTAAATATTATATTACTCTGAAATCGCTGTAAAGATTACATTTTATTTTCTTCTGTGCAACCCTGCAACAAAAATTAGTGTCGGTAGTGTCAATGGTACTACTACATGAGGTATCGTCTCCCTCGGACTTGGGGTACCAAACGTCAACTGCTGTCAATTCTTTTTACAGTTTTGTGGCAAAACCCATAGGCGATAGTTTTGTACCCCAACTCCGAGCGAGATGGTACCCCATCTTGAAATTAGCTGCAACGAAATTTATCCCTGAGTTTTTACTGTGAGCGCTCCCACGATTATTTTTTTGTGTGCAAAATATGCGCATACTATTTAAGAATAATGTTCTGCAAAATTATCTTCTTGTAATGTATTTTTTAGGTTCAGGTAGGTTGAGGTTTACCGTGCATATTTAAAGATTTTAAATATTTCGAAACAGTTCAGACTGTGGGAATTGCTATATGATAGCGTCACACAGGCGGTCGATTATGTAGTTTTTACATTCTCATCCAGAGAAGGTGTTAGATTTGTGTAAAATTTAACCCCCCCCCCTTAATTTCGGTATCATTTTTGTTGCATATCAAAATGATGTTGATTTCGGTATCATTTTGAACAATTTCTTTTACTGTGTTAAGACTAATTCAAGACAATTTCAAGTTCTTCTGTATGTCCAGCTCGTTAGACGGAACCAGACTATTTTTCATGTCTTAAGGCGAATATTTTCGACTTAGAGACAAAAATTGATGTCTTGAGACAATATTATTTGTTTTGGAAAGAACCTTAGAGATTTATAACTAGAAGACAATCCAAAAGGTTGCGAAGGCCTCCGAGCGTCATCAATAATCCGCTTAAAATTTTACAGAACGTTTATATTATTTATCTTCATGGTATTAATTTTTCATGTAATAATAAGTTTGTTTATCTGCAATAATTATGTTCTTTAGATGCCAAATCTAAAAATTTTGTCCATTTTTTCCTACCTCCAACAGTTCACTAGATACTTGTAGAAACTGACAGTTTTAATCTTTTTATGAAAAATGTTATATGCCTGTAGTTTTTGAGACTGACATGTTCCGAATTTTTAATTTAAAAATCAGTTATTATGAAATTACAAGTTTTATCGATTATAAAATTTTAATCATTAGCAGATTTTTACTGTTTGGCCCCAACCTACAGAGAAATGACAGGCCCTGCTGATAGTTATAAAACCAAGATATAAATTATCCTTTCGTGTTTCAGGACAAGTCTACATGGTTTAATGCAAAACATTTTTCAAAATTCCGAAATATTCAATAATTTACTTTTTACGGTGATTTATTTACAAAAACTTTATCTTAAGAACTAATGAAGATAGGAAGCCGTATAATTGCTCCAAATGGGCAGTTTTATAATGCGAGTGCAATGCAATAATTAGATTTATGATAAAATCATTCTTGCGCAAGAAATATCATTCGGAATATTTCTTACTTTATTCAGTGTGTACGTGTGGCCAGCACAGCGGGACAAGTGACAGAAAAAAGTACCCTCTTCGATGACAATAGTAAGAGAGTCGGCTTGCTTCTGGAGTTACTATTGTCACTGAAAGGGTACTTTTTTTCTACTACTTGTTCTGCTATGCCGGACCATGCATTAAAAATGATATTTCTTTCGTAAGAATGATTTTATCAAAATTTTAATTATTGCATTGCACTCGCATTACAAAACTGCCCATTTGGAGCCGTTACGCGGCTTTCTATCTTCATTTCTGCCGTCCTGATGAAGATCTGCGCAGATGTGTTTCGCTCATGAGGATCCTCCGCCTTTTTGCAGTCCAATTTCCTGAAATCGAATAGCACAAGTACATGTTAAGTTTCTTTACCAGGATTCGAGGGTAACCTTAAGCCACCAATCCTTTTTTTCAATAGCACATCTGCATTTTTTATTTGTCAAGCACAAATAGTTCTAGTTGATTGATAATATAATTAATATTCATTATCTGAAATAATTATAGAACAATTAATTGGAATTCATAATTCAATTTATAATTACATAATAATGTTATTTTTTCATCAATTTTTGGAAATTTTGTAGTTGTTAAGTTTCTCCGGCAGGAAACTCGGAGGTTCTTGAAGGTTGATTTCCGTACTAGACAGCACATCTGCGCAGATGTGTTTATCAGTAAGGATTCTCAGCGACTTTGTTCTTTAATATTTAGCATATCTATAGTTTTGCATATAAATAATTGGAATTCGCTATTTTTTTTTGTTTTAATGAAAAGAGGATGTCCGATTTACCAAAGAACAGTACTTTTACTTTCAAAAACTCTCATAAGTTAAAAGGTACAGATGCAAACGCATTTTATTGAATATCTCGGTTCGTTTCAAATGCAGCGTTGTACAGTTTCTTCATGAGGACGGCAGATTAGTTCTCAAGATAAAGTTTTTGTGAATAAATCACCGTAAAAAGTAATTATTAAATGTTTCAGAATTTTGACGAATGCATTAAATTAAACAATGTTGAAGGAACAGGTAAAAGTGGACGCTTGAAAAAGAAGGCCGAAAACCCCTATTTTTTGGGATGTTTTGCCCTCTAACTATTGACAAAATTTGGTTAGGATAAAAGTGACCATATCGTTGAATTTTCAAGATCTTAAGTTTTCAGATGCTTTTTATCAGACAGTTCCGAGATCTTTTTTGTGCGACTTGCAATCAAAAGAAGTAAGGGGACTCGACATTTGGCCCCGACTTTAGTATCGTATGTACGATTGTTTTGCTCCAACTCATGTCTACATGAAATGATATATCTAATTGAAAAATTGAAAAATTGAATAAAATAAACTATGGGTGGATAAATTATCCATTGTTTCTGTTATTTAATTGTAAAAACTTTCAGGTCGATATCTCATTTCATGCCTTTACACTGAGAAAAACGGATTATACCCAGTAATAAAAAATATGTTACCGGATATAATCTTGGATTATCAACTATAGAACAGCGATCCAGATTATTAGAACTACAATCTATAGATATTATGAAATAGATATTACAGGATAATATCTTGGATTATATGCAGTTGTATCAGGATGCAATGGCTATTGTCAGTAAATATGGCAAACCTGACTTATTCATTACTATGACGTGTAATCCAAACTGGCTTGAAATAAAAGAAAATTTGTTACCCAATCAAACAGCAAGTTACAGGCCAGATATTGTAACACGCGTATTTCACCTAAAAGTAATACAGCTTCTGGATATGATTACGGAGAAACATATTTTTGGTACAACTGTGGCCCATGTGTATGTTGTTGAGTTTCAAAAGCGTGGATTACCACATATTCACCTGTTAGTTGTCTTGCAACTTAATTCAAAATTTCGCAGCGCTGAGGCTGTCGATAAGCACATTTGTGCAGAAATTCCAGAACCTATAAATAATCTTACTTTGCATCAGATTATCATGCAACAAAACACCCATACATGCGGTGATTAGTGTATGGTTAACGATAAATGTTCGAAACATTATCCGAAACCTTTTTGCAATGATACTTACATAGGCGAAACTGTTAAAATACATTATCGAAGAAAAGATGACGGTATTTTTTATGAACACCGCGGGGGTTTCAGTATCAACAAAAAAAATGTTGTACCTTTTTCGCCACTTCTGTCTCTTACATTTAATTGTCATTTAAATGTTGAATATGTTTCTACAAATAGAGCTGTTGAATATTTATTTTTATATGTTTATGAAGGGCACGATGCAGCTTCCATGAAAATTGTAGATAGTGGAACATCAAACGAAAATATAGTTGATCATCATGAACCAAAAGAATTTGTGAATAAGCGATATGTTGGACCATGCGAAGCAACTTGGAGAATTTTAGAACAATCATTACAGGGAAAAAGTCAATTGTCTGGTGCTTTAGACAAAAAAAGTAAACTGCAAGCATACTTCGATCTGAATAAGAATTGTGAGGAAGCTAGAAAGTATTATTATAAAGATATTCGACGGTGCTACACATTTAAAAGAAATACTAATGCATGGGAGCAGGGCTGAATTTAGTACGGGACCAGCGGGGCCATGGCCCCAGGGCCCCCACAAATATAACTAGTCGGTAAATCAAAATCGCTGCCACAAGGACACACTTCTACATCGGCTCCTACTTCAATAACCTTTCTTTTTTTCAGAAGGCAGTAAGGAATTACAAAAGGCCCCCACATTTTAACTGGCCCCAGCGCCCCCACACCCCTAAATGCGGCCCTGCATGGGAGACAATCAGGATTATTTCAACTTCGACTGTTGTTATTATCTGTGAAGGGTGCAACTTCTTTCAACGAGTTGAAAGAAATTGATGAGCACACATTATGCCAAACATTCACTGAAGAATGCTTAGCACGTGGTCTCATAGAAAATGATGAAGAATGGATCAAAGCTATGCAAGAAGGTATTTTTTGGATGTTGCCCAGATCATTACGTAATCTGTTTGCTCGCATTCTAATTCACTGTATACCAATTGTTGCCCAGATCATTACGTAATCTTTTTGCTCACATTCTAATTCACTGTATACCAATGAATCCTCAGGGTCTTTGGGAACAATTTAAAAATCAATGGTCAGAAGATTATTTACGACGATACATTGAAATCGAAGCAAATAGACGAGCATATCGTGATATTTGTCGAATGCCTTCAGAGGAAACTTATGAATTTAATAAATATTTCAATATTACAGATAACCAGAGCAATCATATTCAGGAAAACGATATTTCTGTGGAAGATGCTCTAAGAATGGGAACTGAGCAATATAGAAAAGCTAACAATGCACAAAAAGAAATTATTGATATTGTTTCGAAAGCAAGCGAAAATAATATTTATAATAACAATTGCTTCTACATTGACTACATTGACATCTTAAAAACGTTAACGTATTCATATAGGATGAGGCACCCATGGCACCTTGATATGCATTGGAAGTTATCGATAGAACACATAACGATTTCATGGACAATAATTTGCCATTTGGAGGAAAAATAGTTATTTTAGAAGGTGATTTCCGATAAATTCTTCCAATTAAACCTGGAGGTAATAAAGGAGAAATAATTCATTTGTCAATAAAGTGCAGTACCATATGGAAATATTTTCGCGCATATGAATTAAAACAAAATATAAGAACATTTCCACAAGAAGAAGAATTCGCAAATTTTTAATTACAAGTTGGAAATGGTACATTAAATGAACCGTACGATTGTATTACAATACCGGAAATTGTTCTAGCACATTCAGATTCGAACATTGTTCAAGATACTTACGGTTCAATGATCAAAAACAAAAATTTAAAAGAATTGACAAAACGTGCAATATTATCGGGAGGAAATGTTGACGTAGATGAATTAAATAAAGAAATTGTGGATTTATTTGACATTAACGGATAAAAAACATTTACAAGTATTGATAGTACATAAAACTGTGACAATGGTGACATTAGTGAAACAAAATTACCCGAATATTTGAATACACTATCACCACCCAGTCTTCCACCACACGAATTGCGTTTACGAATTCATAGTGTTACATAGCCAAGGAGAATGAAAAGAAAGAGAGGTATAAAAACCTTATAAGGGAGTTGCGACGGTTATACCCGGAATATTCTGTTAAGCTAATCGTCCTCATCATCGGCGCCCTTGGAAGTGCCAAGGTTTCACTGGTTAATAGCCTGAATAGCATCCCTGCGTGTCAAGAAAATGCTAAGACACTTGCGGGGAAAATGCAGAAGGCGGTTGTCCTTGGGTCGCTCCTTGTCCTTAGGGTACACGAGACTTTTGCCGGATCAAGGTATTGAATTCGTCGCAGACTGGCCACTCGTCTCACGATTGTATGACGTGGTTACATCTGAAATTTTACAGCGATTTCGCTGGGAGCGGGTGCAATTTTTAAGATTAGCACCTGCTCCGGGAAAAAATTAGTTAGCTTATGCTTAGAAAATGGCCTATTTATTACAAATACTTTGTTTCGACATAAAATGATTCACACGTACACCTGGTGTAAAGGAAATAACCACAGTATAATTGACTTGAGATGAAAGACTAAGAGAACTAGTAAAAGATACAAGAGTCATGAGGAGTTCTGAATGCAGTACTGATCATTACCTTCTAGTCTCGAAAATAAACTTAGGGCGGGGATGGAGAAGCAACAGAACCAAAAAACGAAACGAACGCGAATCAAGATTGAAAAATTTACAGAAACCGGAAGTGCGAATAGAGTTTCAGAATAAGATAAACGAACGCATAGATAGGGAAACTTGGGAGGCGCTTAAGAGCAATAAAGATATAGAGGGCGCGTGAATTTTGTTACGGGATATTACTGTTAAAACTGCGATTGAAGTGTGTGGTACGGCAGTGGTAGGAAGAAAGTCTGGTGACGCATGGTGGAATGATGAAATTCAGGCAGCCCAGCAAAAAAAGAAAAAAGCCTACAATAGAACATTAAACATCACAGTTCTTAGTGATCAGGAGATACATAGACGTAAAAGCGATTACAGAGACAAAAAGAGAAAAATTAAAGAACGTGAACTTTCAGAATACTACTAACAACGTGGGGTGGGATCCAACCCAACTTAATATTTCCTGTTATTTGTGATGAATTTATAATTCTGAAGGGGAAAGATGGTTGGTAATCCATTTCAGAGTAATAAAATATTGCTTTTCAATGAAAATGTTTATTACAAATAATGCTTGGTAACAAATAATACTAGAAAAAAATCTCTTCAAGAACGAACAAAATCAAATACAAAACTTTTCTGAGAAAAACTCTTGAAAATCAAAATCAAATAGGTATAAAAAAACTTTCCTTTTGTGAGAAAAAAATGTTATGAACAAAGTAGGTATCATGTTTCTCAATCGAATCATTCTGAAAGATCATTAGCATTCAGGCAGCCATAGCAAATCACCTTTTTATGCTCACCACATGAACATTTACCAGATTTTTCGCAAAATGAATAGCCTTTCCTGCCCTTCCTGATATGCAAAGGCTGGAACAAGACTAGATTTGAGGGTACTGGGAAGGAGAAGGTGATAAGAAATATTCACCCATGCGCAGCATCAAGTAATCAGAGCTTGGGTGGTATTCCACCCATACGTTGTTGTTATTGGGTTAAAACAAGGCATCAAACAAGCTTTTATGTATGAAACATTATATTTTGAAGACCATAAGCCACAATTACCAGGTTTTTAAAATCATCTCAGTTTCCTTTAAAATAAATAAAACAATGACTGTCTGGATTCGACTCTTGACGCTGATCATACAGTCTGGCCTGGGTAATAACAAAAGTGTAAACGTTTTTTCTTTGGTTAGCCGCAGACCAGGCCGCGTATCGTCAGCCGTTAGCTAGATAGTCTAGTCAGAAGTAGAGAAAAAATAATAAATAAATAGTACATAATGAGTAAATAGCAAGTAATATAAAAGAAGCAAATAAAAAAGATAATTAATCAACAAAAGACTGAAAAAATTGTATTTTCATCCAGAACCCTAGTGTTCAAATTCATATAGACCAATATGTGCGGAAAAAAGTTATTCAACAAAAAATCTCAATTTAACAAAATTCTTATTATTAAACGTATATAAGGTTCTTAATGTATCCTAACTTACATATTAAATAAAACTTTAAAAAAATGCATTTGCAGAAAATTCGCCAGCACCGAGAACCGAACCCTAACAGCCTCAGTTATACAGGGTGATCCTGAACTCATCATATTCCTTGTACAAAACTGAACAAAAAACTACAATGACAAATTGTTCTACGATCAATAGTTTTCAAACTATTGAGAGTTGTTAAGAACCAATGGTAGCTCGCTATTCCCGCGCGTACATAAGCATCTTGCGCGAACTCTAGAACGTGATGCACTTCAAGTCATTAATTCTAAAGGAGAGTCCACAATAGGATTTGAGAAACCAACGTAGCTTTGACTTGACGTAGACTTGACATAGCAGCAGCGTGGATGCGATGCGCGCGCATGTATTGCCAACTGTTTATTTTTATGTGTCGTTCGCGTTCCGTTGTTCCGGAGAATCTTCAAAATGGTGAAATATGCAATAGTTTACTTTATACGGTGATTTATTTACAAAAACTTTATCTTGCGAACGAATGGTAATAGGAAGCCGTTTAATGGCTCCAAATGTGGAGTTTTGTCATGCGATTTCAGTGCAATAATTAAATTGATGCAGGGCCGCACTTAGTACGGGGCCATGGCCCCCACAAATGTAACACACTTCTGCATCGGCTCCTACTTCGATGACGTTTTTTTAGAAGCCAGCAAGGAGTTACAAAAGGCCCCCACATTTTAACCGGCCCTAGGGCCTCCACAACCCTAAATTCGGCCCTGAATTGATGATCAAATCATTCTTACTCAGGAGATATAATTTTGAATATTACTGACTTTAATCAGTTTGGGCGCGTGACCAACTCAGCGGGACAAGTGGAATCAAAAAAAAAAGTACCCTTTCTATGACAATAGCAATTCCAGAAGCAAGTCAAATGGCTGAAACATATGTGCTTGAACGAAGCAGGGCCGTCTCAACGTCTTGAAGATGCATTTACGGAGCGGGTCATCATAAAATCGAAACCCAATTGCAAATATTAACCAGATTAAAAATATTTTCTGTATAGAAAAATTTGTAACAAATTTCTTCTAAGACTCCTGCAATCCTGGATATCTCTCAGAATGAATTCATTTTTTTTGTGAAATTCACGTTATTTTTAAAATTTGAGAAATCTTCACAAATATTTATGTAAGCATGACTTTTCAAGATAAAAAATTATTTAAAATTTCCCAAAGAATCTTTACGACATTTTTATTTTGTTTTGAAACCTTTGAAAATACTTTTAAAATTTATTTTACATTTAACAAAATCTATAATTCGTTCTACACCTTGGAAAACTTTTCAAAACTTAACTTATTTAAAAAATATTTTCAGAACTTCTAAATATCTTTTTACACAATTTGAATGTTTCCTGCAAATTGGTAGTAACTGTCTTTAAATTTTGTAGATTATATTTCGACAAATTAGAAAATATTTTTAAAAAGTCATTGTAATTTCCCCATGATTCTGCAGACAATTTTCTTATTCTTTCTCAACCTATGAAAATTCTCGAAAAGCTTCCAAATTTTATTTTGAAATCTAAAAAAATTTATAATGTGTTTAGAATTTCTTGAAATATTTCCAAACTGTAAATAATTTTACAATTTTTTTCAGAACTTTTTTTTTTAAATCCTGCAAAATAAATATAGTGACTTCACATTTTTTAGATTCTTTTTCCAGATTTTGGAAAATCTTTTCTCTTCGAACCTATCAAAATTGTCAAAAAGCTTGCAAATTTTATTTCGAAATCTAAAAAATATCTAATTTGCTTACAATTTTAAGAATTTTCAGAATATTTTAAGACTAAATAATTTTTGAATTTTCTTCAGAACTTGTAAATATCTTTTAGAATAGTTCGAATTGTTACTAATTTTTGTGTAATCCTGCAAAATAAGAAAAATTACTACATTTCTTAGATTATTTTTCCAGATTTTGGAAAATATTTTCGAACGTTTCATTTTTTTTCAATTTTATCATTCGATATGCATTAATCAAAGAAATACTCATTTTTATTTACGTAGAAATGGAAACCTATCAAAAATCTCAAAAAGCTTGCAAATTTTATTTCGGAATATCAAATTGATAATGTGCTTACAATTTTTTGCAATTTTTTTGAACTGTAAATAATTATTGAATTTCTTTCAGAACTTCTACATATCTTTTAGAATGATTCGAATTCTTCCTGATGTTTCTTTAAAAAATGCTGCATAAGAAGTGCCTTTAAATCTTCTAGAATCTTTTTCCCGATTTTGGACAATCTTTTCGAATGTTTAATTTTCTTCAATTTTATCCTTTAAACTTATTACTCAAAATAGAAAATCTTCTCAATTTCCGTAGAACATACATTTTTTTTAAACTTGCAAACATCGAATTATTTTTAAGTTTTTTTTTTAACTTTTAAGCCTCATCTGAACTTATAAGTGAAAGCTGAGTCTATGTTGAAAATGAATAGCTAATCATTTTTCACCACAAAAAAAAGTAATAACTGTTCAAACAAAAATATTTCCAATACCCACGGAAAGTGCAGTCATTGCCAGTTTCGGCTACAATTTCTATTGGTGACACTTGGTCGATACTGAAAATAAATTGGTTATCCAGTTTAATAAATGAATAAATAATTTATCACGCTTTTATAAATATTTGTGAAGATTTCTGAAACTTAAAAAAATAACTGAATTTTACAAAAAAAAATTGAAGTCATTCTGAGAGACATCTAGGATTGCAGGAGTGTTAGAAGGAATTTTTTGTTACACATTTTTTTATAAAGAAAATATTTGTAATCGGGTTAATGTTTGCAATTGGGTTTCGATTTTCTAATGACCCGCTCCGTAAATGCATCTTCAAGACGTTAAGACGGCCCTGCTTCGTTCAAGCACATCTGTTTCAGCCATTTGGCTTGCTTCTGGAATTACTATTGTCATAGAAAGGTTTGGCGGCGTGCTACGTCACATCAAGATGGCGGAATGGGCGCGAGAGATATAGGAAATTTAAATATGTACCAATTTGTCTTTTTCAAATATAAATTCGAAAAAAAGTTTTTTTGCACTATGCTAGTATTATTAGTGATTTAAGGGCATATACTTTAGTATACAATAATAAAAAAAATTAGTGGATGACCCTATTGACTCCATCTCCCTCGGAGCTTTCTGCAAGGCAGAGTCGCGGTCAATACCGTAAGAACGGCAAAAATGGTAATAAAGCACTATTAGAGTCACATTGTGTCTGTAGAGATGCGTCATTCCCGCGTGAGTGGGACAACCGGATAGTGTGTGTTCTAGGTACTCAGCGTTTGCATGACACGCTCTGCACCTATCGCTGGGAACTTATTGACGTAATGCACTTTCCTCACATCTGATGTTAAAATAGAGGCCAAGGTTCTCGACCGCCTGCTCCGCGGGTTTGTAAAGGAACGCTTCTTTGCCAAACATCTCGTGTTTCCTGACCATTTTTAGGAGAGGATCTCTGTCATTTGCAATTATATAAGCTGTACTCAGAAAATTTCGGTCATTAAGACATTGGAGATTCAGAAGCCCGCGTCCGCCTTGACGGCTTGAGATCTATATTCGCGGAACGGACGAATTGATATGCAAGCTCTTATGCATATGCATGATCTTACGAGTGACAATATCAAGGGCCGTAAGCTCGTTCTTCGTACATTAAACCACCCTAAACGAGTAGAGTAGACCCGAGACGCCAAGCGTGTTAGTTCAACGCCGACAGATTTGAAGACCAAATCTATCGAAGAAGATGCTTGTATCTGCTTCAGACAGACTCCTTCACTGATGTTCCATCCTGAATGTGGCTTTGAGGCACGCTTGGGAACGCCAATAATCTTTCCTTTCTTTAGATTAATGTTAGTACACTTGTTCCATCCAAAGACCATACAAATCTCTTTTTTGTACTCCTTGACGATATTTAAGGCAAGTCGAAGTTTCCTTGCACCAGAAGCATATATATTTAGGTCATTCATATAAAATACATGAGTGATCTTATGCTGGCGATGATTAGTGTCACCGCAGAGGTATCCAGGAGAGTTGCGTAGTGCGAGGGATAAAAATAAAATAACTTTTTTAGTATAAATAGACACTGTCAAAAAATTTAACTTTATAACTTTGGACACCATCCCTTAATAAATACACCTAATTTTACTAAAATATTATTTATATTTTTTAGTAAATCCTTTTTAATTTACAAAAATAAGGTAACCTTAACAACAAAATTATCTAAGTTTAACATAGGACGTAGGTCAATAAAGCCTGTTTTAGGCCTTTCTCAGATTCCATTCTCGCTTGTATTGTTACAAAACTTTGGTCCATTTGAACGAAAATTATAGTTTTTTGTGATGATCTGTAGAAAATATTATCATCTTGGTTCAATAGGGATCCTTATTGACCCACCCCCTTTAACTAACAAATTTAGCTCTGCAGATTAATAAATCTTGCTAACATTTTTCATTCCAGCATCATGTGGATCCTGCCATTGGAGTTTATATTATCGATAGGTACACTTACTATGCCCTGGACTTCCTGGAGAGAGTGGAACCATCTAGTTCAAAGATGATAAGTGAATTCGTAAGTAAATCCCATAACCTCTAATTTTTAAGGCTGCTAGATTAAAAATTTACTTGAACTTTACGTAATTATGGCTTCAAATTTTCAATGATCATCTTTTGTTCACATTTTGAACGTTTGGGCGGTATTGACAATCGAAACGTGCTCTCCAAACTTTGCAAAGTTTCGGAGTCTGATTTAGAAGAAAAAAAATTAGATTTAACATGTGATCTTATGGGAATAGAGTGATTCGGAAGTCACACCCTCAACGTTCTGCTTAATTATGATGTAATCAATGACCGCGGTAAATCACACCTATGACCACGCCTCACGCCATGATATGAGTGCCCATAGGAATCGGCGGAATTACAGCGACAGGCCGGCGAAACCCACGCGTGTATTGAGAACGCGGAGCAACCCGAGAATAGCAGCTCCCTGCATCCATCTCGCAAGTGCTTTGGCGTGTTTTGGGCACGCAGGTATGGCTTCGAGGTTACGAATCAGCGTTGTAAGACACCTCACCCCCTCAGGGGGTTTTCCTTCAAGACCATCCCTGGACAATCGTCCGCAACAGCTCATTAAGTATTGTAACCGTATTTAGCAGAAACCCTTGGTACATGGACCCTCTATTAGGCCTGAAGACGCATCCTGCGGCTTTGTCATAGGCCCTCCTGGTTATATATAATTAAAAACCAAAGGTTAACAACCACTGCAGGGTCCCACTGGGAGCAACTATCATCCAAAAAATGACATCGGCTCCCAGTAGAACCGCGGTAAATCCCATTCATGGCCACGTGTCACAACCGTGAGATGGGTGGTCACAGGACACGACGAAATCACAACGACAGGTCAGCGAAACTTTCGTGTGTTTTGATTAATCTGTTTTGGCTGAAAATTAATTTTGTTTTTTATTGTAAATTAATTTTTTTTTAACTCAAAAAACTATTCAATTCTTTGTTGTAAAACAGTCATCTTTGTTGGTTGAAGAATACATTTTTTTGTTGAAAATGCAACTCTTTGGTTGAAAATTCGTATTTTTTGGTTGAATTTTTTTTTTAATTAAAATTTTGTTTTGTTAAAATATTAAATATTACATGCTTTGTTGAGAATTCGCCTTTTTGGCTTAAAATATCAAAAATTTGGTGGAAAATTAAACTATTTAGTTGAAAATTAACTTTTTTTTTACATTCATACTTTTTGTTGTAAATTCAACCATTTTGGTAGATAATTCAACTACTTAATATAAAATTCTAATATTTATTTTAAAATTTAACTATTTTGTAGAAAATTAACTTTTATGTTGAAAAGTCATATTTTTAGATTAAAAATTGAACTTTGGCTTGAAACAACAATTTTGATGAAAACAATTTTTTTGGGTAGATTATTAATAATTTTGGTGGAAAATTTAACTATTTTTTGGGTAGAAAGCTAATCTTGTTTGTTGAAAATTCATCTTTGTAAATTAAAAATTTAGCTATTTGTTTAAAAATTCAACTATTTTATCGAAAGTTTTATTATTTTGTAAAAATTTAACTATTTTGTTTAAGTCATCCTTTATGGTCGAAAAGTTAACGATTTTGTTGAAAATTCGTCCTTTTGGACTGAAAGTCATCTTTTAAAAAATTCGTCTTCTGATATTGAAAATTCAAGAATTTGGTTAAAAATTTCACTGGTTTTGGTTTAATTTTAATCTTCCTTTTTTGAAAATTCAACTATTTTGTTGAAAATTTAATTTTTTTTTGTTGCAAATCCAACTATTTTGTTAAAACCATCTTTTTGGTCGGAAATCAACTATTTTGTTAATAATTCGTTTTTTTAATTAAAAATTAAATTTTTTATTGAAAATTCAACTGCCTTCTAAAAAAATTCGTTTTTTTGGTTGAAGATTCAACTATTTGTTTAAAAGCGCAATTATTTTGTTGAAAATTCATCTCTTTTGCTTGAATGTTCAACTATTTGTTTTTTTGGGTTGAACATTTTTTTAATTTCTCTATTTATTCTCATTTTGAAATAAGTATAGGGGGAACCTCCCTACAGTGGATAAGGCCACAGTGGATAATCATGAATTAAGAGCAAAAATAAAAGATTTTTAATAGAAATCTGTATTATCATCGGAGAAGGTAACAGATCGAGAAGAGAAATCCACACATAAAATGGAAATCTACAATATCGACCAAAGTTATGTTCTCCTATACAGAAAATATTTTAACGTCATTTCAGACAAAATGGAGAATAAACATTTCTAATTGAATTTTATTCAGAAAATATCTTCTCCCTTTACTCCGCTGGGATTCGAACACCAAGTAAACTGATTTTTGGTGAGTTTCTCTGAGCACTGATCTACAGAGAGATCAGAGGAAGAATTTTTTTTCTGAAATACGCTTTATTTAGCAAGATTTTGCATCAATTTTCAATAGAAAATCTGTATTATTATCGGAGAAGGTAAGGATTCAAGAAGAGAGATGCACACATAAAATAAAAATCTACAATATCGACCAAAGTTATATTCTCCTATACGGAAAATATTTTAACGTCATTTCAGACAAGATGGAGAATAACTTTTTCAATTAAATTTTATTCAGGAGAAAGATCATCTCCTGTCACTCCGTTGGGATTTAAACACCAGGTCCACTGATTTCCGGTCCGGTGCTCTAACCATTGAGCTACAGAGGGATTAGAGGAAGAATTATTTTTACCGAAATACGCTTTATTTAGCAAGATGTAACATCAATTTCTAATAGAAATCTGTGTAAACATCGGAGAAGGCAATGAATGGAGAAGAAAAATTCACAGATAAAATGGAAATCTACAATATTGACCAAAGTTGTATGCTCCTATACAGAAAATATTTTAACGTCATTTCAGAGAAAATAGAGAATAAACATTTTTAATTAAATTTTTTTCACAAAAAAGATCATCTCCTGTCATTCCACTGGGATTTGAACACCAGCTCAACTGATTTTCGGTCAGGTGCTCTAACCGCTGAGCTACAGAGAGATCAGAGGAAGAATTATTTTTTCTGGAATACGCTTTATTTAGCAAGATGTAACATCAATTTTCAATAGAAATCTGTATTATCATCGGACAAGGTAACGAATCGATAAGAGAAATCCACAGATAAAATGGAAATCTATAATATCGACCAAACTTATATGCTCCTTTACAGAAAATATTTTAACGCTATTCCCGACAAGATGGAGAACAAACATTTTTAATTAAATTTTATTCAAAAAAAACATCTTCTCCTCTCACACCGCTGGGATTTGAACACCAGCTCAACTGATTTCCGGTCCGGTGCTCTAACCACTGAGCTACAGAGAGATCAGAGGAAGAATTCTTTTTTCTGAAATACGCTTTATTTAGCAAGATGTCATGCAAATGATTTGAGAAAGTATAGGAAATCAGAAAAGGAAGAAGAGAGGGAGAAAACAATAGAAGAAAATCTACCTAAAGGGTCAGAGCCAAAAAGAAAGCACACAGAGGCTGAGTTTTAAAGCAAATTTTGAAGATGCCGGACGCACATACCGAATACGAGCTGTTGGACAACCATCGTCACGTTGCCATCCAATGTGAGATGTGTTGTAAAGAGGATGACGTGATCGAGGAAGAAGAAAATGTGTATCGAGAGCTTATTGCCAGGCCTCGATTCATATCAACCGTACGCAATCGACCACCAAGACCACTTGGAACATCCGTATCGGAAGTTAACCCGATGAAAATTCCAAAAGACGTCAGAAAACGGGGAGTCAATACAAGTGACGATCAAAAAACAGTGAGTGTAAATACCATCAACAAAGCAGAAGAAACCAAGCCCTCAACCTCAATGGAACTCACCGAGGATGATCTAGAAATAATAGTCGTCGTTTTGCACGAAGAAAGAAAGATGAAACGACGATCGTCTACCTCTACAGAAATACAAACGGAGAACAGTTTCGAGGATGAAATTAACAAATTAGAATTAATAACTCTTCAAAATGACAAGGAGGAAGAAATTCAAATCCTTTTTGAAAACCAGGTAGCAGAGGACATTTTGAGAGAACTTCATTCAATAAGAATTGTACCATTCGAAGAAGAAGTGGAGATACGAACAGCAGAAGAGAAGACGGTCGCCATCCGACAAAGAAAACTCGTAAGGATCCAAAAGAAGAAGATAGAGTCTCAGCCCAAAAGCAAGGAAAGGAGAACAAGGAAAAGTTACCTGAAGAAATGAAGAAAAATCGGAGTCTTCATCCTCAAGGTAGTAAGGCAGCGAGCCTCAGTACAGACACCACAGTGTGCCACTTAATGAAGAGAGCTGTCAAGCTTCAGCCAGTATAGATACGAACAACACTGCGGAGAATACCGTACCCTCGCCTTCGCAAGAGCAAGGCAGGATACCGATGGTCACAATGAAACGCTACACTACATGGACGATACTTCCCATGGAGAACGAGACAATAATTGAAAACTGTGGACAATGGTCACCATCACAGGACTGGCCGATCACATCAGAGTGGACCCGAAGAAGAGAAAATTCAACACGGAACCCTAATCGACACTGCAGGTTTTACAATTATGTATATATTTAAGTGTAGAATTTGAAATTTTAACAGCTGAATATTGATAAAATTTTATGTCATCAGTGTTAAAATTTCAAAGGGGGCTAATGCAACCCTCGAGTTACGTTGAAAGCCTGTTTGTGGACAATTTCTCAAACTCATGAGAAAATATTAAAAGAGTTGCCCACAAGCAGGCGAAATAGTAACGCGCAGACTCTAGAATCCCCACTAGAAAGATATCTGAGTAGTGGGAGGATGAACTGGGTCAGAATCCGAGGAGGACCCAGTCGCGGAAAAAAAGAGAAAGTTACGAACTTCCTGGCAAAGGGTAAGGATCGTGAGATCATCTTGAGAGCGGAGTGAGATTTAGCTTGTACACCGGCCTCACACACATCTTCATCGTGAGGAGATATTAAAATATGCCTGAGAAAAAATCCAAGGATATATTTCAATCCTTCCAAAAAGGGTTAAATATTTTAAAGGCGGAGCAAGATTAATCTTGTGTAACGGTTTACAAAAATATTTTAATTCCATTGAGCGATTCCTAGACTTTTTCTTTGAAGTGAATTAACGCCACTTAGTCACAGAATAGATGCGTATATGTCAGGTGATTCTAGATGTGCACTTTTTGTGATTTCAAAAATAATTTGGAAAATTCTATACCATTGAACAAAATTCATTTTGTGTAGGGAACTTTTTTTAGAACTTTCTGTGTGTTCTATCAGGGAAATCCCTCATGTTTCGATTGTCAGATCCTTTGTAAGAATATAGTGACAGTTCGCATTTGAAGCTTGACATATTATCTCATTGAGAACCATAAATCATTAACGACAAGAGCGTGGACTCTGAATCCCATCGCACGTCGAGCTACTTGCGCCAGGCTACGGCCCTTTTTCATTTAAAGAGTAGTTTTCATAAAATTGTCTATTTCTTTCTCTTACAGAATTGCTGTGAATATTTTAACTAGGCTGTGCCAAGTTTCTCTTTTTATATCTTGAGTTATGTAGAAAAAGTGTTTATTGCAGTCTACTGGACGTTTATTTGACTGTACCTTTGTGTTAGCGTTTCCCTCGCATGGGATTAGATTTTAATCTTCGATTATTGCTTGATTAAACATAATTTCCGCATAAAGGACAATTTATAATGTTCTAAATCGTATTTGAGTGAGTGTTTTTCTAAGCGTTTTATATATTTTTGAAAATGACTTAGTTATAAAATTTTATTGCTAGGATTACTCCTAAATATTGATTGTTCTCGTTACCCTCGTGTGGGTCTGATATAAATCATTTTTATCTATTTTAATCTCGTTGAATTGAGTAGAGTTTTTAAATGCGTCATGAAAATAACCTTGATCTTGTTTACCAACAAAAAATTGTGCAGTTTAATTTGATGTCGTCATCAAGAATGTTCTAGAAGAATGTTGAATATGTTATCTATAAGGAAGAAATAAATAAAATTTAGTTAGCCAAAATAGGATGTGATATATAGCCCTCCGTATCAAATTTCATCTGTACACCGGCACCTTTTTGTGCATTAAATAAATATTTTATCTGTCAGGAAGCAATAAATCATCCTTCTTGTTTCTTGCCATAACTATATGACGCAGTAGAAATTGCCAGGACAAAGCAAAATATAACCTTGAATGTATTTACGCGAAAAGTTCTTGAGATAAGATATAAACTTGAACCTGTTGTTACATGCATTTGGCTGGCAGAATTGCGCAATATTACTCTGTGACGTCAGCTGTTGAATGTTCTCTATGTCTGTAAAGTAGGTCCAGTACCCCTCTTGTATCAATGTATGTAAGGTAGGAATGCATGATGACGCCATCCAGAATGCCGGTAAGGTAGGAATGCATGATGACGTCATCAAGACCCTCGAGAATGTTCTGGAAGATTAGCACGGGCATGGACCGCTTTTCTAGAAAAATTTAGCACGGACACGAACCACTAGAGCTAGAATCTTCTCGATGTCGGTAAGGTAGGAATCTTGGGTTAGAAACCCCCCTATGCATCTACTACTTTCCGCTGTTTCAGTGCAGATTTGAGTGTGTGCGTCTAAAACTGTGAAAACCATACATAATCACTGTCTACTATGAATAATAAATACAATCAACCAAGAATATACATACGTTCACGTGATACGCGAAGCCGGCTTGAATCTCAGCCTTCGAAGGATTCCATTTCTTAGGATTCTTATTATTTCCCAGAATATAACTTGGTAATTGTTCGTTTGACACATCAATCTCTCCGAGGACGTCAACCTTCCTTTTCGTAGGATTTTTTTTCCTCCCTATATTGGTCCCGATTTTAGAAGCATTAGTGGGAGCAATAGCAAAATATAAATATCATGTTGGTCTGAAATTGTAAATTAAAACCTGTGAAATGTTTAAATATACGTCTCAGCTTTAAGGATGGACAATGGACATATGAAAACGCGCGGCTCGCAAGTTTGAGCGGGACTAGGGCACGCGACTGTTGGTTCTCGCGTGTCGCGCTTGAGAATATATTCATCTCGCGCTACGAGCTCCGTCATTGTATTTTCCACACATTTGTGCACAGAACTTTTAAAATTAAAAGTCAAAGCTTTATCGACTGTATTTTGATGATTATGAATTCTCTTTTATTAAAGCTCCTTCAGCTTTAACGAATACATTCTAATCACGTATCTCGTGCTTCGCACTCGTTTTTGTCAAAAATGTGAACTTTTCTACATTAGGTTCAACACTATTACGTCTAATGTATATTATATTTATTTATGTATCTCGATCTGGTGCGGCTTATTCAGATATTGCAAAATAATGTACAATTTTTATTTTTCATGATGACTTCAATATTTTCTCCTTACTTTGCACTAATTTTTATTCTGAGCTGCCCTGAAAATGCGCGTTACTAATCTACTGGAAGGACATTTTGATTGACACTGAACTTTGTTTTTTACTCATAAACCCTTATTGGTGTGACACTTTGTTTTGCAGGAATATTAAAAAAAAATATTGTACAAAAAGATTCGTGACAAGCGATTCAAAGAAAATTATATTACCATTTTTTATTTAACAACAAAATTGATTTTTTTTCAATTTTCAGAAGTGCAATTTTTTAAAGATTTTCAGACTTATAAAAAAAGGTATCAAATCAGTCAACAAGCTAGGGTGGTCAAAATTTATACTGTAAAAATTTTACTCCATTTTTTTATCGATCCCCTCTCCCTCCAATTTGTTTATTTTAGGGAAAAAGGAATTAAATTTTTTTAACCGATCAACATTAACACGTGCCCCCATGCTTTTGAAATTAACATGGGGGTTCGAATGGGAAAAGATCGGTTTTTGAAAAAATGGGAAAAAAGAAGTACTTTTTATTACCTTTTTGTAAATTAAAGTTTTGCCTCCTCTTAAGGAATGCTTAAGAAATAATTTACATCCAATAACTTTTAATTTTGACGCCCCCAACATCCTTGTATTGTTTGATAAGTCAGTGACTTTTTGAATTTTTTTGCGCAGTAACTTTAAATGCACCACTGATCCCGTCTACCCCATCTATGAATAGACTATAGTTAAATTTTGAGCAAGCTGGGTCATTTATTTTGTGTTTGATAGCCATTGAGAGGAGAGAACCTCGTGAATGTTAACAAAAATGGAAAAAAGTAAATTTCGTGTGATGATTAAGCATTATTTTTTGCGTAAAAAACCATCACTGACCAAGGAAAGGCTTGATAAATACTATGGGAACTCCGCACCATCAATTTGATTGTTTAAGAAGTGGTTTACTGAGTTCCGTTGTGGTCGTACCAGCACAAGTGACGCCGAACGTTCAGGTCGCCCAAAATGAATGGGATTTACCGCGGTCCTACTGGGAGCCGATGTCATTTTTTAGATGACAGTTGCTCCCAGCGGGACCCTGCGATAGTTGTTAACCTTTAGTTTTTTGATTATATATACATATAGTTAACAAAAATATGTTTCTCATTATTAAAATGTTCTGTTTTCTGATTCTTCTGGATTAATATTGCCAAAAAAATACGTGAACGAGAATTGGATTTTTGTGTGGAAATCTCATGGTACAATAATTTTAACTTTTTGAGCATGGCCTTTCAATTTTGATTATATGTATCACTCGCATTACACAATTTTTCTGAATAGGTTTCACAAAGTTTCTTTTCATAAAAATAACATCAAAAAAATGTTCTTAGTTTGAATAATATAAGCTGAATATTGCTTTTCATAATTATAATTAGGTGTTACATGGTCACTATAATCACTGTGATCACTAAAAGTACTTCATTCCTTTGTGACTATCATACTGCTTTTATTCTGCTCTGTGATTTTAATAAATTCTCTTAGATCAACGATACAAGGAAACTTTATACTGCATGAACTATGTGCCTTAACCTTAAATGAATCTTATTGCGATAAAAGCGTAAATGCGATGGGCATAAACTACACATACATACCTGAATAATTAAAATCAAAAGTGAGTAAGGTAAAACCGCGTAAAACGCCCAGTCTTCACCACCCTAAGCCATTTGGTTAACTTTTGACAATTCTGTAAAATTTTAGACAGGTTAGGGTTAGGATAAAAATAATGTTGGTAGTTAAAGTAAAATAAGAAATTTGTTTGCTTTATTTTAAAATTGGAGCATAATCTTGCATGTCATAACATCAAAAAAAGAAATTTATTTTGTCTCATAGGAGGGGAATCCTAAAGTCAACCTATAGATTTTATTTTCCAATTTTAAAGAGATGGTTAAATCTTCATAAAAAACAATGAACGCTCTACGACGAAATTTTTTCTAAATGTCACATATTATTAATCAGAATTACGCCCAAAAAGGACTCGGATACGAGTCGAAAAATGTTGCCGATTATATAGTACAATAATAAAAAAAAACGGAAAAGGCCTACACTATCTTAAGGTTGTAAATTACCGGGAAAAAATAAAAACAGTAATTTTATTATGTTTTTTTACAATTCTATCCATGAAAAGGAGTGTTTTTTAAACTTTCAGATCGCACTTTCAAACTTTTTGGTTAGAAACTTCAAAAAATTCACTTCTCTGATTAGCTAGTTCTGTTTAGCGATCCCTGATCAATATTGCTGTTGCCAAAGCCCAATCACTGCCTAGCCACTGAAGAGTAAAGCAAGTTCTGAAACTTTGTTTTAAAGATTGTTTTACAAAGATAAATTAATTTTAAGTGCAAAATACTATCCTATTTATTAATAAACATGCATCTCCTTACACGGGGGTGAAACTGGCATAGGATTTTCCGGTAACAATCCTCGAATTCCATGCCAGGAGTTTCTGGTGTCCTTTCTGGTGCCATTTTATTCCTTAAGTTTAAGTTTGCAGTAAGTGTTGATATTTCAGGGCAGGTTCACAATGAGAGTCGAAAAAGTCGACGTTCAAACGTACATGCGTATCTGACTCCATAGGCACGTTGTTACCAATGGACGCAGTGAGAAGACAAAAAATTCGAAACGGCAAAACTGCTTGAATAGTTGTCAACAACGTGCGTATGACGTCAAATACACATATACTTTCAAACATCAACGTTTAAGACTCTCATTGTGGATCGGCCCTCAGATATTCAGCACTGAAAATACTTGGTAGCAGAAGTTAGTGTCATGGACATCGTGAGAATACGTTTCGTATCATCACACAGTCAACAACAACGATCAGAGTGACCAAATCCGGGATACCAAAAATCAGGACAGCATTTGTTTAGTGACCTTTTTTTGGAGAACGATTAGACAGGTCTGTCTCTTTTGCTCTTATGGACTTGGAGTGTACACTGACTTCAAGTGATTTCACGCCAGTGACTTCAGCGAATGTGTACACCTGACTTCACGAGTTGTTAACCCCTCGGATTTGAGTGATCACGAATTTCATGCCGTATTAATTATATATTCATGGTTCTGCGACTTGATCATTATAAATGTACTATTTTAATTTATGGGTTATGCAACTTAAGAATGAACCACGGAGTAATAATAAGGAAACCAATTTCCGTACATGCACTGTGATCTGCCATCTCATTTTCTCTCGCGAGAAGCGTGCTAGTTAGTGCCAGTATTTCCGTGACAACCGTGTACATGCATTACAACAACGACAGCAATTGAGAATTGAGGTTATATCAATTTTTTGCAACATGGCAAAAGTTTTTGCAAGCATATGCAAGGCTGCCAACCGTCCCGCATTCAGCGGGACAGTCCCGAATTGGCAGCTCGTGTCCCGCGTTAGAATTCGTCCGCAAAATGTCCCGAAAAATACGGTTGTGTCCCGAATGTCCCGCATTTACTACACATTATGGAAAAAAAGTTTAAAGGAATGAAAAGACAAATTTTTCACGAAATCTTTTTGCAGGAAAGTTTCCTCTATTATTTTGCTCCGTTTTGAAAAATTTTATATACGTTTTTGAAGCAATCATTTATGCATTTATTATATTTAAAAACAATGCACACATGCCATCTTATGTAAATTTCAAATTTCTATCCCTCAGGGATCTTAGGCTTTGGCCGCCGTGGGCGCGGCCTGTTATATCCGGTAAATATCAAGGTCATGGCCGTACTCAATTGCATCAGTTAGAAATATTTTTTAGCCGTCTGAAAAAAAAATCAAACACTTTTCCAAAAAACACCCGTAACACGTGCAAACCAAACCGTAAAGGAATGCGACATTAAACTGAGACTGAAGTATATCAACAGTTTTTGATTTTCTCGAACCGTGCACAAACATTATATGCCCCATACCGAAATTGAGGGCTCATTTAATACCCAAAAGCCAAATTTTTGTCTCTTCGATTTTTTCTTTAAATGGATGGTACTGCCAGATTTACGTAAAGCTAGCATTACTATAATAGAAATATTTGCTATATCCACTTTTTTCTTTCATAGGAATTGATGGCTCATTTAGGGCTCTTGCATGACCCGTGGCGCAATTTTTCAAAAATAACCCCTATCACAAAAAAAAACTACCTTAAATAATAAATATGCACTAATCATAAAAGTGCTTACATCAGAATTGAGGGCTCATTTTAGGCTCTCCAACGCACCCAAAATAAATGTTTAAAAACCATCCCTTAACATTGAAAAACTACCCCTTACGCAAAAGTGCTGATAAATTGCAAGAAAAAGTATTGCGTCAGTTTCGAATATTTTCTAACCATCTGAAAACATCACACCCATTTCCAAAAACCACCTCTAACACTCGAAAACCACCCCGTAAAGGAATGCGACATTAAACTGAGAATAAAGTATATCAGCAGTGTTTGATTTTCTCGGACCGTGCCCAAACATTGTATGTCCTATGCCGGAATTAAGGACTCATTTAGGCCTCATTTAATACCCAAAAGCGAAATTTTTGGCTCTTCATTAAAAAAAAAATGCATGGTATTGCCAGCTTTACGTAAAGCTTGCAGTACCATGGTAAAAAGTATTTGTTATATCAACTTTGTTGTTTTACAGGAATTGAAAGCTCATTTAGGACTCTTGCACTAATCATAAAATAAGCACATCAGAATTGAGGGCTCATTTTAGGCTCTCCAACGCCCCCAAAATTAATTCCTCAAGACCATCCCTTAACATTGAAAAACTGCCCCTTACCCAAAAGTACTGACAAAGTACAAGAAAAAGTATTGCATCAGTTAGGAATATTTTCTAGCTGTCCTAAAATATTAACAACTTTTTCAGAAGCCACGCCCAACACACGAAAAGCACCCCGTAAAGGAATCTGACATTAAACTGAGAAGAAAGTATATCAGCCGTTTTTTATTTTCTCGGACAGTGCCAGCTTTAGGTAAAGCTAGCAGTACCATGATTAGAAATATTTTTTACATCAACTTCTTTCTTTCACAGGAATTGAGGGCTCATTCAGGGCTCTTGCGTCACTGTAAAATAAAAGTATTATTTCACGGCTAGTTTCAGATTAAACAACAAGACTTAGAAAAAACAGTCTCGAGTGGTGCTTAAAATGAGCCCACTGATGTGCACCCAGCCTAAAAGGAGCCCTCAATTCTGATATACTCACTTTTATGATTGGTGCATATTTATTTTTCAGGG
Organism: Andricus grossulariae; assembly: GCA_011634705.1. NCBI lineage: Eukaryota > Metazoa > Arthropoda > Insecta > Hymenoptera > Cynipidae > Andricus > Andricus grossulariae. The sequence goes on along the minus strand of JAABKJ010075445.1, from coordinate 92,494,377 downwards.
TACTTTTTCTGTGTTAGGGGGTTGTTTTTGAAAAATTGCGCCAGGGGTCATGCAAGAGCTCTAAATGAGCTCTTAATTCCTGTGGAAGAACAAAGTTGATATAACAAATATATCTACCATGGTACTGCAAGCTTTACTGCAAGCTTTACGTAAAGCTTGCAGTACCATGCATTTTTTTAAAAAGATGAAGAGCTGAAAGTTTGGCTTTTGGGTATTAAATGAGCCTTTAATCCTGGCACAGGGCATACAAAGTTTGGACAAGGTCCGGGAAAATCAAACACTGCTGATATACTTCATTCTCAGTTTAATTTCGCATTCCATTACGCGGTGATTTTCGCGTGTTTGGGGTGGTCTTTGGAAAAGCGTTTGATATTTTCAGATGGCTAGAAAGTATTCCAAACTGATGCAATACTTTTTCTTGCACTTTATCAGTACTTTTGGGTAAGTGGTAGTTTTTTTATGTTAAGGGATGGTCTTGGAAAGTTTATTTTGGGTGCGTTGGAGAGCCTACAATAAGCCCTCAATTCTGATATACTCACTTTTTTAATTAGTGCATATTTGTTTTTCAGGGTAGTTTTTCCGTGATAGGGGTTGTTTTTGAATAATTGCGCCGGGGGTCATTAGGGTGGTCCAAAAAAAGACATTTTCGAATTTTTTGGATTAGACTGAAAAATATTGTAGACTACATGAAAATAGAAAGCCCCTATTTTTTTGTTTTGCAAAAAAATAATTAGTAGGACTACGCATTTCACTTTTCTCTCTTTTTCCTTGGAATGGTCCTGCTTGATTATGCCATTTTCGCTCTACTAATTTATGTTATGCCTCTACTATTTTTCTTGTTATCGATTGAATCGATTTCATAATCATTGCGATTTCGCGCGTGATAGCGAACGCATTCCTAACTGCTTTCCATCCCTCTTTTTGAGAATTATTGAATATTGACGGGCTTTATAATTGAACTCGTCCATATACCTTCAGTTTAAAATATCGATGTATGTTATTATGAACATTTTACATCAAATTAATATATGTTGTTCTGACTGCTGTTATAATAGGACCCTTTATGTTGTTTCTATTAGTATTTTAAATAAAAAACGGAAGCTTTCTTAGGCAATAATTATCAAAAATCGAAGCATTTTCAGAACATAAAATTAAAAAAGAACCCTTAATTTGAAAAAAGTTAAATTTATTTTTGACTCTATTCGCATAATACATACATGAATTTCAAAATCGAAAATATAAAATTTTATCAATTTTAGTTTGATGAGAAAATAATAGTTAAATTCAACCAAAAAAGGACATTTAAAAAAGTTTTTAAATTGCTAACCAAAGCGGATTATCTTTCAATAAAACAGTCGCATTTTCAACCGTGATAAATACGAACTTGTAACAAATACAAAATAAACATAAATTTTCTGCTGGAAACATGAATTGTCAACTAAATAGTTTTATTATCTACCGAAAACATGAATTTTATACCGAACTGATAGACCTTTATACACACAAAAAAAAACTTTTTCCAAGAAAGAAGCTTAAATCTTTACCAGGCAGTTGATTTTTATACCAACAAGGATGAATTCTCAGCAATAGAAAAATTTCACCATGGTTTTACGGGCTCCCTAAATTACATAAAATAGGTAATCCTGTCAGGCCTGTTACATCTTTGATAAATTCTCCATTATATAATTCATCCAAGTATCTGAATAATCCTATACAAAAGATTTTGGAAAAATCCAACACATATTTAAACAATAGGTTGGATTTAATACAGAAAATTAAACCATTAAATAACATATTCAAAAATCACAGAATCTTTTCTGTAGATGTGACTTCACTCTTTACTGATATTCCACATGTCTCTGTTTCTAATTTAGTGATGGTGAACATTGAGAGCCGTATTTTTAGCAATCTCTTTTATCGCATAACAATCTTAAATCTTCATGTAGGTGATATTCTAGTTTGTGCCGCTGTGGACAAAATAGAACATCTATAATTGAAATTGAACAAATACAATCATACGTTGAATTTTACGATAGAAAGAGAAATTATTAAAAGGATAAACTGCCCTGATATCACAGTTAGGAGACGCGACGGGAGATTAGAAACTGATCCGTACAAGAAACAAACTTGTTCTGGAAGGTATGTGAATTTGAATTCTTATGCTCCACTTGAATATAAAATTCGCATCATAAACAGCCTTATTGATACAGCAATTTCACTTTCTGAAGAGAAACACGCTATAGAAATCTTAATTTAATTTATAATACAATAGTACCAAATGATTTTCCATAGATCTTTAAAGACAAGTTTAATAATATGAGAATAGAAAAACGAAGTTGTAAATCAAGTAATAATACAAGCACACATAATGTAGAATTCAACAGAATTATTGTCCTTCCATATGTAGAACAAATTGAACATAGACTCTAAAATTCACTAAATAATGAAGGTCTAACGAGCGTTTTCCGCTCTCAAAAAGATATTTTTGGTTGTTTTCGTAATTTTACAGATCCGTTGAATAAATAACAAAGAACGCACTCTATATATTGTCTAGGATGTAAAGGGGGAAAAGGCTTTATATCGGCGAGTCAGAAAGACCTAATATTGTCAGAATAAAAGAACGCATTAACGACTGCAAAAAGGAAAATAGAAAAACTGCACTTGTCGGACACTCCCACATTTTCGACCATCAGTTTCATTTTATTAACATTAAAAATACATAGTACAGAAAAAATCTATAGAAAGAAAATCTTTAAAGAATTGTTCCAAATTGTAAAAAACCAATAATGTAGTGATTAAGAGAAAAGAAATTCAAAATTTGAGTTATGAGTATAGAAATGTAATTAAAGTCACTAATATATAACTACTGTTTTGAAAATTATGACGGCACATCAATCTGTCCACGCCAACTGAATCAACCTTGCCTTTTGTGTTCCGCGACACCTATTATATAGACAGGCTATGTATATTACTGTAATATTTACAAACTTTCCTGGTCACCCAATACACCCATGGCGATGGTATGTTTGACATGTGTTGGCCCACTATTTATTTTATAATTTATACTCAATGAATTTAATTTTTGAATTCAAATAACTATTTATTGTTTTCTTATAATCTACATATAGTTTTGGAAAAATACATTTATCCCAATTGATGTATCATGCATAAACACTCTAATCTAACTTATCAAGTATCCAAAATCATACGTGTTGTGTTCCAAAACTTGAGTGGGTACGATGTTCAGTTTTTCATCAGCTCAGGCCTCTAACTTTTGTGTCTTTTGACACTTATATTTTTTGCCGATTTTTATCGAATTTTACCGTTTATGAGGATGAACTAACCTCAAAATTGATTTGCCCAAATAAAACTAGCAAGGCTAAATGTGTAATTTTTGTTCCAGGGTACTACTTGAGGCTTCATTTTCAAGACTGTTACCTGAAATTTAGTGAAACCCGAAAAAAGCGCAAATTTTGCATATACTTTTTTTGGATGAAATTTTGAAATGTCTACTTTTTTTTGGGAGTAGATTTTCAGTGTTAGGGTTTGATTTGAAAACATTATTTTGAATGTGTCTGGAAAGCCTACACTGAAACCAAAACTTTATCGTACATAATTTCGCGTCAAGTGCATACTTTTCTCCTGAGGGTAGTTTTTCAGTGTTAGGGGTTGGTTTTTGAAAATTGTTGTCGATGTAACTTAACATTATGAACTTGTCACTAAGTTATGTCATATTGACAACTGCAATTTTTGCAGTATTTTATGTGTTTGACGGTGTGTTTACGCCAGCTTAACGTTCAACCAAAGAAAACTATATGTTTTTTTTCAAAAAATTAAAAAGCACAAAATGTTTGAATGAAGTACAAAATTAGCACAGAATTAGAACTAAATCATGCAATATTGAAAAATAATAATTTTGCATTATTTCATGTGTGGTTGTGCAAGCCGAACGTTCGGCCAAAGGAAACCACACGTTAAAAAAAAAATAAGAAGCACAAAATTTTTAAATGTGGTACAAAATTAGCACAAAATTAGCTCTAAATTATGCAATATTGAAAAATAATAATTTTGCATTATTTCATGTGTGGTTGTGCCAGCTGAACGTTCGGCCAAAGGAAACCACACGTTTTTTCCAAAACATTAAAAAGCACAACATTTTTAAAGGTGGAACAAAATTAGCACAAAATTAGCATTAAATAAAGCAATATTAAAAAATAAGATTTTTTCATTATTTCATGTGTGGTTGTGCCAGCTTAACGTACGGTGAAGAAAAACCACACATTTTTTCATAAAAATTAAAAAGCACAATATTTTTAAATGTAGTACAAAATGAGCACAAAATTAGCACTAAATCATGCAATATTAAAAAATAAGAATTTTGCATTATTTCATGTGTGGTCGTGTCAGATTAACGTTAAGCCAGCACAACCACACTTCGTCGGTCACATTTGACCGATGAAAAGTAATGTTATGTCTTCATTGTTGTGGTTTTATTGTGTATACACGCTATGGTTCGAAACGTGGAAATGCAAACTCGCGTCATTTTGCAGCACTCGGTTGCAGAGAACGTTTGCATTTCCACGCTTTCGCCCCTAACGTGGAATCTACTATTACATCGGCGGACGGGCAGACTTGGAGCCAAAGTAGGTGAAGGGTTCCAAAATGAGTCAACTTGGAATACCGGAACTAACATTTATTTAAAGGCCTTATTTGTACAAGCTCCCGCATTTGCCTGCACTTCCATACGATTATGCTTCAGTGCATCCCGACCGGAAAAAGCCACTTGTGGAAAAAACCCTCAGGAGGAGCCAAATCTCTTACAAACTATTCAACTCATCAAAGTCTTGGTCCAAACCAGATATTTCTGTCTAAAGCAGACTATATTATTTATATTAATTATTGTAAATATCATGCCGAAGCCATCCCTGCTTCCAAATCTCATCGAGTCTGTCAGCCTCTATCTGCTCTGTAAAACGAAGTATAAAATTTTATTATTTTGAGCATTTACAGGTTTTTATATTTAATACCCTAGAATAAAAACTACTCTTTAGCGCCCCAAAATAATCCTTATTCAAATAATGTGGGCGCTTTAGGCAGGTATATCTAATACCTTAGTTTTAGATTGTATTTTAGTTTTTACATTACCTGCACTATTTTGCGGAAGCAGATCCCGCACGAGCCATATATCTCTCCAACGTTTTGCAAAAAGCACATATGTCCCTCTTGCACTAGGGTGGTATGGCCTCTCAAGACGCTCCAATACATTACCATCTTGAGGAATAACTTTGATGCGTATCCCTGATTGTGTTTGTAAATTATAGTCATTAATTGAGTTCAAGGATGTAAACAATTATTATTTTAGAACGACTAGGCACATTACTATGTGTGAAATAGTCATTTGTGATACAAGTGCATGAAACACTCCATACTTAGAATAAAATCAGGCTTTCTAGGCAGAATTCTCTAATTTCAAAAAAATTATATTTTAATTTTTAAATTACCTCTCCTGTATAATCTTATTTCCCACATATTCCCGTCGTCTCCTACTCCAATCTGTTTTTCGCCTTGCATCAATCTATCCCCAGACATAAATGTGATTGGCGGTATTTTATATGCATCTGTAAAAAATGTAGTAACTGGTTATTCTGACAAGACCAAAAATTTTTCCTCAGAACTACTTATCTGTATGATAATTCATAGTATTTATTGATTTCAAATAGGCCCGCACTTCTCGGCGCATGCACAGTTGAAAATCAGCGCCAGGGCCAGATAAAATCAACAACTTTTTGTGGAAGAAGTTCACTTCTACGCACCAACATCTAGCTCGTATATGTACTACTTTCTTAAACGGAGAACAACTCATCCCGCAGTGGCTAGTGGAAGGACGCACGATATTGATCCCTAAGAGCGGAGATTTGTCAAGTCCAAAGAACTACAGGCCCATAGCTTGTTTAAACACCAGCTACAAGCTTTTCACTGGCATCCTCAAAGAGAGGACATTAACATCTATCAAGGCGGTATGAAGTGAAATAGTTGAACAACGTGGATGGAAGAGAGGGCTGGCAGGTTGCAGGGAGAACCTGTTAATAGACAGGTGTATTGCCCAGGACTCGATCTTCTTTTCGAGCTGAGCAGGCTGTACCAAGGCTACAAAGTCCATCTTGTAGTTCTCATAATCAACTGTCTTGGGGGTATGACAGCTTCATTTTTTAGCCAACTCAACAAGATTCCGACTTGTCAGCGTCAGGCTAATTCCATCGGGAACCAGATGCAAAAGGCTATGCTTCTGGGATCACTTCATCTGGTCCGCCAACACTGCTCCTGGAACAATCCGTGCTATTAGGGAATGGTGCCGAAAATCTGAACTAGAAAGAGTAGGAATAAAAGTGTTATCACGATTGTTTTGTGTAGTTTAAAACAATTATTGAATAATAAAAATAAGTCCTTGTCTAAAATAAAACGTCTCAGATATACTTACCACCCTATACAGTGAAAAACACATATCTGTCAAAAATATTGTTCTGAAAAAAAAACCGTGGCTACGGGTACCGAAATTTCGATAGAAATAGCCGAATTTTTTCGGTACAAATAGAGTTGGAAAAGGCGCTATTTGTACCGAAATTTCGGTACAAATAGCCAGATTTTTTCGGTACGTGTAGGGACTTGAACAGAAATAATTTTACTATATGTCATGTAAGTATTAATATATTATAATCTCAAATAAATATTAATTAATGCATGTAGCAAACAATTTGATCCACTCTTCATTGAGTGCGCAAGCGCAACGTGTCCTCTTCTCATGCACGGTAAAGTGCGAGTGAGACAGATTATGAAAATATAATTAATACTTTTAGTTAAGTGAATGCCATAAGATTGAGGTGATGAAAGGAGTCTGTTATAGAAGTGGTAAGTATAGAATTTAATAAAATTGTATGAACATAAAACCTTGTAATTGGAATTGCAGTCTATACTTACCACTTTTATAACGCACTCCTATGATTACCGCAATCTTATGTAACTCACTTATTAGTCCAAAAGCTGGTGACGTTTTTCGTGAAGTGGGAGTATAAATCCTAGTTATTGGCGAATATATCTGGGAAATGACCCTACTTTCGAAACTCATAAATGCCAGACGCCCTGTCTGGAGCGTTTGGGCACCTGAGTCAGGTGAAAAAATGGGAAATTTGCAGTGACAGTATAAGAGCCAATTTTTTTCTAGGATCGATTATTGATGCCCCAAGTTTATTATTATTCAATCGCCAGACCGATAGCTTGGGGATAACATACTGCCAGACTAGATAATTATCAATAAAAAAACTTGGATTTTGCAATGATAGTATAAGGTCTGGCGTTTTTAATAACGTAAAGAATAGTATTCATAGGTAGCATTCGTAAAACGACGGACCGAAATTCCGGGGATAACACCTTGAAAATTAGGTTTGAAAATGAATAATTTTCCTCGAAAGTGTGGGTCTGAACGGGGACCGAGGGACGAGGGAGCAGCTGCGTCAGGGAAAAAGGCTGTGTGGAGGGGATAACGGCTACGGTGACAGCCGGCAACGTCCCCCGGTCCCCGCTCTGACCCACACTTTCGAGAAAATTATTCATTTTCAAACCTAATTTTCAAGGCGTTATCCCCGGAATTTCGGTCTGGCGCTTTATGAATGCTACCTGTTAATACTATTCTTTACGTTATTAGAAACGCCAGACCTTATACTGTCACTGATAAATCCAAGTTTTCTTATTGATAATTATCGAGTCTGGCAGTATGTTATCCCCAAGCTATCGGTCTGGCTATTGAATAATAATAAACTTGGGGCACCTGTCTCAGGTGCCCAAACAACCTAGGCAGGGCGTCTGGCATTTATGGGTTTCGAAAGAAGGGTTATTTTCCAGATATATTCACCACAAACTAGGACTTATACTCCCACTTCACGAAAAACGTCACCAGCTCTTGGACTAGAACATAGTATTTGGTAAAGTGACCATTCGTCCTGTATTTCGCAGGACAGTCCCGTATTTGAACAATGTGTCCTGCGAAGGTAAATGATCTGCAAAACGTCCTATAAAATACGATTTTTTGCAAAACGTCCCGCAAAAGGGGATTTTTCTACTTCGACGCTTCTGAGTTCCTCTCTATGTTCTTGACTAATCAAATTTATGATTTCAACATTACGTGTGATATAATATATTTGAATAAATTTTTTTCATGACTCAAGACTTTCTTAGCGTAAACATATTGAATTTAACCTATGACAATCACAAAATCCTCAAAATGACCGCCTTTATACACTTTTTTTTACAGTTAAAAATAGTATTAAATTACCTGGTCATAGAACAAGTTTTTTCAGTGGGGTGAATGCCGCCGGAAACGATATTTAAAACCACACTTAACTACATGACAATCACAAAATCCTCTAAATGACCGCCTTTATACACTTTTTTTTCCAGTTAAAAATAGCATTAAATTACCTTGTCATAGAACAAGTTTTTTCAGTGGGGTGAGTGCCGCCGGCAACGATATTTAAAACCACCCTTAAGTATATGACACTAACAAAATCCTCCAAATGACCGCCTTAATACACTTTTTTCCAGTTCAAAATAGTATTAAATTACCCCGTCATAATACAAGTTTTTTCAGTGGGGGAAGTGTCGCCGGAAACGATATTTAAAACCACCCTTAGGTATATCACAATCACAAAATCCTCAAAATGACCGCCTTCCTACACTTTTTCCCTGTTAAAAATAGTAATAAATTACCTTGTCATAGAACAACTTTTTCAGTGGGGTGAGTACCGCCGGAAACGATATTTAAAACCACCCTTAGGTATATGACAATCACAAAATCCTCATAATGAACGCCTTTATACACTTTAGTTCACAGTTAAGAATGGTATTAAATTACCTTGTCATAGAACAAATTTTTTTAGTGGGGTAGGTGCCGCCGCAAACGATATTTAAAACCACCCTTAAGTATATGAAAATCACAAAATCCTCAAAATGACCGCCTTTATACACTTTTCTTCCAGTTAAAAATAGTATCAAATTAACTTGTCATAAAACAAGTTTTTTCAGTGGGGTAAGTGCCGCTGGAAACGATATTTAAAACACCCTTCAGTATATGACAATCACAAAATCCTCAACATGACCGCCTTTATACTTTTTTTCACTATTAAAAATCATATTAAATTACCTTGTCATAGAACACTTTTTTTCAGTGGGGTAGGTGCCGCCGGAAACGATATTTAAAACCACCCTTAAGCATATGAAAATCAGAAAATCCTCAAAATGACCGCCTTTATACACTTTTCTTTCAGTTAAAAATAGTATCCAATTACCTTGTCATAAAACAAGCTTTTTTAGTGGGGTAAGTGCCGCTGGAAACGATATTTAAAACACGCTTCAGTATATGACAATCACAAAATCCTCAAAATGACCGCCTTTATACACTTTTTTTCACTGTTAAAAATGATATTAAGTTACCTTGTCATAGAACAGTTTTTTCCAGTGGGGTAGGTGCCGCCGGAAACGATATTTAAAACCACCCTTAGGTATATGAAAATCACAAAATCCTCAAAATGACCGCCTTTATACACTTTTTTTTCCAGTTAAAAATAGTATTAAATTACCTTGTCAAAAAACAAGTTGTTTGAGTGGAGTGAATGCCGCCGGAAACGATATTTCAAACCACCCTTGAGTATATGACAATCACAAAATCCTGCAAATGACCGCCTTTATACACTTTTTTCCATTTAAAAATAGTATTAAATTACCTTGCCATAGAGCAAGTTTTTTCAGTAGGGTAAGTGCCGCCGGAATCGATATTTAAAACCACCCCTCATTATATGAAAATCACAAAATCCTCAAAATGACCGCCTTCATACACTCTTTTTTCAGTTAAAAATAGTATTAAATTACCTTGTCATGAAACAAGTTTTTTGAGTGGGGTAATTGCCGCCGGAAACGATATTTAAGACCACCCTTCAGTATATGACAATCACAAAATCCTCAAAATGACGGCCTTTAAACACTTTTTTTTCAGTTACAAACAGTATTAAATCACCTTGTCATAGAACAAGTTTTTTGAGTGGGTTGAGTGCCGCCTTATACGATATTTAAAACCACCCCTCAGTATATGACAATCACAAAATCCTCAAAATGACCACCTTTATACATTTTTTTCCAGTTAAAAATAGTATTAAATTACCTTGTCATAGAACAAGTTTTTTCAGTAGGGTAAATGCCACTGGAATCGATATTTAAAACCACCCTTCAGTATATGACAATCACAAAATCCTCAAAATGACCACCTTTATACACTTTTTACTACGATTAAAAATAGTATGAAATTACCTTGTCATAAAACAAGTTTTTTGAGTGGGGAAAGTGCCGCCGGAAACGATATTTAAAACCACCCCTCAGTATATGACAATCACAAACTCCTCAAAATGACCGCCTTTATACACTTTTTTTCCAGTTAAAAATAGTACTAAATTACCTTGTCATATAACAAGTGGTTTGAGTGGAGTGAGTGCCGCCGGAAACGATATTTCAAACCACCCTTCAGTATATGACAATCACAAAATCCTCAAAATTACCGCCTTTATACACTTTTTTCCCAGTTAAAAATAGTATTAAATTACCTTGTCATAGAACAAGTTTTTTCAGTCGGGTAAGTGCCGCCGGAAACGATATTTAAAACCACCCTTCAGTATATGACAATCACAAAATCCTCAAAATGACCGCCCACGACCCCCTTTCTTATGTGTTGCGGGGGCGGGAAGGCACCCTTGTGACAAGTCACAGAAATAACTCAAGTCACACACTACCTCCTTTCCAGCCTATCGTGGGTGCAAGAAGGCACCCCTGTGACAGGTCACAGAAATAACTTAAGTCACACACGACCTCCTTTCCAGTCTATCATCGGGGCGGGAAGGCATCCCTGTGACAGGTCACAGAAATAACTTATGTCACACATGACCCCCTTTCCCAGGTGTTGTCGGGGCGGGAAGGCACCCCTGTCACAGGTCACAGAAATAACTTAAGTCACACACAACCTCCGTTCCCGCGTATCGTGGGGGCGGGAAGGCACCCTTGTGACAGGTCACAAAAATAACTTACGTCACACATGACCCCCTTTCCCAGGTTTTGGTGGGGGCGGGAAGGCACTCTTGTGACAAGTCACAGAAATAACTCAAGTCACACATGACCTCCTTTCCAGCCTATCGTGGGGGCGGGAAGGCACCCTTGTGACAGGTCACAAAAATAACTAAGGTCACACATGACCCCCCTTTCCCAGGTGTTGTGGGGGGAAAGAAGGCACCCTTGTGGCAGGTTACAAAAATAACTTAAGTCACACACGACCTCCTTTCCAGTCTATCGTGGGTGCGGGAAGGCACCCCTGTGACGGGTCACGGAAATAACTTAAGTTACACACGAATTCCTTTCCAGCCTATCGTGGGGGCGGGAAGGCATCCCTGTAAGAAGGTAACAGAAATAACTTAGGTCACACACGACCTCCTTTACCGCCTATCGTGGAGGCGGGAAGGCACCCCTGTGACAGGTCACAGAAATAACGTAGGTCACACACGACCTCCTTTGCAGCCTATCGTGGGGGCGGGAAGGCACCCTTCCAACAGGTCACAAAAATAACTTAGGACACACACGACCTCCTTTCCAGCCTATCATGGGGGCGGGAAGGCATCCCTGTAAAAAGGTCACAGAAATAACTTAGGTCACACACGACCCCCATTCCGAGGAGTTGTGGGGGCGGGAAGGCATCGCTGTGACAGGTCACATAAATAAATTAGGTCACATACGACCCCCTTTTCCAGGTGTTGTGGGGGCGGGAAGCCACCCCTGTCAGAGGTCACAGAAATAACTTAAGTCACGCACGACCACCTTTCCCTCCTATTATGGGGGCGGGAAGGCATCCCTGTGACAAGTTACAGAAATAACTTAGGTCACACACGACCCTCTTTCCCGCCTATCGTGGGGGCAGGAAGGCAACCCTGTGACAGGTCACAGAAATAACTGAGGTCACACACGACTCTCTTTTCCAGGTGTTGTGGAAGCGGGTAGGCATCCCTTGACACTTCACACAAATAACTTAGGTCACACACGACCTCCTTGCCAGCCTATCGTGGGTGCGGGAAGGCACCCCTGTGACAGGTCACAGAAATAACTTCAGTCACATACGACCCCCTTTCCCCGGTGTTGTGGGGGCGGGAAGGCACCCCTGTCACAGGTCACAGAAATAACTTAAGTCACCCGCGACCTCCTTTCCCGCCTATCGTGGGGGCGGGAAGGCACCCCTGTGACAGGTCACAGAAATAACTTAAGTCAATCACGACCTCCTTTCCCGCCTATCGTGGGGGCGGGAAGGCATCGCTGTGACAGGTCAAATAAATAAATTAGGTCACATACGACCCCCTTTCCCAGGTGTTGTTGGGGCGGGAAGGCATCCCTGTCAAAGGTCAAAAAAATAACTTAAGTCACTCACAACCTCCTTTCCAGCCTATCGTGGGTGCAGCAAGGCACCCCTGTGACAGGTCACAGAAATAACTTTTGTCACACATGACCCCCTTTCCCTGGTGTTGTGGGGGGCGGGAAGGCATCCCTGTGGCAGGTCACATAAATAACTTAGGTCACGTACGACCTCCTCTCCAGCCTATCATGGGGGCGGGAAGGCATCCCTGTGAGAGGTCACAGAATTAACTTCAGTCACACACGACCTCCTTTCCAGCCTATCATGGGGGCGGGAAGGCATCGCTGTGACAGGTAAAATAAATAAATTAGGTCACATACGACCCGCTTTCCCAGGTGTTGTTGGGGAGGGAAGGCACCCCTGTCAAAGGTCACAGAAATAACTTAAGTCACTCAGGACCTCCTTTCCCGCCTATCGTGGGGGCGGGAAGGCACCCCTGTGACAGGTCACAGAAATAACGTAGGTCACACACGACCTCCTTTCCGGCCTATCGTGGGGGCGGAAAGGCACCCTTGTGACAGGTCACAAAAATAACTTAGGTCACACACGACCTCCTTTCCAGCCTATCGTGGGTGCAGGAAGGCACCCCTGTGACAGGTCACAGAAATAACTTAAGTCACACACGACCTCCTTCCCAGCCTATCATGGGGCGGGAGGGCATCCCTGTGACAGGTCACAGAAATAACTTAGGTCACACACGACCCCCTTTCCCAGGTGTCATTGGGACGGGAATGCATCTTTGTTACAGGTCACATATCTCTCCAGCGGCATCTCTCACCCAAGAAAGTTTTCTAAGCAGTTGCAAAGATGGCAAAACTGCGGCAAGTCTCTTCAGAGGCATCTCTCACGCAAGAAAGTTTTCTGAGCAGTTGCAAGGATGGAAAAACTGTGGCAAGTCTCTCCAGCGGCATCTCTCACCCAAAAAAGTTTTCTAAGCAGTTGCAAAGATGGAAAAACTGCGGCAAGTCTCTCCAGCGGCATCTCTCATCCAAGACAATTTTCTAAGTAGTTGCAAAGATGGAAAAACTGCGGCAAGGATCTCCAGCGGCATCTTTCACCCGAAAAAATATTCTAAGTAGTTGCAAAGATGGAAAAACTGCGGCAAGTCTCTCCAGCTGCATCTCTCATCCAAGAAAATTTTCTAAGTAGTTACAAAAAGGGCAGAACTGCGGCAAGTATCTCCAGCGGCATCTCTCACCCAGGAAAGTTTTCTAAACAGTTGCAAAGATGGAAAAACTGCGGCATATCTCTCCAGCAGCATCTCTCACCCAGGAAAGTTTTCTAAGCAGTTGCAAAGATGGAAAAACTGCGACATATCTCTTCAGCGGCATCTCTCAAACAGGAAAATTTTTTAAGCAGTTGCAAAGATGACAAAACTGCGGCAAGTCTCTCCAGTGGCATCTCTCAACCAAGAAAATTTTCTAAGCAGTTGCAAAGATGGCAAAACTGCGGCAAGTCTCCCTCGCGGCGTCTGCCACCCAAGATAGTTTTCTAAGCAGGTGCAAAGATGGCAAAACTGCGGCAAGTCTCTCCAGTGGCATCTCTCGCCAAAGAAAATTTTCTGAGTAGTTACAAAGATGGCAAATCTGCAGCAAGTCTCTCCAGCGGCATCTATTACTCAACAAAGTTTTCTGAGCAGTTGCAAAGATGGAAAAACTGCCGACAGTCTCTCCAGCGGCATCTCTTAGTCAAAAAAATGTTCTAAGCAGTTGCAAGGATGGAAAAACTGCCAAAAGTCTCTCCAGTGGCATATCTCATCCAAGAAAATTTTTTAAGCAGTTGCAAAGATGAAAAAACTGCGGCAAGTCTCTCCAGTGGCATCTCTCAACCAAGAAAATTTTCTAAGCAGTTGCAAAGATGGCAAACCTGCGGCAAGTGTTTCCAGACACATCTCTCACCCAACAAAGCTTTTTCTAAGCAGTTGCAAAGACGGTAAAACTGCGGCAAGTCTCTCCAGCAGCATCTCTCATCCAAGAAAGTTTTCTGAACAGCTGTAAAGATGGCAAAACTGCGGCAAGTCTCCCTCGCGGCGTCTGCCACACAAGAAAGTTTTCTAAGCAGTTGCAAAGATGGCAAAACTGCGGCAAGTCCCTCCAGTGGCATCTCTCGCCAAAGAAAATTTTCTAAGTAGTTACAAAGATGGAAAATCTGCAGCGAGTCTCTCCAGCGGCATCTATTACTCAACAAAGTTTTCTAAGCAGTTGCAAAGATGGAAAAACTGCCGACAGTCTCTCCAGCGGCATCTCTTAGTCAACAAAATTTTCTAAGCAGTTGCAAAGATGGAAAAACTGCCGAAAGTCTCTCCAGTGACATATCTCATCCAAGAAAATTTTTTAAGCAGTGGCAAAGATGGCAAAACTGCGACAAGTCTCCCTAGCGGCATCTGCCGCCCAAGAAAATTTTCTATACAGTTGCGAAGATGATCAAACTGCAGCAGGTCTCCCCAACACCAACTATCACCTAAGGAGATTTTTGGAGTAGTTCCGAAGATCACAAAACTGCAGCAAGTTGGGTGAGAGATGCTGCTGGAGAGACTTGCCGCAGTTTTGCCATCTTCACTACTGCATAAAACATTTTCTTCTGTGATAGATGCCTCTGGGGAGACATGCCGTAGTTTGGCCTTCTTTACAAGTACCTAAAAAATTGTCTCGGGCAAGAGATGCCGCTAGGGAGACTTGCCGCAGTTTTGCCATCTTTGCAACTGATTAGAAAACTTTCTTGGGTGAGAGATGCCACTGGAGAGACTTATTGCAGTTTTGCCATCTTGGCAACTGCTTAGAAAACTTTCTTGGGTGAGAGATGACGCTAGGAAGACTAGCCGCAGTTTTTCCATCTTTGCAACTGCTTAGAAAACTTTCTTGTGTGAGAGATGCCACTTGAGAGACTTACCGCAGTTTTGCCATCTTTGCAACTGCT
This sequence comes from Andricus grossulariae, assembly GCA_011634705.1. Lineage (NCBI taxonomy): Eukaryota > Metazoa > Arthropoda > Insecta > Hymenoptera > Cynipidae > Andricus > Andricus grossulariae. The sequence continues at coordinate 92,478,974 of JAABKJ010075445.1, read as the reverse complement.
TAGAAAACTTTCTTGGGTGAGAGATGCCGCTAAAGAGACTTGCCGCAGTTTTGCCATCTTTGCAACTGCTTAGAAAACTTTCTAGGATGAGAGATTCCGCTAAAGAGACTTGCTGCACTTTTGCCATCTTTGCAACTACTTAGAAAATTTTCTTGTGTGAGGGATGCCACTGGAGAGACTTGTCGCAGTTTTTCCATCTTTGCAACTACTTAGAAAATTTTCTTGTGTGAGAGATGCCACTGGAGAGACTTGCCGCAGTTTTTCCATCTTTGCAACTGCTTAGAAAACCTTCTTGGGTGACAGATGCCGCTGGAGAGACTTGCCGCAGTTTTGCCAATACCCGTAACTAATATTTAAAAGGTTCTGAAGTTCGCATTTTAAAATGAGATATATAACTAAGAGCACGTGTACTGAAAGAAAACCTTTTTCCGAAGAATCATCCGTGTCAATCAGGTGGCGCCATGACCTTTTTTTCATTTTTTCGTGTAGAGCCGTGACTGCTGTCAGGTTTTACGATGGCACTGTCTACTTTTGTCCTAAGAAACATTGCTCGTAACTCTTTTTCTACTTCCTGTCTATAATACCCTAAACCAGTGACATGTATTGTTGAGCGTAACGAATATTTGAAGAGTTGGGAGTTCACTTCATTTAGTGAAACATTGCCTCAATCTCTCTTTTCTGCAGCGTGGCTTGAGTTTTAAAGGTACCGGCAGTTATTTTTTTATACTTGGTCGCAAATTTTTTTCTTTGTCACGCTGCAGGATAATTCCAAAGGATTGTAAGGTGAAAATCAATGTGTCCTTTAAAGAAAACTTGGCGACCAGCCGCTTCAAAACTATCACGATAATCGACTAGCAAACATGTGACTCGGTGTACCTGACGTTTCCGTAAATCTTTACGATTTTGACAGGTTTTTTCACAGTTACCAGGAAAGTCTATAGATATCAAGGGGGTTTGAAATTTCCCGAAAGAATGGGGGTGGGTAATAGGGTAGGGATGGATTTTCTTTCTCCATAAATACTGGCGATCGTCGTGTAGATGGTCAGTATTGTTTCATTATGTCACACACGAAAGAGCTCCGCACTGTTCTCGATATTGTGTCCAAAAAATTGGAGAAACGGGATGTGTTAATAATTTTAAAATATATTCTCAAAAAATCTTGCACAAATAAAGTGTCGAAGTGTTCTCTTTTTTTAGAAAATAGGGACCCTCTGCGTATTGTGCAGAGATGTCTGAAAATCAAATTCAAAGAAGTAAATGCGCGAATCCTTTCTAAAATAAACGGTAAGATTTTTTTTTAATAAAAATAATAAAGTGAAATATAGTGAAAATTCTTTTGTCATTATAATTAATTTTCCTGTGTTGTGTAGCCCGGTACTTCAATCGGGGCAATCGGATCGATGAATACGATCCGATTTCATCGGATGCATCCATGGATGGGAGTCATCAAGCTCCACCATCCTCATCATCCGAATAGGATGAATCCGATGCTGATTCTGAGGCTAGCACCGTTGAATTTCAGGAAGACAGGCAGCCAGCTAAATCGGAGTAATCTCCCGATTTGAATTGTGCGGATGGCCCCAACGACGCCGAGGCGGATGATGAGGATGAGGATAGGGCTGAAGACGAAACTGAGGAAAATGCGGATGTGCAGCGTAAGTTTTAACCGTAATTTACAATTTTTGGTTACAAATTTTTTTAGTTTATTCGTTTATTTGTATTGTGATTATTCATTATTATTGATAATTTTTAATATTTTATTTATTTGATATCGATTTGCCATATTTCCAAATAACTAATAATTAAAAAATGTGATACTTATCCGATTCCTACCTTACCGACATTTTTCATTATATGAATTCCACACGAAATGAAATATCGAGCTGAAAATTCGAGAAAATAAAGGAAAGGGGCTGAGGAACGTTTATATGTCAATAAATTTTTACAATTAAAATAAATAATAATTTTTGGAAATCTATTGTACTTGGAAAAATTTATTGACATGTAAACGTTTCTAAGTCCTTTTTCTTTATTTCTCCAAACTTTCAGCTCGCTACATCATCTGGTGTGGAATTGGTATTATGGAAAAATATCGGTAAAGTAGGAATCGGATGAGTGTCACATATCGTTAAAAGTTTGAGAAAATAAATAAAATTGAATAATAATGGTGAATACTAAATAATTATTAAATAATAATTTGAAAAAAATGTTATTTGTTTCAATTTTTTATTAATTTTTAATATTATCAATGATTTATTGTTATTATTATTATTATTATTATTACTAGTAAAAGAACAAGCGAAGTGTAGTGTTTATGTCAAAAGTTTTTAAAATACAAGAATTTACTTTTGAACTTTAATTGTGATTATGGCTAAGGGCATGTGTGATTTACCTGATTCCTACTTCACCGACATATTTCTCATTATACTGATTCTACACGAAATGAGATATAGAGCTGAAAATTTGGTGAAATAAAGACAAAGGCCTAAGAAATTTTTATACGTCAATACATCTTCAAAATTAAAAATAAATAATAATTTTTGGAAATTTTTTTTTATCTCTGAAAATTTCTTGGTACATAAACGTTTCTTAACCCTTTTTTTGTATACCCCCAAACTCTCAGCTCGATATCTTATTTCATGTGAAATTTTTATATTGAAAAAATGTCGGTAAAGTAGGAATCGGATAAATGTCATATTTTGTTAAGGGTTTGAATGAATAATTATAAATAAACAAAAATAAAATGATTATAGTTAATAATTAGGAATAATAAATAATAATGAAATAATAATATGAAATTTAACAAATTTAATTTGATTTAATATTTTTCATTTTTACACAAATCTAATACCTTCTCTGGATGAGAATGTAAAAATACGAATTTTCAAGTACCATGAGCATTAATGATGATTATTTGATTGTTTTAATCTTTACAAATAAAATTGAGGACATGGAAAAAATTAAATATTTCAAAAACCCACACGCCAGATGAAAAAAAAAATGAAATAATCAAAGTTTTGATGAGAATGTGCCCACTACACAGGCCGATTTTTCACTATTAATGTTATTTTTTACGAATAAAACAGAAACTACACATCCAATCAACAAGTGATCCATAACAAATTTGTAGCTCTCTTTAGAGTGCACAGTTTTTGTTGAATAATTATTTGTCGTATCTTGCATAGTTTGACCGTGGAATTGAGTTTTGGATTTTTCATTACTTTTTGTGCAATAAAAATGGGAATTTTCGATTTTTCAAGAAAATTCCAAAAGCCGTTATGATAATCCTGTAGGGCGTACAAAAAGAAACACTTTTTTCGCCTCGACTTTTTTTCCTGTGGTGCGTTGTTTGGCTGAAAATTTTAATTTTCGTTTCCTAATTTGGATTTTGAAAATGCTGTAAGTCTGAAAATTTTTATTTTATTGAAAAATGTCATAAAAATAGATTGTTTAAATTTTTGAGTACTATGAACAGACGCACATATAGTTTCCAAATTGTGAAAAAAATGGCCTAAAAATTTTTCAAAATACGCTTACTTTTTGAATTTTCATCCAAGATGGCTGGTTAACTAACATGACCTTTGTTTTACGAGGCTAAAAGAGTATACCACAGGCCAATAGGTCAATTCTTTCGAAAGTTATCGTGCTCACAGACAGACATACAGACAGGCAGACACATTCGTAAAAACCTGTTTTTGGGGTCAGTGGGTCTCAAAACGTGGACATTTTACAAAAACCGGGGTGGTCAAATTGTACACAAATCTAATACCTTCTCTGGATGAGAATGTAAAAATACGAATTTTCAAGTACCATGAGCATTAATGATGGCTATTTTATTGTTTTAATCGTTACAAATAGTATTGAGGACATGAAAAAAATTAAATATTTCGAAAACCCACACGCAAGATGAAAAAAAAATGAAATAATCAAAGTTTTGATGAGAATGTGCCCACTACACGGGCCGATTTTTTCACTATTAATGTTATTTTTTACGAATAAAACAGAAACTACACATCCTATCAAAAAGTAACAAATGACAAATTTGTAGATATTTTTGAAGTGCACAGTTTTTGTTGGATCATTATTTGTCGTATCTAGCATAGTTTGACCGTGGAATTGAATTTTTGATTTTTCATTACTTTTTGTGCAATAAAATTAGAAATTTCCGATTTTTCAAAAAAATTCAAAAAGTTGTTATGATAATCCTGTAGGGCGTGCAAAAAGAAAAACTTTTTTCGCCCTGACTTTTCTCCCGAACTTGACCTTTCGTTTGCGAGACAAAAAAAGTATACCAAAGGCCAATATAATAGGTCAATTCTTTCGAATGTCATCATGCTCACAGACAGACATACATACATACATAAAGACATACATACATACATACATACAGACAGACACATTCGTAAAAACCTGTTTTTTGGGTTCAGAGGGACTCAAAACATTTGATTTACAATTTACATTTAATTTACAAATATATAGATAGTGGCACGGTTTTAAAATATGTCTCAAAAATACGCAAATAGTAAGAAGCAAATACATTTTTACCTTGCATTAATTATTACCTCACTCTAACAGAAAAGTGGAAAAAGTTGGAAACTTCAGATAAAACCGCAACTTTCTAGCATTACTCTGACAGAAGATAGTTACAAACGATAATAAACTGTTTAAAAAATTAATTTTGTAAACAGTGCTTAATTATTACTTCCCTCTAAGTGAAAAGTTGAAAAAAAGTTTAAAAATTCACAAAAAACGCGACTTTCTACCTCTATTCTAAGAGAAAATCACTATAAACAATGATGAATTGTTGAAACAATTTTCTCAAACATCTTATTTTTGGTACCCCGTAATGTTTGATGTATTACAAAGAATTTGTAGCAAAACAAACTTAAAAAAATAAGAATTAGTGCCAAAAACTCGCTAAAACCTATTTTTCACTAATGGGGGTTCTTTGGAATCCTATAAAACAGGCTTATAAGGACAAATTTCAAGAAGTAATTTTCGATTTTTACTATATGGCTAATTAAAAAAAAATGTCAAGGAACAACTTGATAAGCCTAAGATTTATGATTCTGTAAAAAACGTACAAAAACGGTTTTTTTCGTATGGGAAATACGTTTTAAACTTCAAAGGGTTTGCGGAACCTCTAAATATCAATTTTTTCCGCACAAAAAAATACATTTTTTTTTATTTAAACAATAATTTTATTTGACTGTGTATCCAGATTTTCCATCTTATTCTTATTCCATTCTAATTTTTACATTCTCATCTCAATGAGAAGGTATTTGTTTTATGTGAAAAATGACTTTCGCGGATTCAATCAAATGTCGACATCATATTACATTTAGGGACCCGGCTGACCAAAGACGGTCACTACCACTTATGAAGGCGCCGCTCTCGAGTATGGTGCTAATGACTTTTTTATTGGATAACTCACACAATTTCATTGTCCAAACGTCAAAAGTGAGCTTTCAAATGCATCCAAACGACATCCAAACGATTAGTAAAAAAAATTTTTGAAAAAAATTAAAATTTATTCCGCAGCGTGAAGTTTTTAAATATCACCCCCATAAGCATGCTTTAGTGGGTCCCGAAAAAACCCCATGAGGGAGAAATTTGGTTTTGCGAGTTTTTGCCGCTAATTATGAATTTTTTGCGTTTTTCATATATATTATTTCTAGAACATATAATACTACTATTGAATGATAACATGATATTATCATAAATTGTTTAAACAATTAATTATTGTTTTCGGCAATTTCCGCTCCGTTTTTCTCTTAGCTTTTTCGAATTTTTTAACTTATTTTCAACTTTGCCGTTAGAGTGGGTCAATTATCAATAAAATTTAAAAGAAATAATCGTTTAAACAATTTACTATTGTATTTAATCATATTCTCTTTGAAAAATGCTAGAAAGTTGCAGTTTTTTCAGAAATATTTTCTTAGAGTAATGTTACAAGGTTGCGGATTATTCTGAAATTGTCAGCCTTTTCTGACTTTTTAGTAAGGAAGAAATAATAAATAATAATATTAATAATAATTTCAACAAAAAATCTTTCAGCAACTACTTTAAGGAAAATATATATCGAATATGATCGACATAAAAATTTTAAAGAATATTAAAAATATTTGTTCTATTTCAGGAATATATATTGACAAAAAAGAAATTGTTTAAAAGATTTTTATCTCTTATGTTCATTTATTATCTGTTTATAACTTAAAAGCCAAAACAAAGTTAAACATTTTAAAAAAACTGCGAATTTCTAGCAGTTATATAAGAAAAGATAGTTTTAAAAAATATTAAATTGTTTAAAGAAATATTTTTCGTAACCTGCATTGTTTCAGCATTATTCAAAGAGAATATTATTGAAAATAATAATAAATTGTTTGAACAATTATGTTTGTTAACCAGAATTAATTATTACATCACTATATTAATGCTAGATGCGGTTTTTCTGAATTTTTTAACTTTTTTTCCACTCCTTACTGAGTAAGATAATAATTCATGCAAGCTAACAAACATAATTGTTTCAATAATTTCCCAATAATATTCTCTTTGAATAATGCTATAAAGTTGCGTTTTTTTTTTAATTTTCAAGTTCTTGGTAACTTTTCACGGGTGATATATATATTATTAAACATAATTGTTTAAATAATTTATTATCCTTCATAACTATCTTCTCTTAAATAATTGCTAGAATGTTGCGTTTTTTCGGAAACTTCTGCTTTTGTTTTGGCTCTTTAGTTATGAGCAAATAATAAATAAATAACAGAGAGAATCATTTTTTTAAACAATTTCTTTCGTTTCTGTGAATTTATTTTTCGGAAATAAAACAGATATTTGAAATAAACTTCAAATTTTCTATATGGATCATATCAAATGTAAATTTTCCTTAAAGTAGTTTCTGAGCGCCTTTTTTGGAATTATTATTAATAATAATTGTTTGCTCTTAACGGAAAAGTATGAAAAAATGAGAAAATTTCAGAAAAACTGCAACTTTGCAGCATTACTCTAAGTGAAGATAGATATAAATTAAAATGAATTGTCTAAACAATTATTTTGCTGTAATGTAATTGATCGTTGCCTTTATCTAACTGAAAAGTTGAAACAAATTGGAAAAATTAAAAGAAAACGGCGATTTTCTAACTGCTTTCCAAGAAAAAATGGCTAAAGCAATAATAAATTGTTTAGAAAATTAATGTCTTTTTTCATTGAATGCATGTATTTTTGAATTGAAATTAAAATATTTCTTTCTTAAAATATTACCAAAAACATGTTTCTTTCAGAATTGTTTTTATTCTATTTAATATGACCTATTGAAAATGGAAAATTATTCACTTTTATAGTTTTTTAATTTCAATTTTTTCAATTGTGTACAATAAAAAAAATAGCCTTGATTTTTGTTTGGAAATTTATATAACTTTGTACATGTTTCCTTATATAAATAATCAATCTTGATTCGAGTACTATCCACTCGTCCAAAAAAAACTGAAAATCATTTAAAATACATTATTTAAATGAACAATATTAATAAATAATTCATTATATTGAACAAATTATTAAAAGAAATTTTTTTAATCCGCATACAAAATATTTAATTCTTTAAAAATTTGTGAATATCCCAAAATTTGTAAAATTCTTTAAAAATTTTTTAAATAAATGTATGAAAATATATTAAAATATTTCCAAATCTCTTAGAATGCTTGAAATCTATTAAAATTTGAAATCGTTCAAGATATCCTAAAATTTTCGAAATGATTAAAAATGTTTTCTAATCTCTGGAAATACCTTGAAATATTGAAAATCTCTTTAAATCCTTGAAATGATTGAAAGGAGCATAATATAGCCCATATAGCGGAAAATAGGCGGTTGCCGAAGAGTGTGAAACTTGCAGCATGAACCACAGGCTAATGCTGCAAGCACCTCATACATAAAATGCTGCAATCACAGGAGTAATTATCTCCTTGCGTACGTGTATTGCACGCTATTTTTTGCAAAAACCATTCCATGAATTTCGTAAATTCCATGAATTCCGTGAATTTCATGAATTCCGTGAATCATGAATTCCACTAATTCCGTGAATTCCACTAATTCCGTGAATTCCACGAATTTCGTGAATTTCACGAATTCCATGAATGCCATTAATTCCGATAATTCCGTTAATTCCATGATTTTCGTTAATTCCGTGAATTCCTTGAATGTAGTGTATTCATTTACTTCCATGCATTTCTTGAATTCGGTGAATTCGGTGAATCCCGAGACACACACATTTTTTAAAGAATATTTTTATTTTGTCGGTGTGCAAAGTTACGCATCTATAAAGTGCGCATGCGCGTCCATTTGCCAAATAGACATGTTTCAATGTGTGCATGCGCCATTATTATTCCCGCACAGTCTGTTCGATTGAAGTACTTTGCATATCATTTAGAGGCATGGAAATCCTCACTTTCGAGGTGGGTGTTGCAAAAAATTGATTTTTAACGAAGTAGTTACATTTTCATTCAGAGATGAATTTCAGCAAATTTTTAGTAAATGAATTTTTTGTAAATAAGTCTTAATTGACCAAAATCATTAAAATAATGAAAACTTGAATTTTTCTGCGATCTGAAGTAAATTCCCGGGTTTCTAATTAAATTCTTGGTCATTTCCCGATTTCCCGTTCAAGTCGCCACCCTGATAAAAATATTACTTTATTAATTTCCAGACAACACTTCATCTCAAAACACATTTTTATTTATACTAGAAAATAAACACGCGCACTGCACGTGCGATTTTTTTTTTATTTCACGCTATTTTTATATTAAAATATAAAATTAATATTAATAAAAAGTTTTGTGTTTCATTGCATCAAATATCTAAAATAATAGAAGAGAAAAGCAAGGACAATTTTTTCGATAATTGATGAAAATTAATATTTGAAATTATGAAAATTCAACCAGGCCCATGCATTTTTCATCAAAATAGTTCCAACTTTAAACCAAGTAGTCGAATTTTCAACAAAACAGTTGCTTTTTTCACCAAAAAAGATTTGTCCACTCTAAGACAAAAGATGAGTTTTCTATAAAAAACATAAATTTTCAATTAAAAAATTTGTATTTTACAAACAAATTTTTTATTCATTTTCAACCTGAAAATATGAATTTCCTACCAAAATATTTGAATTTTCAACCCATAACGACGATATTTCAAGAAAACAGTCGATTTTTCAACCAGACTTGAATTTTGAAGTACAATGATGAATTTTCAAAGAAAAGAAACAAATTTTTAACATGTTTTAACTTTCAAGAAATTAATTTAATTTTTAATCAAACAAATTGAT